>JAJJWW010014791.1:48145-333130 GCA_023531295.1 Papaver armeniacum
CCTAATCTAAAGGCAGTGTCGACTCTTACTGTGATACCTGTGAGCTTTCTTGGTATCTTTATGTGATGAGTGCTAAATAGTGCATATTTATACACCTTTTTATTGGCATTTACTCATCTTTTGTGCTCATAAATCGATATTATCCCATATTGCTCGTATTTTCCTTGTTTTCAAGAATAAATATTTGTATTAATTAATTTTGTGTTTTAGGTAATAAATAAAGTCCGAGAACCGAGGAGCTAAAGAGCGAAGAATTGAGTCAAACATCTATGGAGCGGATAGCCAAGCCGCTACAGAAAACAGATTGCGGCCAATGAGGAAGACTTGGGCTAGAGCTACCCATGACCCGGATCGAGGCAAGTACACTCCCAAGCCGTTGAGATCTCTATCTTCCCACATCCAATAGTCGCTGCCTCCATGCCATCATAGATCCCATTTGCTCAAGTGCAACACTAGATCAAACCAAAACCGGCTTACCTCCCTGAGCCGTTCGGATCTCCATCGACTCCATCCTACGCTCGCTCAGATCATTCCCGTCAAATCTTGATGTACACGCCTCACACCACAATACCTATATAACCCCCTTCACAAAACCTAATTCATTTCTCCTCCTCTCCACCCAGAAATGAGGAGCTCCTTTCTGCCAAAGCTCTCTGTCCCGACCATGGCGGCGCGCCGCCCACCTCGTCCTCTCGAGCATGGCTGCTTTGCCCACCGACCAAACTGACGCAATCGGTCGCAAGAACCACCTCTCGCCTCCTACTGTTTCCCTCATAGTTTTGCCCTAGAGACTAAGTGAGAAATAGAAGAGAAGAGGGCTAGGGTTAGGGTTTCTCGAGCGCTAGGAAGCACGCATCATTTCGGAGGCCGAATCGGCAATGAATTCGAGAGAGCATGGGTGAGAGTGTTTGTGTTTTAATTTTGTTTTGAAAGAAATTGGGGTTTGGGATATTTTTGAGATGTATAAATAGAAGGTGTTTGTGTTTGTTAGGGTTCATGCAAGGCTACTTGACATCATTTTAGTGTAGTTTGTAGTATCTTAATTATGTTTTAATTTTATCGACGGGGTGTTTGATGAAACCCACATGTTCCTATGTTGAGTAACTCATATCAAAATTTGTGTTCTTGCTGTTATAAATTGAATTGAGTGATTGTATCTTATATGAATCTAACAAACTTGTGATAGTTTGTCTTGTAAGAAGAGAAGCTATGCTAGGAGTAAGTTAGTGATATTTGAATTACCTTAGAAGTAATTAATTAGCTAACAAACCAAATAAGCTTGTGATAGTTTGTCTTGTGAAAAGACAAGCTATACTAGGAGAAATTAGGAGAGTTTGCTAAGTAATTTCTTTACCTGAGGCCTTGAGGGAGGCACAAGACATGAATGGAGTGTGTTTGCCTTAGCATAGGGTTATGAGGTGAATCTAACAACTGGTAGCTTCCAATTAGTATAATTTTATTTCTTTTACCTTAGTTTAGAGTCATTTCATTTCACTTAGTCGTTTCGACAAAAACTCTGTGTTACACTCTGTCACCTTACTGCTAGGAACTTCGTTTAGAAGCAAGCCTTAGATCACACACAAAGCACCACAAGTCCTTGTGGGATCGGCCGTACTAGCGTCTCCGATAGACGCCGTGCACTTGCGGTATTACATGTAGGCTCATAATTTACATACACTTTCGAGGCCTACCAAGTTTTTGGCGCCGTTGCCGGGGACTTGGCGAGTGCCCTGTGTTCATTGGCTTTGCTTAACTGATTTCCCTTTTCTCCCTGTATATACCCACCTTTTGTTTTCATTGTAGTTTTAGCCCTGTTTTCATTGGCCTTGTTTTCATTATAGCATCATAGCCCTGTAGTAGTGTAACTTAGTTCGACTTTTTACATTTTTTTTCACCTGTTATTGCATCATACATCTGCTAGTTTTTCCACCTGCTAGTTTTTCCATCTGCTAGTTTTTCCACCTGCATTTTAGTTAATTGATCTCACAAATCATAGCATCTGCATCTTAGTGTCACTTGTAAATCTTTTTCCCTGTCAGTCCAAATAAGCATAACAATTGTTGTCTTTCCACCTGTGTCAGCATTATTATCCTGTGGCTCATTTCTTGGAACTGAGATTGGTTGTTGAGTTACAGGTACCTGCCATGATGCTGTGCAAACTATTAAACTGAGCCAACCCCAGGGTGAGACAAGGAGCTGGGCACAGCCACTGTGGCTAAAGCAAGTTAGTATCATTCTCTAACTCTGCTCTGTGACATCTGTTGAATCTTGGTATCTGCTTAACCCTGTTTGAGACCTGAGCACAGCCTAGGAAAACTAAGTGATAATCCTGTGTTTTCAAACCTGTTCCCTGAGCATGCTGTAGTTGCTGTGCCATGCTAGTATCTGCAATCTGTGCATAGACCATCTGAGCTACCATTCTCCATTTGGAATTTGGGAGTTGATTCTCTACTTGGATTACCCAAGTTAGGTTGAAGCCAGTGAAGGCAACCCTGAGCATAACCACGACCTGTTGACATGATCTATTCAAGTGCTGAGACCTTGTGTGAGTTATCAAATACCTGAAATCTTGCTAGAACTTTTGCTAGTTTTGTGCATCTTTGTGCATTAACTAATTTGTCAAGTCTTTGAGCATCTTTGTAAAATACAAGCCTTTGTGTATTTGATGAGTAACTTATGCTTGTTGTGAAGTGGGATACCTGGCAAATGTTTTGAAAGTCTTCAATACCTGCAGCTTTTGTGAGCCAAACAACCCTTGCCGGTCCCCTGTAGCTACCCAAGGCTTGAATAACAATTCTATGTAGTTACGTATTGACTTGCCTTGTGCCTAGTGCATTGCTCTCACAGGGGAGCCATACGCTTGATTGTTGCTCATCACTTGATTGTTGCTCTGCCATTAGTGTTTGACTGCGAGCTAGGCTGCAGGGGTATCTCTATGCATCAATCTGTGACACTCGAGTGAAATTACAGTTCTGATGAACCTTTTGGGCCTGAATCTATCAACCATGTTGAGTCTGTTAAGCCATCTACCTTACCTTTTTGGGTGCATAACCAGTGAAAATTGTGTTTGCCAAACCCCTCTGCATGCTTAACCCTGAACTATTGCTAGATTATCCATTCCCTGGAAGCCCTGCAAAGCTTGTGCTCATCTGTGAATGTTGGGGTTAAATTGTTCACCTGTGCATCTGTGCATTTGCTAACTGTGCACAATGTTACTCAGCATCTAAGCATTTGTAAGCCTGTATTACTTTGCCTTGTGTGCACTCAGCAACTTTGAACCCTGTGAGCCAGCCACCAACTTGCTAGCCCCCTGCAGCTGCAAGTTTGGAGCTACCCCTTGGAAAGCCAAAGATTGACAGACCCCTGCATACCCTGAATTGCCTTGGCTGATTGCAAGCCTTATTTTGTGTAACTTTGTGATAACTTTGAGCTACGCGCCTTAAACCTGTCTTTGTGCACACACTGCATTGTGCAGAGCTGTGTCAATCTTGTGAGTTGCTGCTGCACTATAAGCTGAAACCTGCACAAAAACAACCAGCACACAAACTGAAACCCAGTTTCACTGGGCTGTGCTCAATCTGAAGCCCAGTGTCCATAAACTGAGTTGCCTACAGCTGGGCTGAGGCAAACCTTTGACATCTAAGCCCACAGTTCAACTGGGCTGTGCAAGTTTCACAAAATCTGGGCTGTGCCCTCCTGCTGGGCCGTGCACTTTCACACCTACCTGGGCTCTACACCATGAGACAAAGCCCGCTTAAGCGGGCGGGTAGATCCAACAAGGCGGGCTCACGGCATAACTTGAGCTGTGCATTTGCACTTAGACTAAACAGCCTGGGCTTAAACCGAACAGAGCCCACAGTTCCACTGGGCTGTATTTTCCCAACAAACCAAAACCCAAACAAACCAAAACCCAAACAAACCAAATTCCCACATAAACCAAAGCCCATTTTTCAGAATGTTTATGTTTTTGTACATTATCTTTTGGGTTGACCCTCAACTCTTTAGATTGTTAGTAAATTTTTTGTATATAATCAAGTAGGACTTGTTAAATTTTTCTTTTCTTGAATCGGTTGAGTCTTCTTGCACATATATTATGCTAATCCGATATGATCTCCGTTGAGAATATTGGATTCTAGCCTTGACGAATGAAGCTTAACCGTGCTCTGCTGACATCCGGTAATCTCTTCCCTTTTCTCTTATCGGCATAGTTCTCTCGGTATGTGATATTTGTTTAAATTTTCTATATGAAGACACATTGAGGACAATGTTTGATTTAGGTTTGGGGTGCATTTGCATTTGCATTTGCATTTAGAGTTTTTAGTCTTTTAATTTTCTTTTATTTTCAAAAAAAAAAAAAAAAAAAAAAAAAAAAATTCAAAAACTCTTTTTGTAAAAACCTCCAACTTTTAGAGATTTTAGAGTCACTAGCATGCTTTAGCTATGTTTACATAGAGAATCTGACCGAAATAACAAAACTTGGAAATCCTAGGAGAACACAATCGGGTTTCTTAGTTGATTAGAGCGTTAAGTTGGATTTAACCATCTTAGGAGGGCGAATTAGGTGCTGTTTAGATATTCGGTAGTAGAATTGTGATCACCCATAGTGGAGACTACCCATTTTACATCAAGTGAGGCACCAACCTTCAATTTTTGCAACTTTCTAGAAAAGCTGTTAGAGTGTGTGTCACCATACGTAGAATTAGGGTAGGAATGGTGAGCTACCCAACCGCACCATTTAAAGCACTACTTTTGATCTCTTGAGTGCTAGTTTTTGTCAATCATGAGGGTGACGTCTAAAGATGAAAACTCCTTCTAAATACCGATTTGTAGTTAGCATCACTCTCTCTCAATCGGCAAGACCCATAGAAACATCATCGTCAACAACGGAGGCAGAATCGAATATTGAAAGAAAAATTGATATAGTCCAAGGTTTATGTGCAACAAAGAAAAAAAGAAAATAGGATGAGAATTAATAAAATTTATAAAATCAAGACAATACAAGTTGTGGAAAAATTGAGTGATAAAGTCCTTTGTCCATGGAGTTAGTTATTTCATTATTTGTATTTGTATTTTCATTTTCACTTATTCAAAAAAAAAAAAAAAAAAAAAAATCAAAAAAAAAAAAAAAAAAAATATTGTAGTTTATTTTCTTATTTTTGCTACCATGGTAAAGAAGAGTTCAAAAAGAAAAATCCAAACAACAAGGAATTTGAGTAGAAAAGTTAAAAATTGTCAAGTTTTGTGAAGTTTAGAAGTTAAGTCATCAACATTTGAAGACCGAAGATTGAAGACGTTTCTATGGTTTCTTATGAGAGAGTGATATTAATTGCCGATCGGGTGAGAAGTGAGTGAGTACTCCCACCCCTTGCTAATGGTTGATTTCCTTTCTTAGAGATCATCAGAAAAAGATTCTTTGTCACACTTGTGGAGTCTCGCATTTTATTTCGGAAAGGTTATCCTTCTTACCTACAACGTGTGCGGGATTTCTCTCTTTACTCTGCGCACACATGAGAGACTAAAAAAGCGATCTTTTTGAGTGCAATTATCATAAAACCCTAATGGTGGCGCTGAAGTTGAGACTTATGATCACAACCGAATCCAATTCTTTCATATGGTATGGTTACTTCGCTCAGCACTTAAGGATGAGAAGGCGTTCTTTGATAGTTCTAACTTCTTCATTAGCATGCGAAACTCTATGTCCTCATAGCTTCTTGGATGCTTGAGACTCTTTTTACACTACGAAGTTGGAGAAGGTTTTGTGGGTACACCTCTTGTAAACCCTCACGAGACTACAACTCGTCCACTAGGGACACCTAGGGTTTAAAGGCTTAGTGCATACGCTAAATGCATTCGAGAGACTGCGACGAGGGGGTATAGTTAGGATTTCTTCATTTGTTTCACTTGAGGACAAGTAAAATTCGGGTTTGGGGGTATTTGATGAGTGCCAAATAGTGCATATTTATACACCTTTTATTGGCATTTTACTCATCTTTGTGCTCATAAATCAGGATATTATCCCATATTCTGTATTTTCCTTGTTTTCAAGAATAAATATTTGTATTAATTAATTTTGTGTTTTTAGGTAATAAATAAAGTCCGGAGAAACTGAGGAGCTAAAGAGCGAAGAATTGGAGTCAAACATCTATGGAGCGGATAGCCAAAGCCCGCGCGCAAAACAGTTGCAACCCAACAAGGAAGACTTGGGCTAGAGCTACCCATGACCCGGATCCGAGCCCGTACACTCCAAGCCGTTGAGATCTCTATCTTCCACATCCAATGGTCGCTGCCTCCACGTGCATCATAGATCGCTGCTCCCGTGCAACACTAGATCAAGCCAAAACCGCTTACCTCCCTGAGCCGTTCAGATCTCCATCAGCTCCATCCTACGCTCGCTCCGTCATTCCCATCAAATCTTGATGTACCCGCCTCACACCACAACACCTATATAACCCCCCTTCACCAAAACCTAATTCATTTCTCCTCCTCTCCACCCGACAGAGCTACGCTCTCGCAAAACCCTCTGTCCCGACCATGGCGGGCGCCACCACCTCCGTCCTCTCGAGCACCAACCGCTGCCACGCCCACCGACAACATTGGTCATGACAGAACCACCTCTCACTCCTCTATTTCCCTCATAGTTTACGCCAGAGACTAAGTGAGAAATAGAAAGAAGAAGAGGGCTAGGGTTAGGGTTTCTCGAGCATAGGAAGCACGCATCGGCTCAGAGCCGAATCGACAATGAGTCGAGAGCATGGGTGAGAGTGTTTGTGTTTTAATTTGTTTTGAAAGAAATTAGGGTTTGGGATATTTTTGAGATGTATAAATAGAAGGTGTTTGTGTTTGTTAGGGTTCATGCTGGACTAGCTTGACATCATTTTAGTGTAGTTTGTAGTATCTTAATTATGTTTTAATTTTATCGACGGGGTGTTTGATGAAACCCACTGTGCCTATGTTGAGTAACTCATATCAAAATTTGTGTTCTTCTTTGTTATAAATTGAATTGAGTGATTGTATCTTTGTATGAATCTAACAAACTTGTGATAGTTTGTCTTGTAAGAAGAAGGCTATGCTAGGAGTAAGTTAGTGAAATCAGCTGAATTACCTTAAGTAATTAATTAGCTAACAAACCAAATAAGCTTGTGATAGTTTGTCTTGTGAAAAGACAAGCTCTACTAGGAGTAAATTAGGAGAGTTTGCTAAGTAATTTCTTTACTGAGGCCTTCAAAGGAGGCACAAGACATGAATGGAGTGTGTTTTGCCTTAGCATAGGGTTATGAGGTGTAATCTAACAACCCCGGGTAGCTTCCAATTAGTTATAACTTATTTAGTTACCTTAGTTTAGGTCACATTTCCAAATCAGCCGTATCGGCTGACAAAAATATGCCGTTACTTTGTTACTTACTAGAATTCAGTTGAAGAAGCCTTAGATCACACAAAGCACCACAAGTCCTTGTGGGATCGACGTACTGTCGCGTCTCCGATAGACGCCGTGCACTTGCGGTATCACCGTAGGCCATCATTTACATACACTTTCGAGGCCTACCATTTTTGGGCTCAACCTAGGCCATAGCTGCTGGGTGCACTATAAACGAAAGCCCAACCTCCACATAAAGCCTGGGCTCTCCCCAACCGAGCCTATCGGGCTTTGCACGATGAAATTTGTGCCTTTTCACGGGCTGTGCCTGTCACTCAGACCAGGGCTCTACACACAGCTAAATCCCACATAACCAAGCCGAAACCCAATCAGTGGGCTTTACAATCGCGGTTTGTTCTAAACCTATTTTTACCCGTGTGTATGCATGATTCAGGCTAGGATTTGTAACCTCAAGCCGCCTACCATTGCCGAGCCCTCATGCACCCGAAAGCACGCCTTTGCGATCTCGTGGCATATTGTTGTCCGCGTTGCTTTGCCTTGCATGGCCCCCGAGCTTAGCCGGTAAGCCCCTCGTAGGCCACGCAGTGCAGTAATCTACCTCTTGAATAGACTCATAGGTCGAGACCAAGCCTCCGAGCCGACTTGAACCTACCATTCCTCAGTAAGTCCTGCTTTGCCGAACCCGCAGAGTCGTAGTAGCACTTTGCCTTGCTTGGCCCTTGTATGTACTTGCTTTGCTCAAGATTTGTGTGTACTAGCATTACTCAAAGATCTCAGCATTTAAGTGTACTTCGCTTTGCCATCTATATTGCCTTGCAAGCCCCTCGCACCGCAGTGCTATAAGCCACTCATTCGATAGCTTCAGTCAGATCAAGGCTCAAGTGAGATTTTTGTGTTAGTTCTCATCCGAGCATCGGGTAGAGGCCTCAGATTCCGTGGTACACAAAAACCCAATCTACCGAGCTCGGAGTTCGACATCAACTCACCCCTTGATATCCGGGAGTGAGTTGATGCCACAAACTCAACCGAGCTGCTTGACATCAACCTTGGGCACTCTCCGCCAACCCCGCTCAGCTTAAGCATGTTTGGGTACGATCTCTAAGACTTGGTCGCCCGAGTTGGAGCATGTTATGAGCTGCTAACTAAATTCATTTGTTGCCAATTTTTATGTACTTGATCCCGAATTTGTGGAAAATGGTGTGTGAATGATCTGCTGAGTATCAAGATTTGTGATTAGTTAGATTGTTTTTCAAAAACAACACAACTCCCTGCACAAAGCTGCACCATCGAGCGAGCACAACCTCTACCTCGCAGGCACCATCTACAAAATTTTTGATTCTTTGTCTGCAGCCGTGCCGCACTTTCTGCTTCGATTGCTCAAGCTTGCTCTCCCGCTCCACCGAATTTTGTGCTGTGTTTGAAAGCACAAAGTCAGCACCGATCCGTGCAACAAACCAGGCCGTGCATTATTGCCAGCAAGTGCAGCTGCCAACTTCGCACCACCGCACCCCGTGGCCTCGCAAACTTTCTCACCACCGGGCCCGCAATCTTTCTAAGCTCCCATCTCATTGGCCGAGCACAAAGCTTTAAGCCCACCGCCCATAACCCAAGTCGAACATTTACACTGCCGGGCTGATCCGGTTTACACCAAATCGAGCCCACAAGAACACAAGCACTCGGCCGAGCTTTTCACTGGGCCGCTTAGGCTAAACCTATTAGTCGATCATGCAGTCCAATTGAGCTTCACAAACCTAGGCTTTCACACACAATTGCTCGGGCTTCCTACAAACCAAACAACAAGCCCATCATAAACCAAAGCTCCCAACAAAACCAAATGAATCCCATTAAAACCAAATCCCAATAAACCAAAGCCCACAGTAAACCAAAGCTAAATTTTGAGTTCAATTTGAGTAACTAAATCATGCCGAGATTTTGGTCCGCAACCTGGGAATACTAACAAATCCCTTAGAGAGCGTGCGTTACGGCACGCCTTCACAGGATGAACCCCCACATACCATAGTGATTTTAGGGAATTTTATAAGCTTCTGCGCCCCGACTTGACATGCCCTAATCACTATGAGCACATGCATCATCCACCACAAAGCTGAGAATGAACACTCTCCTCATACCCAACCATCACTTCGATCAATTGTAGCTTCGACTATCTGGCTTAGAAGGCAATCACATGAGCGATCTCAGTCAAATCTAATCCCCTAGGCACTATGAAATGCATGCTATACCTTATGTGGTGGCTTAGACCACCCCGTCGAGCATCGTTATATTTCGCATGAATTTAGAGCAGCTTAGGGAAAACCATGATAATCCAATATACGGAGTGTCCAGAAGTGACTATCGGGACCATAATCAACCCGCACACATGCATCATTCACCACAAGTGTGGGAGATGAACAATTTTATACTCCCCCAACTCCTAGTTTGCAATCAACAATGGAAACACTCTTGGAGCAAAATGCTAGGCTTGAAATGAATGCAATGCATGACCATCCATATAGCAACACGTTCCATGAATTTCCTTCTAGAGTGAAACCTCATCCATATGAGGAATGCATACCCACTATGAAGACTCTCCTTCAATGGAAAACTCAAGATGATTCTTCAAAGGTAACTCCGATTGAGTTACAAATGATAGATTGAAAATAGTGTTTCTAGTCTATGATCCTACATTAGGATGGGATGAATCTTTGTTGACACTAATGTTCTTTTGGATCATGATATTATTGTTGTGTCCGATTCCCTTCCCATATCACAATATGTTGCCCGCTCCGATGATTATGACTTGGTGATTGATGAATTGTTCTAAGTTTGGTGAACATGATTTACCCTCTTTGACTTTTAGGAAAGTGTGTGATGGTACAAATGATTTTAAAAATAAAAACAACCTAGATGTACCTAACTTCTCCTGAGTCACAAATTGAAACTCCTTCACCAAACCTAGGTGTAGTTTGTCACAAAATTGCAAACCAACTTTTCTAAAAATGCCTAACTTAGGGCCTAGAGCTTTGTGCTTCCTAAGTCCTCTTGACTATTTTGCATCAAAGTATAACACTCTTAAGGAGCCACAGCTTGGAATGTGTATGTCCGGTCTGTTTTTAGCAAAACTCACTTTGAGTTAGACCTTTGCATGATGTACTTTTTTAAAATTGCAAGATTTTATGCTTTCAAACACACCTGCTCACAAGTTTAGGTTTGGGGGAAACTCATTCCCATACACAGCGCCTTACTTGCACTCTCATATTATATTTGTGTAAGGTTTGTTAATGTGTGTACATATTTTCTATTGGGTTGATCCTCAACTCTTTAGAGACTGTTGGTTTACGGTGAATTTTCATTGTATATATTCAGTAGGACTTGTTAAATTTTCTTTTCTTGAATCGGTTGAGTCTTCATGCGCATATATTATGCTAATCCGATATGATATGTTGGATTCTAGCTTTAACTAACGGCTCAACCTTGCTCCCGCCGACATCCTAATCTCTTCCCTTTTATCTTATCGCATAGTTCTCGTGGTACGTGACTGTTTAAATTTTTCCTATCTGTGACACATTGAGGACAATGTTTGATTTAGGTTTGGGGGTGCATTTAGAGTTTTTAGTTTTTATTTTGCATTTAGAGTTTTTAGTCTTTTATTTTACCTTTTTGTTTTCAAAAAAAAAAAAAAAAAATTCTAAAAATTCTAAAAATTCAAACTTTTTGCAAATAAAAACCTCCAACTTTTAGAGATTTTAGAGTCACTAGCATGCTTCTAGCTATGTTTACATAGAGAGTCTGACCGAAATAACAGAATTTGGAAGTACTGAGAACACAATCGGGTTCCTTAGTTGATTAGAGCGTTAAAGTTGGATTTAACCATACCGGAGGGCTAATTAGGTGCTTTGTTTAGATATTCGGTGAGTAGAATTGTGATCACCCATAGTGGAGACTACCCAATTTACATCAAGTGAGGCACCAACCTTGATTTTTGCAACTTTCTAGAAAGTCTGTTAGAGTGTGTGTCACCGTATGTCAATTCCGGGTAGGAATGGTGAGCTACCCAACTTCGCACCATTTTCAGCACTACTTTTGATCTCTTGAGTGCTAGTTTTTGTCAATCATGAGGGTGACGTCTAAAGATGAAAACTTCTTCTAAATACCGATTTGCCGTTAGCATCACTCTCTCTCTCAATCAGCAAGACCCATAGAAACACATCATCGTCAGCAACCGGAGCAGAATCAGAATATTGAAAGAAAAGTTGAGATAGTCCAAGGTTTACGTGCAACAAAGAAAACGAAAAGAAAATAGGATGAGAATTAATAAAATTTATAAAATCAAGACAATACAAGTTGTGGAAAAATTGAGTGATAAAGTCCTTTGTCCATGGAGTTAGTTATTTCATTATTTGTATTTTTATTTTCACTTATTGTAAATTCAAAAAAAAAAAAAAATCAATCAAAAAAATCAAAAAAATAAAAATAAAAATAAAATAAAATTGTAGTTTATTTTCTTATTTTTGCTACCACCATGGTAAAGAAGAGTTCAAAAACAAAAATCCAAACAACAAGGAATTTGAGTAGAAAAGTTAAAAATTGTCAAGTTTTGTGAAGTTTAGAAGTTCGTCATCAACAATTGAAGACCGAAGACCGAAGATTGAAGACGTTTCTATGGTTCTTATGAGAGAGTGATATTAATTGCCGATCGGGTGAGAAGTGAGTGAGTACTCCCACCCCTTGCTAATGGTTGATTTCCTTCCTGAGAGATCATGGACAAAGATTCTTTTTGTCCACATTTTTGTGGAGTCTCAGATTTTTATTTAGAAGGTTATCCTTCTTACCTACAACGTGTGCGGGATTTCTCTCTTTACTCCCTTTGCACACATGAGAGACTAAAAAAGCGATCTTTTTGAGTGCAATTATCTTTAAACCCTAATGGTGAGGCGAAGTCGAGGCTTATGATCACAATCGAATCAATTCTTTCATATGGTATGGTTACTTCTCGCTCAAAGCACTTAAGGATGAGAATGCGTTCTTCGATAGTTCTAACATTTACTAGCATCGAAACTTCATGTCCTCATAGTTTCTTGGAGGCTTGAGACTCTTTACACTCGAAGTTGGAGAAGGGTTTTGTGGGTACACCTCTTGTAAACCCTCACGAGACTACAACTCGTCCACTAGGGACACCTAGGGTTTAAAGGCTTAGTGCATACGCTAAATGCATTCGAGAGACTGAGAGGGGGGTATAGTTAGGATTTCCTAATTTGTTTTCACTTGAGGACAAGTAAAATTCGGGTTTGGAGGTATTTGATGAGTGCCAAATAGTGCATATTTATACACCTTTTTATTGGCATTTTACTCATCTTTGCGCTTTAGAAATCGAGATATTATCCAGCATTCTGTGTTTTCTTTGTTTTCAAGAATAAATATTTGTATTAATTAATTTTGTGTTTTTAGGTAATAAATAAAGCTCGGAGAAACTAAGGAGCCAAAAGAGCGAAGAATCGGAGACGAGCATCTATGGAGCAGAGATAGCCAAAGCCAGCGCGCGAATTAGTTGCAACAACAAGGAAGACATGGGCTAAAGCTACCTGACGACCCGGATCCGAGCCCGTCTCTTCCGAGACGTTGAGATTTCTTTCTCCCTCATCCAACGGTCGCTGCCTCCACGTGCATTGAAGATCGCTGCTCCCGTGCAACACTAGATCACACCAAAACCGTCTACATCCCCCGAGCTGTTCGGATCTCCATCAGCTCCATCCTACGCTCGCTAGGCCCTTCTCTTGAGTCCTTTCTGACCACGCTTTACACCGAATCAACCATACCCTATACCCCCACTCGAGCGAGACCATTTCCCTTCCATCTTTCTCTTTCTTCTCTTCTCTCCCGTCTCCATCGTAGCAGAGCTCTGCTCCGCCACCTCCTTCTTCACCCATACCACCACCGGGAGACAACACCACCTCACCTTACCACGACAAGCCATCACAGCGGCCCGGCTCCATCTTCGTCACCTCTAGTTTTAGTTATCCCTTTCCTAGCCTCTCTCAACAACTCTAGAGGCTATGAAAGAGATAAATGGAACTAGGGTTAGGGTCCGTGTAAGCTATCGATTAATGGAGTCTAGAGAAGCATGAGTAGAGCCAACAACCGAATCGAGAGTATGGGTTAGAGTAGGTTTGATTTATTTTTGATTTATTTTCGATTTTGTGAATTAGGGTTTGGTTGTTGAGTCTGTTGCATGTATAAATAGAACTGAATTGTGATGTTAGAAAATACGCCTGGATTAGCCAGTGCAGTCACTTTAGTTTTAATTTGTATTTCATTTATCTTGTAATGCTTTAGTTTAATTTTCCAGGGTGTGTTGAAACCCCTGATTATGTGCTAAGTGATTCACTTTCATGTTGTGTTCTTGTCGTGCTTTAATGTGTTAGAAATATTGTATTCGCCATTTGATCACATGACCACAGTGATGGAGTGTATTGTAAGAAGACACTCCATACTAGGGGGAGTGTGTGAGATTAGCAAGATAGTATCATGGTGTTCATCCACGGGATGAACCAAGACCATAATTAGACTAGGAATTGCCTTAGCTCAATTTCGAGGTGGTGGATTCACCACCCCAGTAACTTCAGATTTGTTACAATTCACTTCATTGCCTTAGCTTAGGGTCACATTTCATACTCACCGTATCGGCATTTACAAACATTTGTTGTCACATTACCTCACTTAGAATTGATTAAGCGGCCTTGATCAATACTTAGAGCACCACAAGTCCTTGTGGGATCGACCCGTACTTGCCGCGTCTCCAATAGACGTCGTGCACTTGTGGTATTACCGTAGGCCATAAAATACATACACTTTCGAGGCCTTCCAAGCAGCCCCGTCAATGTTGTACGGAGTCACAGAAAATTCTCCGTCGAATAGAGACGGGACATATCTGGAATGCATTGCAAGGCAGTAAATAATTTCCCCAGATCCCATGGTCTTGACATCGGTACGCAACATTAACGCTGAATCGTCGACAAAGGTCTTTGGCGAACGATGGAAGAGTGAACCGGCCCCCATGAACGAAAATCTACGGAAAAAATGTTGTCAAATACATCCACAAGTTTCGCACTACCGGCTCTAGGACGCTCTTATTCCATCGGAGTATTCTCGAGCCACCGTACAAGTTAACGAGTGAAGGTGCGGGAGTAGGAGCATAACTTCGGGAAGTGTTCCCATAAGAGCGCCTGAAGAAAAGCGAAGTGAACGTGCGACTCCACCTTCTTGTACCAGTTAGAAACATGCATATCCATTGCTAAAGCGTCAGATGAGAATACGAGTGATTCAAGGAACAATGCACCTAGAGGAAGAACTTCACCCTTCGCAAAATTCTTTATAGCAATTTTGACAAGGTCACTTCTAATTGTCCTCTTTCCGAACCGTCATCAAATATATCGGATAGCCATAGAGACAGAACGCGATCAAGCCGAGCTCGTTTTCCAACTCTTGATTCAACTCGGGTCGCAGAAGACCACTCAAAAACCCAGGTGTAGAAGCATTTCGTGTCTTTTTCTCCTCCTTCTCCAGTTGTCGAATTCCGCCACCTTTTGAAGTATAGCAAAGATAATTACTCTTCTCCGTATCTTAGAGTTCGTAAGAAAGACTTCCGGCAAGGGAAGGTTCATTAGTGCAGCTACACTCTCCAAAGTAATAGTCATCTCTCCCCATCTAGATATGGTTTTGTGTGAGTGGAAATACGCCACCGAGAAATGAAGGTAATCAAACCCGCGGTGACTTTCCTAATTTCGAGGGTAGCAGATGCCATGACCGCATCGAGGATTTGTGCTTTGGTCAAATTGTCCTTAATGCCCTTATTACTCAACATGCGTCTCATCCATCCTTCATAAGAACCCAGTGGAGCATGGAAAATCTTGAAGTCAATAGGAGAAGGCGGATATTCGTTTCTTTGGAGACAAAATCTCATCACGAGTGCGGAAGAAGAAAATGGATCAGCATCCATATTTTCTGAATCGGAAAGCAAGACTATCTTATGAGAAGGATGCTTCCTAATATTTGGAAAAGGCGAGGTGAACAACTCATCATTGATGTTCGGCATATCTTTGAAGCTATCAACACTTCCTGACTTGGCACCAGCATTATCTTCAGAAGACATATCGACAGGAGTTCTTTTCTACCGCAATGAAATAAAAGACGGGAGTTAGAACTTGTATGAAAGCATATGAGAAGTGTAGTCACACACGGCAAGACACAACTCACACAATGGCCGGTCCAAACATCATTCAAGTCTGTCTGGTATTGATTTCAAGTTCTCCGGTATAACTTTCAAGTCTGGTATTGGTTTCAAGTCAATTACAAGTTTCAAGTCCGGTACAAATTAAGTCAGTATTGATTTCGATCTGGTACAAATTTTAGTCAAATTTTCAAGTTTCGATCAGTATTGATTTCAAGTTCTCCGGTATAACTTTCAAGTCTGGTATTGATTTCAAGTTCTCCGGTATAACTTTCAAGTCTGGTATTGATTTAAAGTCCGATACAAGTTTCAAGTTCAGTACAAATTTCAGTCAAGCATATGTGAATAAGACCCACGTTCCGGCATACACGGCGGGCCCACATTCATCGCATGCATCATAACACGATTTTCTTCATTCATGGGAATCATGTCTACGTGATTCAAGCCAAGTGGTGGAAAAAACTAAGCGTGTACATGTCTTACAAAAGGTGTTTACCTAACAAACTAGGGTTTGACCTTTGAAAAAAAAAAAAAAAAAAAAAAAAGTGGAGAGACAGAAACTTACCTTGACGGGCGCAGCTCCGCAACGGGACGGGCGGCGGTTTCGCTGCGGCCTGCAGCGGCAATGCAGCAAGGTCGCGGACGAGAACAGTGAACAAAAAAAAAAAAAGTTTTTCGTGAGAAGAGAAAAAGGGTTTTGTCTCTTTTATAGACAAAAATTAGAAGAATCCTTAAAAGATACAAGAAGGATTCCTCTCTTATTTGGTTTCCTCTTTCGATTCAAATACCCAAAGAAAGAAACCGGCCCCACCAAGGGATTCCATACAAGCGTGACGGCGTGGAAAACTAGCGTGTCGGCCAACACTCTTAGGGTAAACTTCTTTTATCCTGTCTTTCTCACATATGTATGTCACCATCTCATGCCTACCACACAATAGTGTAACCATTATGTCTAGGCGGGGGACTTAATGTTGATGGTGGATTTTCGTTTAAGTTTAAATTTGTAAATAACTTAAAACTCATGCGCCGACATCTTGTAAAAGATAAATCCATTTATAAAGTGTTGATACTCCTCACTTAATTCACCAAGAATGGAGCATGTAGCAACAATCCCATTACGTGAATACACGAAATTCCTCCCAGGTTGGAGCATGTGGCAACAATCCCTTCCTGTGAATTTCATATCGGCTTTGTATTCCCAAAGACTCATTATCGGTGTGGCATGACGGCCGAGTGTTACTCTTACGAGTAAACACGAACCTCAAGCACTATAATGAAACCATGTACGAAATACCGTCTGAGGTTGATTCTCGGTGTGTTATACTAGCCGAGCCCTCTCGGTGTGTTATACTAGCCCGGTTGAGCCCCTCTCGGTGTGTTATACTAGCCGATTGAGCATCCTAAGCACTGACCATATCGGTCGGATATGATTCGATCGCGATCATCCAACTCCACAAGCATGATTGGATGACCCGAGATCAATTCCATCACCCCAAGCGGGTATGGAATACACACGGCCGACCCGCGATGGTCGACCATTGGCCTTTGCTTGCAGAAGAAACCGTCCATACCAAGCATTATGGACGGAAAACCCTAAATTAGGGTTTGCGGCATATTACATGTCTTGTAAGAACGGTCTCAACCATCCATCTTCGCAGGTATAGATGGAGGGTGTAGATGTAGACTCAAAGGGCCGGAGCATGTCGACACAATCACCATGTGACCGCCTACACACTTGACCAATCGGTCAAATCCAACCATGATTGGTTACAACACATTGTCCACCTGAAGAGCATGGTCGCACGGCTTTGAAAGCCAAAATTAGGGTTCAAGCCATCACGCGTTCATCTTCTCCGGCACGAATGGAGGGTCAGCGAATCCAGATCGAGAAGGTCCGGTCATACCAAAGATGACCACCGTGGGCCCATCTACCTCCTCATGCAATCGGCCAAGGCATATCATGCCCGGCTAATCCAAAAATGCCCCGCCCAAACATGCGTGGTTACACCTCCCAAATTGCAAGTTGATCTCGACCGCTCCAACTTCACCGGACGAATTGAGTGGCTTAGATCACGTTTTCATGGGATAGTCGGGTATAGGCGTGAACATCGGCCTACCATCTTCACGTCAAACCAAAGGCCAAGACAGACCAAGTTAGGTCGTCTTGGAAAACGCCGGGAAAAGAGTGTGGCGCGCGGCTTCTTGCGGTATCAAACTTCTATCGCAAAATCAATCTCGACCACTCCTCTTTGGCGGTCAAATTGAGTGGCAGATCGCGCTTTCATGAGGGAACGGAATACGGGCACCTACACCATCATGCCGTCCCAACACGCATGTATGGTCGGTCCTCTCAAAATCCTTCCCATGCTTGGTTTCTACCAAGCTGGAGAGTGATGCTTTGCGCACCTCTTCAAAAACCCTAATATTCATTAACGGTCGTGAGATGAGTGTCTCAAAGCTCATCTCATAGTCCAACTTCACCACTTGGTTATACAACCCTGGTCGAGTCAATTGATCGGTAAGGCGTCATTACCCATCACCTTACCACACCACAATACGCGCACTGCATAAAATACACACGATACTTCACAAGTATCGACTTTACGAATAACGCGAGTTATTCAATTCAAGCATTACATGCTATCTTTCGTGGATCCACGATCCACATTCCAGACATCAATCATGTCACAAATCGGGGATACATACTTGGGGTATTGGTATTAAGCGGTTTACGGCGTGCGGCGTGTAACGCGCCATCACAAGAACGTGTTAGGAAGTCATGGGCGGTTAGAGATAAACGGGGAGAAGTGGGCAAGACCGGTCGTGTATCACCGACACACAACTCCACTACTCCATCATTCCACTACCTCCACTTCCCACGAAACGTGAATGAGGCTTAATGACTTGTATAAATAGGTTCTCCGCCCTATTTCCAACAACGGAGAAAAATAGGAAGGAGAGAACAACAACACAAGTCGAGATAAAAAACAGTAAAAACCAAGTGTTGATACCATTGTATTCAAACACCCGAGCCTCCTTACATCAACCGTAAGTTTCTGCTCATTTTTCTGTTATATAAGTCATAAGAAAGCCAACACCTTCACAATCTCAACACCTTCTTCGCTTCCCTCCCTAAGATCAACCCCATCTCCTTCACTTTGTGACCGAAACAAGTCCTGGAACGGCCATTTCTTGGTTTAGGCCGGACTTGCACAGATTTATCTCTCGAATCTACAAGCACTCATCGAGCAGTGCATTTGTTTAGGGTTTAGATTCATTCCTCATCCACACCCCAAATTACCAAATTCTGCAGGAGTAGTTTTCACCCATAAACACACATACACCAAAAGTTTTATTAATGAGGAAACCGCAAATGTAGAAAAACCCTAGGACCTAGTCCAGATTGAACACCAAACTGTATTAAGACGCTACAGACACTAGCCTACTACCAATTAAATTCAGACTTTAATGTTGTTGAGACTGAATTAAAACCTCACAGAAATTCAGTTACAGTCGCGCTCCTTATGCCTCTTGAATCTAAGCAGGACTCTGCGCAATTGATTCCCTTAGCTTACATACTTTACATCCTAAGAGTTGCTTCAACTCAATTGAAGACTTTATACCAATCCGCCTCCCAGATAAGCCTATATGTGTGATTTCCTTTTGATCGTATATCAAGGTGGGATTTGAAACTGATAGCAATAGACAAAGTCTAGCTAACCTCAAAATCCGGACTTATGCTTCCCGAAGAGCATCCTAGATTATCATTCAACTCACGAGTATTAAACCTGTGGAATCACAAAGTCTGAGACAAAGAGAACTTTGTAATTTCTATCTACCTTGTTCAAGTGAGCAATCTCAATAATCAAACAAGATCTGGATATACGAACTATCAAGATAAAAGATAGTTTGACTTGGATTCAAGAATCCCTTTGAAGTCTTTTTAGTCGCTAAACCCTAAAAGGGTTCGAAGGAGAGGATGACTCTAGTTATGCAACTAGGACACACAAAGATAATTTTGGGATTCAAAGATCCCACTTGCTTGAGGTTCCCCTTATATATACTTTCAAAGCATATGTTGATTTAGCTTTAAGCTAAGATATCTTGGAACCAAGCAAACGATATCCACCATTAGATGAATCTTTGAATCTGGTTAACATAACAAGATATACACTCTGGTTTGGATGGACCCTAACCGAATGTTGCAGTTTTAACAGCTGTAAGAAGGATTCGATTCTCTGACTATTTTTAAAGGTTTGGTTCAACACAAATAAAAGAAAAAAATACTAATTAAACTTGATTTTTGTTACCAAGGAAAGATGAATCTAGGGTTTTGGATTCCACTACTTCTTATGATGTAAACTCAATAAATATACTTTGACATAAAATAAAAATACTCCTAATTTCTCAAAGAAATTTCGAACCCAATCTCATGCTTTGGAGGATATAACATTACAAGCTATTTTTTTTAATGACTTTCGTCCTTAATCTAAAGCCTACTTTTCATTCGTTTATAAAAGATCGATCGCCCAATACGACCCAAAACAATTATTATAAAGCATGCAAAAAGATAAAAAATTTAAGAAATTAAAAGAAATAAATGGAGTGAATATGCCAAAAAAAATAATTACTAAAATTACTCATAAAAAAATAGCTTCTTCCAAAACCATAGAAAATAAATTTAGCTACTCATGAATCGAAAACTGGAGAAAAATTGATTATTCATTGTATTCAAAAAGAAAAAATTGCTTACAAAGGTTCGGTAGTAACTAAAGGTTGACTGAATCCGAGCAGTGCAGCGACTAAAGAAGACAACGGTAAATAGTTACAAAAAGTCTTTCGCGTCTGAGTGATAAACGATATATACAGCTTCTGTAGTTTCGCGTCTGAATGATAATCGATATATATAGCTTCTGTAGTTTTTCTACGACAGTTTATGGAAGGTCTTTGTTCTTCGTGTTCTTGAGTTGTAGCACCAGAAAAATTTGTCCGCAACTCGTGATTTCTCGATTCCTAGCTATCTATTTTCTCCCAGACTCTCTGTATATCTTCTTTGACATTCCAACAACCTATTTATACCTTGCAGCAACAAATCTCTCGTATTAATTACAAAATATTTTTCACAATTTTATTTCCTTTTATTTCTTTGAATTTGATTTTTCACGCATCTACTAGTGTTAATTTCACGACATAGTCTCCTTTTATAACTCATTCACACTCCATACTGTTGCTCGAGTCCCTCTAACACTTGCAGTACGCGTTTCCACCTAACACAATCCCGTGAATATCTTCTTTACCTCTGTTTTCTTCTCACAAATTAACCAGCCAAATCTTGCCGATTCTAACGCTCCTATGAAACCTGTTAGTCTTAATAAAATCAGCCCCATCAATTGCAGCCATTTAGTTTCCCCAAATCAGGTCCAAAATCGAACCCAAAATTCTGCCTGTTTTATGCAAAACTTTCCCACCAATTTATATTTTCAAACGAGGAAGAAAAGTGTCCCTTATCCAACTACAAGGGGTGGCGATAATAATTGGGTGCCACTTATCCATTTGGGGGTTCCCTTAGTATTTTTTATGGTTGCCTTTAACGCTTTTTTGGGGAGTTTCCAACACTTATCCCGGGGCATTTTTAACACAGTTTATTTTCCAGATTTACCTACAAAGACATAAAATACCGAAATAAGTACAATAATGGGTAGTAACAATATAGAAAATTGATATCAGAATAAACACATAAATGCGTCTATGAAATACCCCCAAACTTATTACTTGCTAGTCTACAAAATAAAAATCCTAACTCGCTATCGCGTAGGCATCGCGATTGCACTTAGCGTGTGCAACAAGCCTTTAAACCCCTAGGTGGCCCTAGTTACCGAGTTATAGTCTCGGGAGGGTTTACAAGAGGTGTACCACAAAACCTAACTAGTTACAAGTATCTGAAGAGCTATGAGGAAATAAATTTTCTCAACCTATTTCCAAGTAATTAGAGTGCAAGAGAAGAAACATCTACCACAATATCCATTAAACAACGGTAGAGATCCGTTCAACAATGGAGGAGAAAGATCCGTTAAATAACTGGAATAACTTCGAGAGAGAATTTTTCCGCTCAACAGCTGTTGATGGTGGAAATTCGTTTAAGGTTAAATTTGTAAAAAAAACCCAGAAAAATCATGCGCTGACATCTTGTAAAAGATAAAGCCATTTATAAGTGTTGGATACTCCCTCACTTAATTCACCAAGAATGGAGCATGTAGCAACAATCCCATTCTCGTGAATACATGAAATTCCTCCAGGTTGGAGCATGTAGCAACAATCCCATCATGTGAATTTCATATCGGCCCTTTGTATTTCCAAAGACTCATTATCGGTGTGGCATGAGACGGAGTGTTACTCTTGAGTAAACACGAACCTCCAAGCACTATAATGAAACCATGTACGAAATACCGTATGACAGTGACTCTCGGTGTGTTATACTAGCCCGATTGAGCCCTCTCGGTGTGTTATACTAGCCCGATTGAGCATCCGACTGGCCGTATCGGTCCGAATATGATCCCGATCGCAGTCATCCAACTCCATAAACATGATTGGATGACCTCGGATCAAATCCATCACCCCAAGCATGGTATGGAATACCACGGCCGACCCCGCATGGTCGGTCATTGCCTAGCTTGCCAAGAAACCGTTCATACCAAGCATTATGGACGGAAAACCTAAATTAGGGTTTGCGGCATATTACATGTGTTGCATAGCAGTCTCAACCATCCATCTTCGCGGTATAGATGGAGGGTGTAGATGTAGACTCAAAGGGCCCCAGAGCATGTCAACACGATCACCGTGGGCCCGCTTTACACACTTGACCAATCGGTCAAGACCAACAATATTTGGCCGTGACAAAATCGTCACCCAAACAAGAGGGGGCGCACGACTTTGAAAACCAAAATTAGGGTTTCAAGCCATCACGCGCGTCCATCTTCTCCAGTGCGAATGGAGGGTCACAGATTAGATTAAACAGTCCGGTCATACCAAAGATGACCACCATGGGCCCATCTACCTCCTCATACGGTCGGCCAAGGCATATCATGCCTGGTTAATCTAAAAACGCACGTCAAACTTGTGTGGTCACACCTCCCAAATTGCAAACTAATCTCGACCACTCAACTTCACCAGGACGAACTGAGTGGCTTAGATCACGTTTTCATGGGACGATCGGGTATAGGCGTGAACACCGGCCTACCACCTACATCTCAAGTGATCGACCAAGACAGACCAAGATGGGTCGTCTTGAAACGCGTGCGAGGATGTCATGCGGTTTCCAACTCCTTTGCGGCAAGGGATTTTGCATGGCGATCTCAACCACTCCACTTTGCCGGTCAAATATAGTGGCCTAGATCACACCTTCATGGGACAGTGAGACATGGACGTGTACACCGGCATGCCATCTACGTGCACGTCCGATCGGTCCTCTCCAAAATCCTTCCTATGCTTGGTTTCGACTAAGCTAAAGAGTCATGATTGCGCTCCTCTTCAATATTCATTAACGGTCCGCAGATGAGTGTCTCAAAGATCATCTCATCCGTCCAACTTAGCCCCGACTTGGTTATACAACCCCGGTCGGGAGTTATTTGGTTAGTGAGGCGTCATTACCCATCACTTTACCACACCATAATGCAAGATGCCACATAAAATACACACGATACTTCACAAGTATCGACTTCTTGAATAACACGATTATTCAATTCAGCGATTACATGCTATCTCTCGTGGATCCACGATCCACACATTCCGTGACATCAATCATGTCACAAACTGGGGGATACATATTGGGGTATTGGTCAGCGGTTTACAGCGTGCGTAACGCGCCATCACAAGAACGTGTTAGGAAATCATGGACGGTTAGAGATGACGGGAGAAATGGGCAAGACCGGCCGTGCATCACCAACGCATAACTCCACTACTCCATCACTCCACTTCCTCCACTTCCCACGAGAGACGTGAATAAGGCTCAAATGACTTGTATAAATAGGTTCTCCGCTCTATTTCCAACAACGGGAAAACAGGGAGAAACAACACAAGTCGAGACAAGCCGAGAAACCAAGTGTTAATACAAATCGTATTCAAACACCCAGAGTTTGCTTGCATCCATCACAAGGGCTGCTCACCTTTCTGTTACAAGTCATAAGAAAGCCAACACCTTCACAATCTCAACACCTTCTTCGCTTCCCTCCCTAAGATCAACCCCATCTCCTTCACTTTGTGACCGAAACAAGTCTGGAACGGCCATTTTCTTGGTTTAGGCCGGACTTGCACGCACATTGATCTCTCGAATCTACAAGCACTCACCGCGCAGAAATGCATTTGTTTAGGTTTAGATTCATTCCTCATTCACACCCAAAATTACCAAATTCTCGTATGAGTAGTTTTCACCCATAAACAATTGGCGACCACGGTGGGAGCTTAATTTCTCGGTTGTAAAGTAAATTTCTTCAAAGATCGATTCAATTTCATCAATTTCAAAAAGGTAGATCTTAGAACCAATTCAATCAGCAATTCATTTTCAAGATGGTGGAACTAAGGTCCGCATCAACAATCAATTCGGATGGAGCTAGTTTGGATAACACTCCTGGTGTTGATGTACCTGTCAGTGGAGCTACCGTAGCCAACACATCTCGGGGAGCCGTTACCTCTATCACCAACACTAGCGGAGCAGGAGACATCCCAGAGGTGTAACGCCTCCCATCACGAGCAGAGCAGCCGCAAATCCCAGTATCTCCTCAAGCGTGCACGCCTCCAGTGGTCACCAGAGCAACAACTTTCACTCTCTCATCAGGACGAGGAACCGGAAGCACAAGAGGAGGACCGCCGTCTATTACCGACTTGATGGAGAAACAGGAAGTTCTTGCTAAGACTCAAACAGAGATATGGACGCAACTCAGAAGGAGGTACTCACTTTCCTCAAAACCTTGACTGAACGATTGCCGCAGGATTCATGTCAATCTCTGGAGACAACAAGAGATGCTTTCAATTCACCCGGAGCAGGCGTTCCCACATGGAACCACATGAATGAAGAAGCTCGTGTTGCTCCAGTATGTTCAAGAGAAAGGGACCAACCACCTAACTTCATCACACGTAAGGATCTGGAACGACTCCTTCAAAGCCGAGGCAAAGGAAATCGACGAATGCAGACCAACACCAACCTCCATACCCTCAATATATGCAACGAATCCCTCTTCCAAGAGGATACACCTCTCCCCAGTTCTCCCTCTAAGACGGTACTGGTAATGCTCGTGAACATGTTTCTCGATTCTTGGAATCCTTGGGGGAACATGAATACAATCATGTTCTATGCCTCAGAGAATTCTCGAAGTCACTTACGGGGAGGGCATACACTTGGTACAACAACATCGCACCTAATAGCATAGCCAATTGGAACGAGATGGTCGGTGCTTTCTACAGAAAGTATTTCTTCGTGTCTGAACAGATCACCTTTTCAGACCTGGGGAGAATTCTTCAGCGGAACAACGAACATCCCAACGATTTCGTTAAAAGGTTCAGAACCCAAGCGCTAGATTGTCACGACCCGAACGTCACCGAACGACAATTGGTGGAGTTATGCATCAACGGGATGATACCCATATCTGGCGGCTGTTAGAGAATGCGGGCTTTCAAACGTTCTGCAGCTCCAAGCCGCAAAGCGTTCGATGATAGACACATTTTTGTGTCTGAATTGTCCTCATTGTCTCTATTGTTGGAACTCGATTTTTGTATTAATATTGTGTTTTTATGTATTTTTAGGTATTTTGGAAATAAATATTTTTGGAAAATTCGGCTCGAAAAGTTGCTCGGAACACCTCGGAGGACATTTGATATTCGGACTCCCACTTTGGATAAGGGGTAACCCAATTACTAAGGGGCACCCAATTGATATTCGCACCCCCAATTTGTTGGATAAGGGGTGACCATCTTCAACATTTAAATTTTGGTTTTGGCGGAAATATCCGTTCTTCATTTGCGAGACTCATGGCTCGATTTTTGGGCTTGATATAGTGAGACTAAAAGGGCTGGAATGATTTGGGTTTGTTCCTCTTGGCTAAACAGGTGTTATAGGCTATTTTATCGACTAACTTTGGCTAGAATCTCACATGGGAGAAAGCAGAGTCTCTCGGGTTTTCAGAGCTCGAATGTGTGTTCAGAGATTTTCGCGTGCATGCTCCGAGTTATACTTCTTATGGATGGTCACTCGGCGTGTTAGGAGTCTTGTCACGAGAAAACAACTTGAGGAGGTAAATGGGGAAGAAAATATCCCCTAGAATATTTTTATCAATGCCGTGTAATGGAGATATTTTTGAAGTTATTGCGTGATATTCTTGCTCCAAAAAGGCTATAAATAGGTGCTGGGAGGTCATAGAAGAGAAATGGAGAGTTTGGGGGCCAAAAGATAGAGTGGAGAGTGAAGAAAAATCAGTTGCAGAGCTCGTCTCTGCTGCTGCCATTGAAGACGAAGAACACGAAGAACGCATCGCTAAACACGGTCGTTCTTCTTGATGCTAACGACTCACTTTTGTGGGTCGCATCTTTTTGAGGCGGAGACTTAAATAAACAGCGTCGGCCCGACTGGTTGGGTTTTATCGTTACGAAACGGTGCCGATTGTAACAAATATAAGTGTTACGAATCTCGGCTTCATATATTTTCATCCTTGTAAGCACCTTTTGAGCAATGAAATCATACTTTGAGCGTGTTTCCAACATGATAAGCTAGACCCCATCACTTGAGACAACGGAGGAAGCAACTTTTCATGATTGTGGTAAATGAATTAATTCTTTTATTGACTTTTTGCATAAATTTAATTGCTTTATGATTTCTATTAATTACTTGTTATTTTGTTTGATGTCGCATGCTTAGTTTAAATTACTTTTGATGCGTCATGCTTACGACTTACAAATAATGTTTTATGAAATCTATTTTTGGCAAAGAATTAGAGTCACAACTTATTTTGTTTGAGCTATATTGTCTAGAGTTAATGATTGAACCACAAGAATAAGAAAAGTAGTGAAATCCCAGCGTCTCGGTGCCTCTTCATCCCGTGACAATTTTTGTATATATTTTTCTTTTATTTTCTTTTATTAAAACTTAAAATCAATCCCATCAAGTCCGAGTGAACGACAACCTTACTACCACTTTCTACAACATCATTGAAAATAAACATTAATTTTTGGCGCCGCCGACGCGGACTTGTGTATAGATTTGTTTTTAGGTTTTATTATTTTATTTTATTATTATTTGTTCCTTTTACGCGTTTTTGTTTTTTTCTATTTGCTTTGGACTTGGTGCGGAGCTTATATAAAAGAGAAAGTGTTGAAAAGTAAAGTGAAGCCAAAGAAAGAAAGAAGAGAGAAAATCCAAAGGAGTGAAGAGGAAAATTTTGTATATAGTGTAATTAATTTTTTTATTTTTAGAAATCGTAATTAGGTAATTATCTTTGTAATTTTTATTTTTATTTTTTGGACTTCTTAATTTTGGACTTTATTTTTGACCGTTGGACATTTTTTTAAACCCTAAGGAAGGGTTATTTAAATATAAATCGCACGGGGAAGGACGACGATTACGATATCGTCTCGGCCCCTCGGGTTCGTACACGACATAGGAGTCGTGTCCGAGTCGACTTCAACGGTTCATCCCCTGTCCGGAACGGGAGGTAAGAATTCTAAACACTCCGAATCCTCCGCCGGTGGGTTTTATGGATGATTTCGTGTGAATATATGTCGAGGCCAATCTGGTTGTTTTAATTTCCTAGTAAAGGGCAAGGACTGGCCATACAAGATAAGGGTTCGGATTTCATCACCGTTCTCTTCTTGCCCGCCTTAGGAAAACGAAACCAAACACGAACCTAAGCCTAAAATTTTGACTAGAACGAGACCGATAGGGTAACGAGCTTAATAGGAAAGTCATTCGAA
This sequence comes from Papaver armeniacum, assembly GCA_023531295.1. Classification (NCBI taxonomy): domain Eukaryota; kingdom Viridiplantae; phylum Streptophyta; class Magnoliopsida; order Ranunculales; family Papaveraceae; genus Papaver; species Papaver armeniacum. The sequence continues at coordinate 75,700 of JAJJWW010014791.1, forward strand.
AAATATTGGTTACTCTTTAAGCATACTTGAAGTTCATGATGGTTTACGTGAAGTTGAATGCGTGAGCTGCGCCGCCTTGTAATTGCGGTGAGGCCTTGGGTATCAAAGCTCCACGCAGCCTTCCCTCGCCTCTATTCAACTTACTTAAACTCGGATTGATTCCGGAGGGGTTTGCTTAAATTGTAACGAATTCCCTTTCGAAGGATTAGAAGTGGTCTAGAAACAATCTAAGTGGAGCCATCATGCTTTTGTTTGCTAGAAATCGTGAGGTTTGTTTTGGTCGAGTCGGCCTTGTTTGTGTTTGTGTTTGTGTAGAATTCCCTTGCGATTAGGATGTCAAACTGGTATTATAATAGCCATCACAATGAATATGAATATCCAATCGAACATTATGGACATCACTCTTTTTATGACCATAATGTGAATAGTGGTTGGGAACGCCAAACTTTTGAAGGTTATGGGTCATACCATGGTGAGCCCAATTACTATCCACATGTGCATCGGTCATTCGAGCAAGGAGATTATAGTAATAGTTCTTCGTCTCTAGAGGATACGATCAAACTTTTGAAAAGTAGTCCTTATTATGATCCTTCTGTTCCTCTTCCTTCTCTAGAAGAGTCCCTCAGGGGTTTAGCTGAGTCGACACAAAAGTTAGCTGAATCAACATGTAAGTTGGGTCGAGGTAAATAACGTAGTTATGGACGAAAGGACTGCAACAACGACCGAATCCAGAAGATATCCTCAATAGATTAACTCAAAACTTAGATCCAGCACTAAGGGAACTTTCTTTGGAGGAGACCCTTGAGAGGCTAGCTGAGTCGACACGTAGACTTGAGTTAGAGACGAACGAAAGTATTGCTCGAAATAACTTGAATTTCCAATATAGTGTATCCAATAATACCTTTGAGAATGAAGATAGTTATTCACATAATCAAGATGGTGAGGTTAGAATTGGTAACACTACTTGTTTAGATGAGGTTCAACCATTTTCATGTTTTTATAATAATGATTATGATGAGGATAGTGTTGATGAAGAATTCGAAATAAATAGGCATAGTGATCAGGAATTTGTTACTCCGATTGAACTTTATAATGATAGTACTATTTCTGGTTCAAATCCCAATAATTTTAATAATTATTCACCTATTCGAAAGGACGAGGATTTAACTAGAGATGCCACCGTTTTAGACGATGTAGTTCATGATCCTTTAGCCTGCAATATGTTGGATAATCCATTATTTGATGTGCCTATAAGTGAATCAGAGGAAGTAATTATGATTAACACCTTAGTTAATGGGCCTTTACTAGAAACTTTCGCTGATAATCCTTTATATGATTTTGATGATGGTTTAGAGGAAAGAGTTAACCCTGAGAATACTGTTTTAGAGTCCAAGGATTTAGAAACAATAGTCTTAGAGGAAGAAGATGAACTCGTAGAGCTTTTAAATATGAGTGAGGATGCATCACCTGAGTATAATCTACATGAAGCAATTGACCATTTTCAGGATTTTGTGATCTAGAAATTAGGGAAATTGTAGCTAGTCTATCTAGAGACACCCAAAATTCTAAGTTTGGGGGTGATTATCATTCTCCTTGTGCCTTACCTTTAACTCTTACAGAAATCCCTCACTTGGGATTTGATATATGTTCCTAAACCATTGTGCCAGATTACCTTCATGCTAGCTCTCCCGAACCTAATAATGTCCAGGAAGAAGTTCAGTTGTTAGAAACCCATCCTCTGGTTGATGTGGTTAACCCAGGCTATGATACCAAAATTGACTTTGTTTTCCCACCAAAAACTTTTCTTTCAATTGTGGGAACATATGAGTTACAAATGTGTCGATTATTAAGTTTTGAGACTAAACCTAATTACTTTAGGATATTAGGGTCGACACATTTGCTTAAGGAAGACCACCAATCTTATTGTGGTCATTGTGTAAGTCAAAACCGATTGACTTAGAGGATCCTCAATTATTCGAGTTATTATTATGTGCTTCTAAGTTTTTATTTGAGTTTTTCCGGACTCTAGAACCCGAACATTCGGATCCAACTTATGAGGAAACGCAACCTATGAAATTTTTTTTTATCTAGACCCTTTTATAGAGCTGAACACGAACCACAACTAGATGTAGTGGTCTTAAAAATAGATAAGGGTGCTGTTGGATATTTTCTGGTCTATTGCAGTCTCCTCTTCTTGTGGTTAGCACTTTTGATCTAGATGACCTTTGCATTATTCCGGCTCTTGCTTTATGATTCTTCGAGGTGACTAATCTCTTCCAATGTCCTGGTGAAGACTTTAAACTTAGCACTTCTTGGGAGGTAACCCATGCTCATGCAACACGGTAATATCTTTCCTTAACTCTTTTGCTTCAAATGGTATGATTTCTCCTTGTTCATGTTTTTAATTTCATCTTTAGAACATTGAGGACAATGTTAGATTTAAGTTTGGGGTATGGGAGAAACTTTTTAGTTGCATTGATAAACTCCGAGCCTAGAAATTTATGCTTATTAAGGATGGCACTAACCAATCTAAGTGGATGGAAGCATTTTGGTTGTAGGAGTTGAAGAACCAACGATTAGATGGAAACATCTAAAGAGTCTATTCATAAAAGCACGAGCTCGGGTGTTAGAAATAACATGATAGTTTCACCATATCTCGTTGAGTCCTTTTCACTTTTTTTATTTTGTTTTGTTTTAAACTATGTTTCTCTAAGTGATTAGGTGGGGCCCACGAATCAAGTTGTTACCAATGCTAGAGTGAAATAGAGTGATTGAGACAAAAAAAAAAAAAAAGTTGAAAAAAAAAGAGGAAAAAAAAAAAAAAAAAAAAAAAAAGTGAGACCAGACCATTTGACCAACCGGAATAAATTCAATAAAGTCGACCACTGGAACCCTTGTATATGCCAGTTGTGTTGACCTAGAGTTAGGATTATCGACCACGGGTTCCCTTGTATATGCCGGTGTGTTGATATTAGTCGAATCGGTATCTCAGTCCATTAGGATAGGTTCATTTTGGCGGAGGACTTGACGAGATATGGGAAACACCATTCACTTAGTAAACATCAAAACCATCTATGTTTTTCTCTATATCCATCTTCTTGATCTATCCATGTGATTAGTTTTGACTCAGGGTATTGATGTCCATAGTGAAACTATCTCGAGTAGAGCTACGTGACTTATATATGAATTTTAGTATGCTTGAGTGCAAACTCGTGTACGGCAATTGGAATTTCGCATCGGGGTACTTCCTCCCGTAGTCAATAAGTATGCCAACCAAGGAGATTCTTTAGTGCCTTCCAAGGTTACGTAGTAGATCGCTAGGGTCCGGAGTAAAGGTTTTGTGGGTACACCTCACAGTAAACCCTCAGGAGACAACACTCCGCCACTAGGGCCACCTAGGGGTTCAAATGATTTCTATTTTCTAGAATAAATTTGCTCGAGGACTAGCAAATAATAAGTTTGGGGTAGAGCTGGCAAACGGGCGGGCCGGGGCTGGCTTGTGACCAACCCGCGGGTTACGGGTTAATACAAGCCTAAGCTTGCGGGTTATAATTCTTCACGGGTGGTCATTTCTCCAACCCGCGCCCGTCCCGGGTAAAGCTTGCGGGTTCACGGGTTAACCCGGCTGGTTTAATTAAAACTAAAATTAAAAATTAATTGACTTAATTTATGACAAATCACAATGATCAAACACAAATTTACGAAAAATTAAACATCAATACAATACCCATCTCAAATTCATTAAACCATTTTCAGGCCTTACTCCTTAGTGTAACACCTAATCATCTAATTACTTAATTTTCATCTCAAAAATTAGACCTCAATACAATACCCATCTCAAATTTATCAAGTTAATCGTGATCCTGTGATGTCGTCCATCTGCTTGAATGTAGCAAAGTTGGTTTCAACCCATCACGGCCACCAGATCTTCTAACATTTCTCGGAGCCCCTTATGTGTTCTCATCATCTGTATCTTCTCCGCTACCAACAAACCCATCAGTTCTTATTTCGAGTGACTTAGGCTGCCACTTTATGCGATTTACTCCTTCCCTGAATTCCATTGTTCTCACTTCTCTGCCATGAACATAAAAGCAATTACCCACAACAGTTTATACTCGTAAATCTACGAACCCTTAATTTCACCTCCCCAATTCAATTTCCACCGAGATAAATGAAGATTGCGACTCACTGTAGTTGTATTTGGACATCTCCATTAACATCAAATTCAAAACCCAATTTCCTGTCCATCTTAACCACAAGAGAAACCCATTTTAAAACCCTAATAACTTCTCAAACTCCTCCGATTCTCTCCGACTCCACCATCTTCAAATTAGCAAAACAAACCCTTCTTACTCTAGATCTGATTTCTTCAAAATTTCATCACAAATCTAAGTAGAATTTCTCAAACCCTAAAATTTATACAAACCCATTGACTCAATTCAGTTATAGAACTTCTATTTCTCCATTGTTCTTCTTTCTCTCAGAAATTTTCATTATCCTCTCTTAATTGGAAAAAACTACAGATTCATCTTCATCTTCATCGATCTCTATCTTCAATTGAAACAAGGGTAACCGGATTCCAGGAATAACAAAGCAAAGTGGGAGAAATGATGGAGGTGGTGAGGAGGCGAAGATGCAGGAGAAGACAGTGGGGAGAAAAGAGAAAAGAGAGGAAGAAGAAAGATATCTGTGCTAGGATATTTGGTGCCTTTTATATGTTAAACCTAGGGATAGGATTAACCCTAGATAATCTAACGTTGGAAAATAATTCTAATTTATTATTTATTTACTGTACACGGGTTGACGGGCTGAATCCGCGGGTTTACAAGCCGGGACGGGTTAACCCGTTTTGCCACAAGCCGGCATTTCTCCAACCCTAACCGGCTTGTTTAGACACCCAGGCTGAGGGTGCTAAAAGGTTTTCACCCAGGTCGGGTAGGGCAAACCCGCGGGTTTTGGCTTGTTTGCCAGCTCTAGTTTGGGGGTATTTGATAGACACATTTTTGTGTCTGAATTGTCCTCATTGTCTCTATTGTTGGAACTCGATTTTTGTACTAATATTGTGTTTTTATGTATTTTTAGGTATTTTGGAAATAAATATTTTTGGAAAATTCGGCTCGAAAAGTTGCTCGGAACACCTCAGGAGGACATTTGATATTCGGACTCCCACTTTGGATAAGGGGTAACCCAATTACTAAGGGGCACCCAATTGATATTCGCTTTTGTTGTTGGATAAGGGTGACCATCTTCAACATTTAAATTTTGGTTTTGGCGGGAAATATCCGTTCTTCACTGGCAGACTCATGGCTCGATTTTTGGGCTTGATATAGTGAGACTAAAGGGTTGGAATGATTTGGGTTTGTTCCTCTTGGCTAAACGGTAATGTTATAGGCTATTTTATCGACTAACTTTGGCTAGAATCTCACATGGGAGAAAACAGAGTCTCTCGGGTTTTCCGAGCTGCGAATGTGTGTTCAAGAGATTTTCGCGTGCATGCTCCGAGTTATACTTCTTATGGATGGTCACTCGGCGTGTTAGGAGTCTTTGTCACGAGAAAACAACAGGAGGTAAAGCAGGGGAAGAAAATATCCCCTAGAATATTTTTATCAATGTCGTGTAATGGAGATATTTTTGAAGTTATTGCGTGATATTCTTGCTCCAAAAAGGCTATAAATAGGTGCTTGGAGGTCATAGAAGAAAAATGGAGAGTTTGGGGGCCAAAAGATAGAGTGGAGAGTGAAGAAAATCGGTTGCGAGCTCGTCTCTGCTGCTGCTATCAAGACGAAGAACACGAAGAATGTGATCGCTAAACACGGTCGTTCTTCAACGAGTGCTAACGACTCACTTTTGTGGGTCGCATCCGAGGCAGACTTAAATAAAACGGCGTCGGCGGCTTGAGTTGGGTTTTATCGTTACGTAATAAGTGCGATTGTAACAAATATAAGTGTTACGAATCTCTGGCTTCATATATTTTCATCCTTGTAAGCACCTTTTGAGCAATGAAATCATACTTTGAGCGTGTTTCCAACATGATAAGCTAGACCCCATCATCGAGACAACGGAGGAAGCAACTTTTCATGATTGTGGTAAATGAATTAATTCTTTTATTGACTTTTTGCATAAATTTAATTGCTTTATGATTTCTATTAATTACTTGTTATTTTGTTTGATGTCGCATGCTTAGTTTAAATTACTTTTGATGCGTCATGCTTGACTTACAAATAATGTTTTATGAAATCTATTTTTGGCAAAGAATTAGAGTCACAACTTATTTTGTTTGAGCTATATTGTCTAGAGTTAATGATTGAACCACAAGAATAAGAAAAGTAGTGAAATCCTCGCGTCTCGGTGCCTCTTCATCCTGTGACAATTTTTGTATATATTTTTCTTTTATTTTCTTTTATTAAAACTTAAAATCAATCCCATCAAGTCCGAGTGAACGACAACCTTACTACCACTTTCTACAACATCATTGAAAATAAACATTATTCAGCAACAACTGCACCGGCACTACTATAAAGAACCAGAGTTGTTCGGAGTGAAGATTTGCGTGAAAGTCGAGGAAGCAGGCGTCTCACGAACAAACAATACAACACTGGTCCTTCTGTGAGTGTAGTAGGCGGAGGAGAAAATAGGAAAGCTTCGATAACGGAACAACAAACCAAGCGAGCATCTCCGGCACACAAGACTTCGTCTCGAAAAGGAGCAGACAAAACTCCTGCACAAAACACTAAAGACACAGGTTTTCCTTTTCCCATGAATGAAGTGATAGAGCTCTTGGAAGCGTGGATCCAAGACGACGCCGTAAAGCTGCCCCCTATCAGGCGTCCTCCGACCGAGGAAGAAATGGCAAATCCCAGATATTGTTGCTACCACAGGTTCGTCCATCATCCAACCAAAGATTATAACAGGTTGAAACAAATATTCAAGGAAAAGGTAGAGACAGGGGAACTCCAGCTCGGAAACGAAGGTGTTCATCGAAACCCTCTACCTATCAGGAACTGCATGATTTCTGGGGACTCTGTTCGCAAGACCGTACAATCTATGATGGAGCACATATGTGAAATCTTGTACTTCTCCAAAGGACAGCGTCAAGACATATTCACGGCCCTCAACCATGTTGTGTCAGGTAGGCGTTTGCATCCAGTGACAGTCCAGGAGCCCAGTCTTTCCTGAAGGACATGAGCAATGGAAACTGGGGACTCCTAACTGTCACTCGTTTGAGAAACGTTGAGTTCGATAGCGTGTTGATTGATACGGCTTCCGAATTTAACATCGTTACTGTCAAGATCTTGAGAGCGGCAAAAATTTCGAAGCAAGAAGCTACTCGTCACCCGACTTTAGTTAAAGATTCAGCAGGAGAGCTCAGAGATTCATATGGATACGTCAATCTTGAAGTTAAATTGGGTGATGTCTTGACACAAGCAAAGTTCTACATAGTCAAAGACCATCCCAACTACGACATGATCCTAGGAAGCTCTTGGATACAGGACAACAAAGCCATACTGGAAGTCTGTCCTCTACCAGTGTCAGTACCTGAAAAAATCTCCAACACACCTTCTGGACCCCTGATGACTGTTTGCTGCCGCATCAACAACTTTCCGACGTGACATAATTTCCCGGGGAGAGCCTGCCGGCATACATTGAAGGGTTCTGATCTCAAGTAAGTCTCATCACACAACTCTCTTTGCAACCTACCGCCTCTCATTCTGACAAATCCTGGGGACTGGCTCCAATCAACAAACCAACCCCGGCTAAGAGATGTGAATGGGAGGCCGGCCCTTTCAAGCATTTTATCAAGAGCGTAGAAGTTGTTCTGGTCAAAGATGATAAGGCCAAGGTCCAAGTATCTGCACAACCAAACCCGTTTGGAATCGGAGACCTGGTGACGAAGACGACTACTTTCAATGTTAGGAGCGTGACGGTGAAGATGACCACTCCACCTGACTCACCCACTGGAAGAGAAGATGAACCGTACCTGGTAGCGGATGTTATCCTAGGCGGCTACTGCAAACTCATCAACGCTGATAAACTAGAGGGCATAACAATTCACTCACGATGGCTCAAACCCTACCAAACTTAAGATACTGTGCTACCACTTTCCAGCATCCTCCACACTTTAAAACGCTGTGCTTTTCCAGCGTGTTTCCTTTTACAGTTTCATGTCATATTTGTAATTCCTCCAGAAAATGATTGCAATACTTGCATTCATAGTTAGGATTTCAATTTATTCCTCCTGAAAATGATTGCAATACTTGCATTCATAGTTAGGATTTCAATTTTCAATTTTCAATTGAAGCATTATTTTTATCTGAGAACCTCTTTACTCCTAAAAACACAAAGTCCTGAGTCAGCCTAAATCAACCTACTAGAACAAGAAAGGAAACCCTAAGAAAACATCTCACGGAAGAAGGAAATAGAACGTGTGCACTAAAGGAAAATGATGAGCCATCTGCCCCAACAAAGCCAGGAAGATCTTGCATCAGGAGCACAAGACCGTAAGTGTTCCATTATGATAGTTGCTTCTTTTATCACAAGCAATCACGTGTGAAGGAATGCCCTTGTGCCCGAGAAGATTCGGTTGCAGTTTTGGCAAAGGATTATAAAAGAAAAAAAAAAAACCTTTATTCAAACAATCAAATGGAAAAAAGACCTTGAACTCAGCCGCCACTGAATACAAGGAAGATGTTCGAGTATACAGAATATGCTTGGAAAGAAGAAAAAATAAAGGAGATTTCAGTCGTCAAGAGGGTCGGCCTCGCCTGCATCACCGCTCCATCACCTGTTGATGCTCCCTCTCGGATCTCCCTCGGCCGTGGGACATCTCCGCAGCAGCAGACACTCCATCCCAACCTCATCAGCGGGAGCGTCAAAGGGCACAACAACACTAGGGGCCGCGCAAATTTCTTTCACATGTTCAGGTTCGTCTGTATCAGAATCAAGAATTATCACGCCGTCCTGGATCGGGTAATCACACTTGTCTTCATTTGGATTGTCGTTTATGCTCAACTCTCCGCCTCTTCAACCGTGCTGCAAATCTCTATGCCCTTGCGCTTACTAATGTCTGTAGCATTTCCTCATGCCTCCACCGCTCCTCCATGTCAATCGCAGCTGAAAGTGCACAGATACGTCCTCTGACAATACGAAGGTGGGATATAGACATCCCCTGTATAACACGGCCGACTTCGCGAAGAGGAAGATCGATCTTATCCATTACTTCTTCGTGCGCATGGTTTTCAGGCTTGTCAACTTCAAAACTTCTTTCTGGGGAAGCAACAGAATGAGCGTCCACCGCTTCCATGATAAACTGCAAAGGAGAGGAGGTTATGAGCACACAAAAAAAATGGGATCATCAAATCCATCGATCGATTAATCGGGGAAAATCGAGCAGTACCTGAGATATGGGATAAACGACCACGTGAGATGATTCTTTATAATCTCACAAGTCGAGAGAATCCCAGAAGGAAAAGAAGTCTTTGCTTGCCACCTATGAAGGCTGCTAATTCGGGATAACAATCAACGAGGCTTATCGAGATATACCCGAGGGAAGCCGTGTATGATGAAAGAAGTTCACCGAAGAAGAGGCCGAACCCAAATGTGTACAAGAGGAACCAATGCGACTCACCAGACCAAGTCCTGTTTCCTTCGCATCCTTAATAAGAACCAACCAGTTCCAGGGCAACGCCTGACTATCCGGTAAATACGTACTTACTTCAGCATGGTCATTTCAGTATATATGTATGTCACCATCTCATGCCTACCACACAATAGTGTAACCATTATGTGCTAGGCAGGGACTTAATGTTGATGGTGGAAATTCGTTTAAGGTTAAATTTGTAAAAAAAACGAGGAAAAATCATGCGGCGACATCTTGTAAAAGATAAAGCCATTTATAAGTGTTGGATACTCCCCTCACTTAATTCACCAAGAATGGAGCATGTAACAACAATCCCATGCGTGAATACATGAAATTCCTCCAGTTGGAGCATGTAGCAACAATCCTATCTCGTGAATTTCATATCAGCCTTGTATTTCAAAGTACTCATTATCGGTGTGGCATGAGATCGAGTGTTACTCTTCTGAGTAACACGAACCTCCAAGCACTATAATGAAACCATGTACGAAATACCCGTGCACAGCTGACTCTCGGTGTGTTATAGTAGCCCGATTGAGCCCCTCTCGGTGTGTTATACTAGCCCGATTGAGCATCCGGACCGACCGTATCGGTCCGAATATGATCGATCGCAGTCATCCAACTCCATAAGCATGATTGGATGACCTCAGATCAATTCCATCACCCCAAGCATGGTATGGAATACCCACGGCCGACCCGCATGGCCGGTCATTGGCCTAGCTTGCCAAGAAACCGTTCATACCAAGCACTATGGATGGAAAACCCTAAATTAGGGTTTGCGGCATATTACATGTGTTGCAAAGCAGTCTCAACCATCCATCTTCGCAGTATAGATGGAGGTGTAGATGTAGACTCAAAGGGCCCAGAGCATGTCAACACGATCACCGTGGGCCCGCCTACACACTTGACCAATCGTTATAGACCAACAATGTTTGGCCGTGACAAAATCGTCACCCAAACAAGAGGAGGCGCACGGCTTTGAAAACCAAAATTAGGGTTTCAAGCCATCACGCGCGTCCATCTTCTCCGGTACGAATGGAGGGTCTCAGATTAGATTAAATGAGTAGGTCATACCAAAGATGACCACCGTGGGCCCATCTACCTCCTCATACGGTCGGCCAAGGCATATCATGCCTGGTTAATCCCAAAACGCACGTCAAACTTGTGTGGTCACACCTCCAAAATTGCAAACTAATCTCGACCACTCAACTTCACCGGACGAATTAAGTGGCTTAGATCACGTTTTCATGGGACCGTCAGGTATAGGCGTGAACACCAGCCTACCACCTACATGCTGAAGTGATCGACCAAGACCGACCAAGATGGGTCGTCTTGAAACGCGTGCAGGATGTCATGCGGTTTCCAACTCCTTTGCGGCAAGGGATTTCTGCCGCAAACTGATCTCAACCACTCCTCTTTGCCGGTCAAATTGAGTGGCCTAGATCACACCTTCATGAGACAGTGAGACATGGACGTGTACACCGGCATGCCATCTACGTGCACGTCCGGTCGGTCCTCTCCAAAATCCTTCCTATGCTTGGTTTCGACCAAGCTGAAGAGTCATGCTTGCGCTCCTCTCCAATATTCATTAACGGTCGCAGATGAGTGTCTCAAAGATCATCTCATCTGTCCAACTTCACTGACTTGGTTATACAACCCCAGTCGAGTTATTTGGTTAGTGAGCGTCATTACCCATCACTTTACCACACCATAATGCAGATACACATAAAATACACGATACTTCACAAGTATCGACTTCTTGAATAACGCAGTTTATTCAATTCGCATTACATGCTATCTCTCGTGGATCCACGATCCACACATTCCGGACATCAATCATGTCACAAACTGGGGGATACATACCGGGGTATTGGTGGCGGTTTACGGCGTGCGGCAACAGGCAACGCGCCATCACAAGAACGTGTTAGGAAGTCATGGATGGTTAGAGATGACGGGAGAAGTGGGCAAGACTGGTCGTGCATCACCAACGCATAACTTCACTACTCCATCACTCCACTTCCTCCACTTCCCACGAGAGACGTGAATAAGGCTCAAATGACTTGTATAAATAGGTTCTCCGCCCTATTTCCAACAACGGGAAAAACAGGGAGAAACAACACAAGTCGAGACAAAACAGAAACCAAGTGTTAATACAAATCGTATTCAAACACCCAGAGTTTGATTGCATCCATCACAAGCCTCGCTCACCTTTCATTACAAGTCATAAGCAAGCCAACACCTTCACAATCTCAACACCTTCTTCGCTTCCCTCCCTAAGATCAACCCCATCTCCTTCACTTTGTGACCGAAACAAGTCTGGAACGGCCATTTCTTGGTTTAGGCCGGACTTGCATGGATTGATCTCGATCTACAAGCACTCACCGTGCAGTGCATTTGTTTAGGGTTTAGATTCATTCCTCATTCACACCCCAAATTACCAAATTCTGCAGGAGTAGTTTTCACCCATAAACAACAACGGAGAGATGTCCACTCCATAGTGGCATTAACATCGGGAGATAGACCCTCTGAACAATTGGTTTTATCCACTCAACAGAGGATCGAGAGAGATAGAGATAAAGATAGAGAGAGAGAGTATGTGTAATAAGTTGAACCAGGTGCGGATAGATTTTGTGCCAGATGGAAAGCGGACTAACAGAACAACCACTATGCATTTCTCTTCGACTTTCTCATAGTGCTAAGTCGTCTTCTTGGGCTTCAAATGTTGATGATAAACTCTTGAACTTCATAGAAATTTGACATTGTATTAACTTTTCCCCTCAAATTCTTCTTCCCATTGCCTTATTTGAACAAATAACAAATTAATTACAAAATGCAATTTTTTTCTCTTTTTTGATATATATATATAATTGAATTAAACTTAAAATTACAAAATTATGAAAATAATATTATCATGGACATGAGAGCAGGACTTTACTGCTTGAATCATCACAACCTGTAATGTCTTCGTATCATAAATTTCAACAACTTTCATCGTTTTGGTTTTTTTCGCCCTTGTAACTCAGTCTTCAACTTTGATAATGAATTTTGATCTTCCTTGTATTGTTGGTTGTAATCCTTGAACGTCTTCAACTTTCATCATAGATTATGATGATGCTCTTCTTGTTGATGATGATTAAAACTACATTATGAGGTTGCTCTGTCTTTCTGGCATTTTTTTCTGGATTAGTTGTCTCTTCAGCATGGATGGTTAGGTCCATCTCGACCCTCTTAAAGGTTGTTCGCCTCTCAAGAATGCCAATTTCTCTATAGTCTTTCAAGAATGTCAATTCTTACTATCTCTCTAGAAAGTCGATTCCCCTAGCAATTCTAATTTCCATCTTTTCGGTGAGAAAAAGTATGTAAACTTAGCTAAACGGATACTACGTGTCTCTAAATTTTCTCCCTTACCACCAAACTTAACACTAACATTGTCCTCAATGTTTCAAATGAAAGCACAATATTAAAAATATAGGTAACAAGAGGAATAAAGAGGTAAGTCAGAAAGATAATACCTGGATGCAGCGTAACAATCCTTCGCCGGAGAATAAGACAAATAATAAAAGCAAAAACTTACTAATGTACAACAGTCGGGCCCTCCAGAGGGACCAAGTATGGGTTTCCTCCTGTAGAGCGCTAAGTATAGTGTCTTCAGCCAAACGTCGATACCTGATAACATTAATCCTGGTAGACAGGATCTCCGTCGTTCAACTTCTTTTATTTATGATTGGGTAAATCCAAAAACGGTTTCAATCGTTGACCATTAACCTTGAAAGTTTTCTATTTTTCGGATTTGCAACTTCGACAGCCCCATGAGGAAAAAAAAATTTTTACAAAGTATGGTACAGACCACCGAGATCTTAATTTACCAGGGAAAAGATATAAACGAGAATTGTAAAGGAGAACCTTTTGACCTAGTTTAAATGTCTTTCGAATAATCGATTTATCATGAATTTTTTTAATTTTCTCCTTGTAAATTTTCCTACTCTGGTAAGCATCATTACGAATTTATTCTAACTCATTAAGTTGAAGTCTACGGTTATCACCAGCAGTAGATATGTCAAAGTTTAGCTGTTTATTGCCCCAATAAGCTCGGTGTTCTAATTCTATAGGTAAGTGGCAGGTGTGGTTGCAGGATTTCCTACAACACATCCCTCACAAGAATTCATGATAACTAACTCATCTTTAAGAATAACAATCAATCTTTTTATTAATTGAGTTGGAAATTTTACAAGAAAGAAATGAAATCAAAGACACAATCTCTCTTCTAAACTTTCTCTCTCCTCAAAACTTTCTCCCTACTCTCAAAAAAGATCCCTCTTCCTTAATCCTGTTCGGCGCTTTATATAGGGTATTACATAGTGGATGACAGCTAAGTTGTCCTTTATTTTCGGATCTGACTTGCGACATTCTCGCAAGCATACAAATTTTAAATCTCGCAACACTCCTAAATCTCGCTAGATCTTCACACCTTTCTCGTGTTTAGGTTGTCGTCATCCGTTGCATCATTTTTATGATCAGTCTGCGATATCTTCGCAGTGTGTTGTCCAAGAATTTCGCAAAAGTATTAATGTTGCGATATTCTGATCCTACATTAGGCTTTACCAAAGACAAGTCTATATAGAGACATCCGAAGTGGAGTCTTAAAAGCGGTTAGATAAGCCCGCAGAACTTCTACTAAGCGCAAATACCAATCTTTTCGGGTAGGGTTTACGGCTTTTCCTAAAATTTGTTTTATTTGCCTATTAGACACTTTAACTTGGCCACAAATTTGTGGGTGGTAAGGTGTAGAAACCTTATGGTCAATGGAGTATTTCTTCATGAGTGTCACAAAAGACTAGTTGCAAAAATGGGAACCTCCATCACTAATGATTGCTCTTGGCATACCAAATTGAGAGAAAATATTGTATCTAACAAACTTGATCACAACGTGGCGATTCGTTTGTCTTGGTAGCTATTACTTCAACCCACTTAGACACATAGTCAACAACTAATAACATGTAAAAGTTGCCATAGGAATTGAAAAAAGGAATCATAAAATCTATACCCCATTACCCCACACATCAAATATTTCTATTATTAGTATAGGACTAAGTAGCATCATATTATGTCGGGTCAACTTCCCTAATTTTTGATATCTCTCACAACTTTGACAAAATAAGTCTACGTGTTATTTAATTCAGGTCCCTTTTTATCACGTATATCTAGAGTAAATTCTTGGAACAACAATACCCATCTGATCAACCAAGGTTTTAAGTTCTTCTTTAAAAGAAGATACTTGAGTGCGGCATAATCAGAATAGACTATGATCTTAGACCCTAAGAGATAAGAATAACTTTATCCAAAGAAAAAACGATGGCTAACATTTCTTTCTCAGTGGTAGTGTGTTCAACTAGGCGTCGTTTATGTTAGAGCATAGCTCGGTTGAACCCACCAAGCTTTGGTATGTTAAGTTTGGTTGTCATATTTTAGTGAATCAAAACTCATGTTAAGAGTCGCTTGATTATGTACTAGAGTCAACTTCGTATATGTTAGATTGAAAGTATTAGGATAATAAAACTTTACAAGTATTGCGAAGACTTGAAGATGTGAAGAAGCAAGGAGCTACAACGACAACAATCATCCTTCCACTTGAGGTTAGTGATATTTGACTTGAACTGTTTCATTCCCTAACGTATCTTTCAAGTCGTGCATATTGAAAACAAAACTGCGAAGCATATTTGAACTCTAGATAGACATAGTATGAAGGAATAAAATATGAGGTTTATTGCTTTACCATTAAACTTTGTAGATAAGACATCGCCATAATCATTTGAATGCTATTGTGATTATGTATGGGTATGAGGTGAGGATTTCATCCTAGGAAACAATGTTTTATATGTGTTTTAAGGAAGTAAGTTCATAAACTTGTTTGTGAATCGAAAAGGAAATCGCCAGGCGTTATTGGGATTGTTATTCATTGCATATCTTGCGAACATCCAATATGTGTGATTGAGTATAACCGTTCATGACTTGTCGTGTTCTTGGTAAAACTATTCACAAAGGCCTGACTTATGTATTGGTATAACTTTTATTAATAAAACCGATCTTAAGTAATCGCCTGAGATGGTATGATCGGGTTTGTGATTTTATGTCTGACCAAATATGGGAAAGGGGAACCGATCCTAGTAAGAGGTGCAGTACATCACAAAGGGGAACCGATCATTGTATGAGGTGCAACAAGGTTTATAGCAAAAAGGGGAACCGATCCTATGGACATGTGCAACACATATAAGTTAGATACCGTTTATGGGTGAAAATTCTTCCTGCCGAATTTGGTAATTTGGGGTGTGTGGATAAGGAATGAATTTAAACCTTAAACAAATGCACTGCGCACTGAGTGCTTGTAGATTCGAGAGATCAATCAGGCAAGTCCGGCCTAAACCAAGAAATGGCCGTTCAGGACATTTCATTTCGGTCACAAAGTGAAGGAGATGGGGTTGATCTTAAGGAGGAAGCGAAGAAGGTGTTGAGATTGTGAAGGTGTTAGCTTGCTTATGACTTGCAATAGAAAGTGAACCGGCTTACGGGATGTAAGCTATCGGTTAGGTGTTTGAATACGATGGTATCAACACTTGGTTTTTTGTCTCGTCTAGACTTGCTCTTATTGTTCTATGTTGTTGGAAATAGGGAGGAGAACCTATTTATACAAGTCATTGAGCCTTATTCACGTCTCTCGTGGGAAGTGGAGTGATGGAGTAGTGGAGTTGTGTGTTGGTGCTACACGACCAGTCTTTCCCACTTCTCCTGTCATCTCTAACCGTCCATGACTTCCTAACATGTTCTTGTGATGGCGCGTTGCACGCTGCACGCTGTAAACTGCCAGACCAATACCCCAGTATGTATCCCCCCAGTTTCTGACATGATTGATGTCTAGAATGTGCGGATCGCGGATCCACGAAAGGTAGCATATAATGCTAAATTGAATAACTGCGTTATTCAGGAAGTTGATACTTGTGAAGTATCATGTGTACTTTATGCAGAAACTGCATCATGGTATGATAAAGTGATGGGTAATGACGCCTCACTTGACCAACTAACTCCTGACCAGGGTTGTATAACCAAGCCGGTGAAGTCGGACGGACGAGATGATCTTTGAGACACTCATCTGCGATCGTTAATGGAATTAGGGTTTTTGAAGAGGTGCGCAAGTATCACTCTTTAGCTTGGTCGAAACCAAACATGGGATACAATTTTGATAGGGTCGACCATACATGTGTGTAGACAACATGACGGTGTAGGCGCCCATACCTCATTGTCTCGTAAAAGTGTGATCAGGTCCACTCAATTCGTCTGGTGAAGTTGAGTGGTCGAGATCAATTTGTGACAGAAAACTAGTGCCGCAAGAGCCGCGTGTCACGCCCACTTCGGGCGCACGTTCCAAGATAACCAATCTTGGTCGGTCTTGGCCGATCGATGCAGTGTGAAGGTGGTAAGCTGGTGTTCACGCCTATACCTGAATATCCCATGAAAACGTGATCTGAGCCATCCAAATCGTCCGGCGAAGTTGAACGGTCGAGATTTGTTTGCGGTTTGGGAGGTGTGACCACACTAGTTTGGACGCGCGTCTTGGAATAACCAGGCATGATATGCCTTGGCCGATCAGGTGAGGGATAGACGGGCCCACGGTGGTCATGTTGGTATGACCAGGACTCGCTAATCTAACTGGGACCCTCCATTCGTGCGGAGAAGACGCTCGTGATGCTCAAAACCCATATTTTGGGTTTCACGGCCGTGTAACCATGCTTTATCCAAGCATACGGTGGGATAACCAACCATGGTTGGTGCGACCGATTGGTCAGGTATGTAGGTGGGCCCACGGTGATTGTGTTGATATGCTCTGGGCCCTTTGAATCTACACCTATACCCTCCATCTATACCTGCGAAGATGGATGGTTGAGACTGTTTTGCGACACATGTAATATGCCGCAAACCCTAATTTAGGGTTTTCCATCCATACTGCTCTGGTTTGGACGTGTTTGGCAAGCTAGGCCAATCTTTTGGGGAAAGCCGACCCTGCGGAGTCCGCGTTGGTTCGGAGTGGATATTCCATACCGCTGGGGGTGATGGAATTGATCCGGGTCATCCAATCATGCTTGTGGAGTTGGATGATCATGGATCATATCCGACCGATAAGGTCAGTCCGGATGCTCAATCGGGCTAGTATAGCACACCGAGAGGGGCTCAATCGGGCTAGTATAACACACCGAGAGGGGCTCAATCGGGCTAGTATAACACACCGAGAGTCAGCCTGTACGGGTATTTCGTACATGGTTTCATTATAATGCTTGGAGGTTCGTGTTGCTCTGTAAGAGCAACACTCAGTCGTTATGCCGCACTGATAATGAGTACAGGAAATACAAGGCTTATTGCACATTAATTAATAATGTTAGAAATTTACAGGTATATGGGATTGTTGCTACATGCTCCAACTCGGATGAATTTCATGTATTCACGATGAATGGGATTGTTGCCACATGCTCCATTCTAGGTGAATTAAGTGAGGAGTATCCAACACTTACTAATGGCTTTATCTTTTACAAGATGTCAGCGCATAGTTTTTCCCCGGGTTTTTTATAATTTTAACTCGAAATGAAAATCCACCATCAACATTAAGTCCCCGCCTAGCACATAATGGTTACACTATTGTGGGGTAGGCATGAGATGGTGACAAATTTGTACACCGAAATGACCAAGCTAAGGTGAATATATATTTACTCTGGATGAGTCGACATCGTCGAGCATTGCCACGGGACCGGTTAGTCCCGATCAAGGTTGTGAAGGAGGTAGGACTTGATTGGTGAGTCGCTTTGGTTCCCCCTGTATATCTCCGAGCTTGGTCCCTTCTTTGGGTCAGGTGTACTCCCTTTCGTCACGCACAGCTTTCCTCAGATGCATCTGATAAGCATCGTTGATTGCTATCCCGAATTAGTAGCCTTCATAGGTGGTAAGTAAAGACTTCTTTTCTCCTTGGATTCTGTCGACTTGTGAGATTATAAAGAATCATCTCACGTGGTTGTTTATTCTATATCTCAGGTACTGCTCCACACTTATCTGATCTTCTGATTGACTGATCGATTGATTTTTTTTATGTACTCATAACTTCTTCTCCTTTGCAGTTTATCATGGAAGCGGTGGACGATCATTCCAGAACCTCCTCCGAAAGAAGCTTCAAGTTGACAAGCCCGAAACCCATGCGCACGAAGAAGTAATGGCCAAGATCGATCTTCCACTTCGCGGTTGGTCGTGCCATATAGGGGATGTCTATTTTGCACTGCGTGGCTGCCGGGGGACGATCTCGTGCACTTTCAGCCGCGATTGACATGGAGGAGCGATGGAGCGCGAGGAAACGTTGTAAACACTAGTAAGCGCAAGGGCGAGAGATTTGGCCCATTGGTTGAAGAGGCGGAGGTTGAGCATGAACGACCTCGCGGATGAAGATAAGTGCGATTACCCAATCCAGACGACGTGATAATTCTTGATTCCGGCATGCACGAACCTCGAACATTTTGAAATCAATCGGCACGACTCCTAATATTGATGTGCCCTTTGATGCTCCTGCTGATGATGTTGGGATGGAGTGCGCTGCTGCGGAGATGTCTGATGTAGAAGTTGAGGTAGATCCAAAAGTAGATGCATCAAAAGGTGATGGAGAAGGACTTAACGGTGGTGCAGGCGAGGCCGATCCTCTTGGCGACTAAAACTTCGTTTGTTCTTTTTCTTCTTTCCAAGTATATTCCGTACATTTGAACATCTTCCTTGTACTCAGTGGCAGCCGAGTTCAAGGTTTTCTTCTATTTGATTGTCTTGAATAAAGGTTTTTTTTTTATAACCCTTTATCAAGACTGCAACTGATCCCTCTTAGGCGCAAGGGTGTGCCTTCACACGTAACTCTTTGTGATAAAAGAAATAATGCCATAATGGAATATCCACGGACCTGTGTTCCTGATACAAGATCTTCCTGGCCTTGCTGGGGCAGATGGCTCAAATCATTTTCCTTTTGTGCACACGTTCTATTCCCTTCTTCTCATGAGATGTTTGCTTAGGGTTCCTTTCTTGCTCCAGTGGGTTAATTTAGGCTGACTCAATGACTTTGTGTTTTAGGGGTAGAGAGATTCTCAGATGGAAATAATGCTTCAATTGAATTGAAAATTAAAAATTGAAACCTTAACTATGAATGCAAGTATTGCAATCATTTTCTGGAGGAATTACAAATATGACATGAAATTGTAAAGGAAATACGCTGGAGAAAATAGCACAGCGTTTTAAAGTGTGGAGGATGCTGGAAGTGATAGCACAACGTCTTAAGTTCGGTAGGGTTTGAGCCATTGTGAGTGAATTGTTATGCCTTCTAGTTTATCGGCATTGTTGAGCTTGCGATGAGCGCCTAGGATAACATCCGCCACTGTGTATGGTTCATCTTCTCTTTCGGTGGGTGAGTCGAGGTGGAGTGGTCATTTTCACCGTCATGCTTCCAACCTTGAATGTAGTCGTCTTCGTCACTGTGTCTCCAATTCCAAATGGGTTTGGGCGTGCAAATACTTGGACCTTGGCCTTATCGTCCTTGACCAAGACAACCTCTACGCTCTTGATAAAACGTTTGAAAGGGCCGGCTTCCCATTCACATCTCCTAGCCGGGGTTGGTTTGTTGGTTGGGGCCAGTCCCCAGGACTTGTCAGAATGAGGGGTGGTAGGTTGCAAAGAGGGTTGCGTGATGAGACTTACTTGAGATCGGAACCTTTCAATGTATGCCGACAAAGCTCTCCCAGGAAGTTGTGTCACATTGGCAAGTTGTGGTGCGGCAACAGACAGTCATCAGGAGGTCCAGAAGGCGTGTTGGATATTCTTTCAGGTATCGAAACCGGTAGAGGACAGACTTCTAGTATGGCCTTGTTTTTATGCATCCAAGAGCGTCCTAGAATCATGTCGTAGTTAGGATGATCTTTGATTATGTAAAACTTTGCTTGTGTCGAGGCATCACCCAATTTGACTTCAAGATCGATGTATCCATATGCATCTCTTAGTTCTCCTTCTGAATATTTAGTCATGGTCGGGTGACAAGTAGCTTCCTGCTTTAAAATCTTTTCCGCTCTCAAGGTCTTGATAGTAATGATGTTAAATTCGGAAGTCGTATCGATCAACGCGTTATCGAACTCAACGTCTCTCAAACGGGTGACAGTTAGGAGTATCCAGTTTCCCTTGCTCGCGTCCTTCAGGAAAGACTGGGGTTCCCAGACTGCTTTTTCTGGATACAAATGCCTGCCTGACATAACGTGGTTGAGGGCCGTAAATATGTCTTGACGTTGTCCTTTGGATAAGTACAAGATTTCACACAAGTGCTCCATCATAGATTGTATAGTCTTGCGAACAGAATCCCCAGAAATCATGCAGTTCCTGATAGGAAGGGGGTCTCTATGAACACCATCGTTTCCAAGCTGGAGTTCTCCTGTCTCTATCTTTTCCCTGAATATTTGTTTCAACCTGTTACAATCTTTGGTTGGATGATGGACAAATCTGTGGTAACAGCAGTATTTGGGATCTGCCATGTCTTTCTCAGTTGGAGGATGCCTGATAGGAGGCAGCTTGATGGTATCGTCTTGGATCCACGCTTCCAAGAGTTCTATCACTTCATTCATGGGGAAAGGAAAACCTGTATCTTCTGTGTCTTGTGCAGGAGTTTTGTCCGCTGGTAGGCTGGGGAATGTGTTTAGTTTTAGCCTACTTGTTATAGACCGCAAGTGCACGGTGTCTACAATGTAGACAGTGGCAAATATGGGTCGGTCCACAGAGACTTGTGGTGCTATGTTTGATCTAAGGTTGCTTAACTGAATTCTAGCAAGTGTGAGTAACAACAGGTGGTTTAGTTGCCGATACGGCTAAGTTGTAGTGACAATGAACTAAGGAATGATAAGTTGTGACAAATTGGGAATTACGGTGGTAGTGAATCCACCCCCGATCTTATGCTAAGGCAGTGTAACCTAGGCTATGTCATTGTGCCTTCCCTGAAGGTCTAAGGTAGATTTTTATTGACTAATTTGGTTAACTAACCCTAGTATGAGTGGTCTTCTTATAGTACCACTCATCACAGTTTGTAAACTTCATCAATCAACTACTAATCATAGCATAATATAATTCATCAAAAACACAACTAAGGATGAACATGCTCAATGTAAGAATCGGGGTTTCATCACAACTCCCTGGAAAATTAAATTAAAACATTACAAAGACAAATAAACCTAAGTTGGTGCTCTGGCTAGCCCAGGCATGCCTCTAACATCCATAGTTCCATTCTATTTATACATGCAATGACTAAAAACCCTAAATTATTTCAAAAACAGAAATTAAAACACAAACCCATGCTTCAATCTCCTCTGAATCATTGGTCGCCTCTGCTTGTGCGGATCTGAGAACTCCATACTCTGATTTCCTTTCACTGTCAAACCCTAACCCTAACCTAACTCTTTATATCTCTCACGTAGCTTCTAGAGAAGAAGCTATGAGTGAGATAAAAAGCATTAGGAGGTGATGGCGGAGGTGGCTGTGCAGTTGGTAGCTGTGGAAGGCGGCTATGGCAGGAGATGGTGGTGGTGAGGGTTCAGGTATGGTCGGGGAAGAGAAGAGTAGGTTTTGCAGAGTTGTGTCGGGGGAAGAAAGAGAAGGTGAAATGGGAAATGAAGATGTGGTCGAGGGGATAAGGGTATGGATTACTTGGGTGTTGAGCGGGCACAGCAGGGTTTGATGAAGAGGCCTCAACGAGCGTTGGATGAAGCGGGTACGATCTGAACGGCTGAGGGGATTTTTGCTGTTGAGCGGAGGCATCAAGGAATGATGTGAGTAAGGTAGCGAGCGTTGGATGCAGCTAGGCGAGATCTCAACGGCTCGGGATGAGCAGGTTCGGATCCGGGTCATGGGTAGCTCTAGCCCATGTCTTGTAGATAGGTTGCTACTTGTTGGGTTGCAACTGATGCGTGCGCGGGCTTTGGCTTTTTGCTCCATAGATGCTTGACTCCAATTCTTCGCTCTTTTGGCTCCTCAGTTTCTCCGAACTTTATTTATTACCTAAAAACACAAAATTAATTAATACAAATATTTATTCTTGAAAACAAAGAAAACACAGAATCTGGGATAATATCGATTTCTGAGCACAAAAGATGAGTTAAATGCCAATAAATAGATGTATAAATATGCAATATTTTGCACTCATCAAATACCCCCAAACCCGAATTTTACTTGTCCTCAAGTGAAACAGAAAATAAGAAATCCTAACTATACCCTGTCGCAGGTCTCTCGAATGCATTTAGCGTATGCACTAAGCCTTTAAACCCCTAGGTGTCCCTAGTGGAAGAGTTGTAGTCTCGTGAGGGTTTACCAGAGGTGTACCCACAAAACCTTCTCCAAATTCAGAGTGTAAAAGAGTCTCAAGCATCCAAGAAGCTATGAGGACATAGAGTTTCTGCATGCTAGTAACAAGAAGTTAGAACTACCAAAGAACGCATTCTCATCCTTAAGTGTCAAGCAGAAGTAACCATACCATATGAAAGAATTCGGATTCAATTGTGATCATAAGCCTCGACTTCGCCTCACCATTAGGGTTTTATGATAATTGCACTCAAAAAGATCGCTTTTAGTCTCTCATGTGTGCAGGCGGGGAGTAAAGAGAGAAATCCCGCACACGTTGTAGGTAAGAAGGCTAACCTTCCGAAATAAAATCGGAGACTCCACTGAATGTGGACAAAAAGAATCTTTTACGATGATCTCTAAGGAAGGAAATCAACCATTAGCAAGGGTGGGAGTACTCACTTACCTTCTCACCCGATCGGCAATTAACATCATTCTCTCATAGAAACCATAGAAACGTCTTCAATCTTCGGTCTTCGGTCTTCAACTGTTGATGACGAACTTCTAAACTTCACAAAACTTGACAATTTTTAACTTTTATACTCAATTTCCTTGTTGTTTGGATTTTTCTTCTTGAACTCTTCTTTACCATGGTGGTATCAAAACTAAGAAAATGAACTACAATATTTTTTTTTTTTTGATTTTTTTTTGATTTTTTTTTAGCGTAAATAAAAATAATGAAACAACTAACTCCATGGACAAAGGACTTTATCACTCAATTTTCCACAACTTATATTGTCTTGATTTCACAAATTTCATTAATTCTCATCTTCTTTTTCTTTGTTGCACGTAAACCTTGGACTATATCAACTTTTCTTCAAATATTCTAATGTTGCTCCGCTTGCTGACGATGATATGTTTTTATGGGTCTGTTGGTTGAGTGAGAGAGTGATGCTAACTGCAAATCGATATTTAGAAGGAGTTTTCATCTTTAAACGTCACCCTCATGATTGACAAAAACTAGCACTCAAGAGATCAAAAGTAGTGCTGAAAATGGTGCGAAGTTGGGTAGCTCACCATTCCTACCCGGAATTGACGTACGGTGACACACACTCTAACAGCTTTTCTAGAAAGTTGCAAAAATTTGAAGGTTGGTGCCTCACTTGATGTAAAATGGGTAGTCTCCACTATGGGTGATCACAATTCTACTAAGAATATCTAACAACACCTAATTCGCTCTCCCGGTATGGTTAAATCCAACTTTAACGCTCTAATCAACTAAGAAACCCGATGGTGTTCTCCAAAGACTTCCAAGTTCTGTTATTTCGGTCAGACTCTCTATGTAAACATAGCTAGAAGCATGCTAGTGACTCTAAAATCTCTAAAAGTTGGAGGTTTTTATTTACAAAAAGTTTTTTTTTTTTTTTTTTTTTAAAGAAAGACTAAAATCTCTATATGCAATATGTACCCCCAAACCTAAATCAAACATTGTCCTAAATGTGTCGACAAATAGAAAAATTTAAACAATCACATACCGAGAGAACTATGCTGATAAGAGAAAAGGGAAGAGATTACCGGATGTCGGCGGGAGCAAGGGTAGAGCTTCATTAATCAAAGCTAGAATCCAACATTCTCAGCGGAGATCATATCGGATTAGCACAATATATGTACAAGAAGACTCAACCGTTTCAAGAAAAGAAAATATTAACAAGTCCTACTGGATTATATACAAAGAAAATTCACCATATACTAACAATCTAAAGAGTTGAGGATCAACCCAATAGAAAATATGTACAAACACCAACAGCCTTACACAAATATAACATGAGAGTGCAAATAAGACTGCATATGTGAATGAGTTTCCCCCAAACCTAAACTTGTCAACAGATGTGTTTGTGGGCACAAAATCTTGCAAAATTAAAGGTACATCATGCACAAGGTCTAACTCAAAATGAGTTTTGCTAAGAACAGGCAGACATACACATTCCAACTGTGGCTCCCTAAAAGTGTTATACTTTGATGCAAAATAGTCCAAGAGGACTTGGGAAGCGCAAAGCTCTAGGCCTAAGTTAGGCATTTTCAGAAAAGTTGGTTTTGCAATTTTGTTACAAACTACTCCTAGGTTTGGAGGAGGAGTTTCAATCTGTGACTCAGGAGAGAGGTTAGGTACATCTAAGTTGTTTTCATGTATAAAATCATTTGCACCATCACACACTTTCCTAGAGTCAGAAGAGGGTAAATCATGCTCACCTGCATGGAACAATTCATCAATTTCCATGTCATATTCATCAGAGGAGGCAACATATTGTGACATGGGCAGGAAATCAGACACAACAATAATATCATGATCCAAAAGAACATTAGTGTCAACAGAAGATTCATCCTTTCCTAAGTCACAAACAAGTTGTGTAGCATGCTCACTTTCACTGAAGAATTTCACAAACCCAAGCTCAGAGTTAATATCACATGTATGAATGTTAGAAAGAGTATCATTCACAGGGTTCACAGAAGAGACGCCTAACGTCTCTAAACCAAAAGATTCCATTATATTTTCAGCATGCACATGCTCTTCTAACATATCATATTCATCATCATCATCATCATCATGCATTTTCCTATTCAAAATTTGAGCATTTCCAGTGTACTCATGTACCTCTAGATTAGGTTCATATTCAGTGTATGGTTGTGCATATGGTTCACTAGAGAAGGGATGCTCGTGCAATGCTTTCCATCCAAGTATATCATTGTTTTGCTCTATGAGCTCTTCCATTAGTGATTGCATACAAGGAGGTGGGGAAGTATAACATTGTTCAACTTCCCACTGTGATGGATGATGCATGTGTGCATGGTTATCATGGCTTTCCCTAGACTGCCTAAACTCATGTAAAATGTAGCAGTTTTCAGCAGGGTGGTCTAAGCTACCACATAAGGTACAAGCATACATTTCTTACTGCCTAGGGAAATTAGATTCGACAGATTTCTCATGGAATTGCCTTTCTAAAGCAGATACTTGAGCTTCTAATCGATCTAAAAGTGATGACTGGGTCTGAGAAAGTTGTTCATTTTCAACATGTGGTGGATGATGCATGTGCTCATAATGATTAGGGTATGTGAGGTCAGTGCCCTGAGAAGGCTCATAATATTCCCTAAAATCACTATGGTATATGGGGAGTTCATACTGTGAAGCATGCCCGTAAGCAAGCTCTCTAATGGATTTGTTTGTATCCCCAGTTGCAGACCAAAATCCTGACATGATTTAGCAGCTCAAATTGAACTCAAAACCCAGTTGTAGTGGTCTCAGTTTGGTTTAAATGGGTTTTGTTTGGTTTAAATGGGCTGGTTTGGTTTAAGAGGGCTTTGGTTTGTTTGGGATTTGGTTGGTGTGGGTTTCAATTTGGTTTTGTGTGGGCTTAGTTTGGTTGCAGCCCAAAGTGTTTGCAAAGCCTAATGGGTGTGGGCTGAAATTTTTATGCACAGCCCAGCAGTGTCAGCTCAGGATGGTAGGCTTACAGCCCAGGAGTTGTGTAAAGCTCAGTTTCTATGGGCTTTAGTTGGGTTTTTGTGGGCTTCAGGCTATGCAAAGACAAGTTGCACAGCCCAGTGGAACTGGGTTTCAGTTGTAGGAAGCCCAAAGGCACGCTTTGGTTTATTGTGGATTGATTTGGTTTTGTTGGGATTCGGTGGTATGTGTAAGGCCCAGTTATGTGCACTGGCCAGTTTATTACGGATGCACAAAGATTGGTCGGCTAGCCTCTCGATTATGAAGCACTGTGTTCAAGTGCATCCACACTCAAAGACGGTTTGTGTGAGGGTTATGCCTGTTGGCGGCTTAAGTACGACTTGGCTATGCACAAAGCACAAAGCAGACTCATTAAGAAAAATAGCACGGCCCAAGAACAACAACTCACAAAAAGAAATGCCACCCAATTGCTCAAACTTGAACACAAAGACAAGAGATCTATGCACAACACATGACAGTTTGGTGCACAGAAAGTAAAAACAAAGCAATGCAAGGTCTAGCACAAAGTTGAACATGCATAAGGGTACAGGCGAGTAGCTCGGCAAATTCATGCAATAAAAGTACTAAATGGCGAGTGGTCATGGTAAGTGAATATGATTCACGGGGCATCAACAAATTAGCACCCGATTCGGGGTTTAGCGGGGCTCAAGCATGCGGTCGTGGTTATGCTCGATTATGCTTAGAGTTGTTGTGCACTGTGGTTTGCGAGATGTAGTTTTAGCATAAGTGAAAATGACAGTGAGCTTGGCAAGTGATCAAATGACAGGGGGTGTTCACGAGTTTATGCTCATGCCACACAAGTATAGACTTGGAAACCTCATTGCATACCAACTCACGGCTTGGGGTGGAGGGTTAAGCTCGGGGTAGATGCTCAGGTTATTCAACAGGCTCAACAGGTCACAGATTCACAGGTTTAGCATGCAAGGGGTGCAGGGAAGATGGAGTCTAAGGGTTACAGAGCATACAAGGTGCAGGGGGCTAATTTGTTATGCAAGGGATAGAGATTGGCTTGTGACACAGCCAGCCTTCAGCACAGCACAGTTTAAATCATTCAAGGTTGTCAAAGGTAAGCTCATGGTTGACAACACAAGTGGTTATACCAAAGAATTGCCAGATTTTAACCCTCTTTCCAATCAGAATAGAGCATGCACAAGGTAAGCTCAGATCACAGCTCAACTACAACTCAACTCACAGCTTCAGGGGCTGGAGTTAAGATCAGGGTTAGTCGATAGAGTCTGTCGGCAGGTTTAAGCCCAAAAATGTAAGACAGAGGGTTCACACAAGGCAGATAGCTCAACAAGATCAACAAATTTTTATTTATGCACCATAAATAGCCACTCAAGTCTGTCAAAAAGTTACATAAGTTCGCAGGCCTACACAGCACAGTTAGGCACAGAGCAGATGAGGTGAACCAGTTCAGTTGGTATCACTAGGGCTGCTGCTAACTTGGCCCCCCAAGCTGCAGCTCAACTCACAGCTGCAGGGGCTGGAGCTAAGCGCAGGGGATGATGAAGCCTAGGGTTGCAGTGAAAAGATAAACTAATTCACCCAAGTTTCCATGCACAGAACAATCAAGAGCAATTGAGATTCAGTTGTGAGTACTTCCTAGCAAGGTTTTATCATGCAACCAGGGTATACATAGCTCATTGTGATGACATATTCATGCAATACAGTTCAGCGTAATGTAATAATATTCTCAGCTAGCATGTGCATACTTCAAATGTCAAGGAACCACTCACATGAATATTATAACTAGCAGGGGATGCTCAGGGCACTACACAGCTCAATACAAGATGCTTGTTATGGATTCACAGGTTCACAGGAGGCTGCACTAGTCAGTTGAGATGCTTGTGATTTGCATACTTCACACTCATTCACAGGGTCATACAATGTTCAACAAATCACAGTAGATATCAAAACTCATTCACAGCACATTCCCAGGCTAATCATCAAAATTACATGTCAGTTGATATCAACTTCCTCGATTGACTTCTTTGGGGTTTGCGGTATCTTTGCTAACCAATGTTCACAGGGCAATACAATGTTTGGTAGGCTTACCTCTAGTCCTGCGCTTTTCCTTGGGTTGGCTCAGCCTTCCCACAGGCACCACCAATTGGTTCTGCTCCTTTGTTTTTCCTCCTTGGTTCTGCTTTAGCTCAGCATGTACCTGTTGACTCAACAGACCAAACTCAGTTCTCAATATTGCACAAATTAAGCAACAGAGCTATAGTGCTACAATTGCAGAGCTCAGGGCTATGCTCGAAGTAAGAATCAAGCTACAAGACACAGTACTTGCAGATGATGAAAAGCAGCCACCTGTACTTGGTTATCTGCGTGCAAGGCAGACCAAATTACAGGGGATGAGATACTTATCCAAGGATGCAGAAAGAACAAAATTCCATCTGAGTTATGCTACTAGTTATGATGACTACAAGTACACTACAAGTTACACTAAGCTAACCAAGAACAAAAGGAAAATTACAGATGTATGATGCAAATACAGATGGAATGACAGGTTAGGTTATACTACAATGCGAGATCATGTATTGAAACTAAAAATCAAAGGTGAACTTAACTAAGCTACAACTCAGGATGGCTAAATATGCAGGATATTAAACTAAGTTATACTAGGATTCCTTAAATTACAGATCGATTTACAAAAATTAACTAAGTTATACTAATCAAAGACTCGAAATAACAATGTAAAATGGATATGTACAGGGTGCAATCAGTAAAGGCAGGCCAGTAATCAACAGGGCACACGCCAAGTCCCCGGCAGCGGCGCCAAAAACTTGGTAGGCTGGGGAATGTGTTTAGTTTTAGCCTACTTGTTATAGACCGTAAGTGCACGGTGTCTACAATGTAGACAGTGGCAAATACGGGTCGATCCACAGAGACTTGTGGTGCTATGTTTGATCTAAGGTTGCTTAACTGAATTCTAGAAAGTGTGAGTAACAACAGGTGGTTTAGTTGCCGATACGGCTAAGTTGTAGTGACAATGAACTAAGGAATGATAAGTTGTGACAAATTGGGAATTACCAGGGTAGTGAATCCACCCTTGATCTTATGCTAAGGCAGTGTAACCTAGGCTATGTCATTGTGCCTTCCCTTGAAGGTCTAAGGTAGATTTTTATTGACTAATTTGGTTAACTAACCCCTAGTATGAGTGGTCTTCTTACGGTACCACTCATCACGAGCTTGTAAACTTCATCAATCAACTACTAATCATAGCATAATATAATTCATCAAAAACACAACTAAGGATGAACATGCTCAACGGAAGAATCGGGGTTTCATCACAACTCCCTGGAAAATTAAATTAAAACATTACAAAGACAAATAAACCTAAGTTGGTGCTCTGGCTAGCCCAGGCATGCCTCTAACATCGATATCCATTCTATTTATACATGCAATGACTAAAAACCCTAAATTATTTCAAAAACAGAAATTAAAACACAAACCCATGCTTCAATCTCCTCTGAATCATTGGTCGCCTCTGCTTGTGCGGCTCTGAGAACTCCATACTCGATTTCCTTTCTTTGCATCAAACCCTAACCCTAACCTAACTCTTTATATCTCTCACGTAGCTTCTAGAGAAGAAGCTATGAGTGAGATAAAAAGCATTAGGGAGGTGATGGCGGAGGTGGTCACATGCGGTTGGTAGACATTGTGAAAGGCGGCTATGGCAGGAGATGGTGGTGGTGAGGGTTCAGGTATGGTCGAGGATGAGAAGAGTAGGTTTTGCAGAGTTGTGTCGGGGGAAGAAAGAGAAGGTGAAATGGGAAATGAAGATGTGGTCGAGGGGATAAGGGTATGGATTGCTTGGGTGTTGAGCGGGCACAACAGGGTTTGATGAAGAGGCCTCAGCGAGCGTTGGATGAAGCGGGTACGATCCGAAGCAGTGAGGGATTTTTTTGTTGAGCGGAGGTGTCAAGGAATGATGTGAGTAAGGTAGCGAGCGTTGGATGCAGCTAGGCGAGATCTCAACGGCTCGGGATGAGCGGGTTCGGATCCGGGTCATGGGTAGCTCTAGCCAATGTCTTGTAGATAGGTTGCTACTTGTTGGGTTGCAACTGATGCGTGCTGTGGCTTTGGCTTTTTGCTCCATAGATGCTCGAATCCAATTCTTCGCTCTTTTGGCTCCTCAATTTCTCCGAACTTTATTTATTACCTAAAAACACAAAATTAATTAATACAAATATTTATTCTTGAAAACAAAGAAAACACAGAATCTAGGATAATATCTAATTTCTGAGCACAAAAGATGAGTTAAATGCCAATAAATAGATGTATAAATATGCAATATTTGGCACTCATCATCCGCTCTTTTCCGAGACGAAGTCTTGTGTGCCGGGGATGCCCGCTTGGTTTGTTGTTCTGTCACTGAAGCTTTCCTTTTTTCTCCTCCGCCCACCACACTCACAGAAGGACCAGTGTTGTATTGCTTGTTTTTGAGACGCCTGTTTCCTCGATTTTCACGTGAATCTTCACTTCGAACAACTCTGGTTCTTTCTAGCAATGCTGGTGCAGTTGTTGCTGAACCTTTGGTAGCTTCATGGAGTTAAGAGAACGTTAGAAAGCCCAGGTTCTCTAACAGAGCTCGGTATATGGGTATCATCCCATTGATGCACAACTCCACCAATTGTCGTTTGGTGACATTCGAGTCATGACAGTCCAGCGCTTGGGTTATGAACCTTTTAACGAAGTCGTTCGGATACTCGTTGTTCCGATGAAGAATTCTTCCCAGATCTGAAAAGGTGATCTGTTCAGACACAAAGAAATACTTCCTGTAGAAAGCATTGACCATCTTGCTCCAATTGGATATGATGTTAGGTGCGATGTTGTTTGTACAGTGTACGCCCTTCCGTAAGTGACTTCGAGAACTCTTTCAAAGCGGAGAACATGTTTGTATTCATGCTCCCTAAAGATTCCAAAAATCGGGAGATGTGTTCACGAGCGTTACCGTACCATCGTAGAGGGAGGCGAGGAGAGGTGTATCCTCTTGGAAGAGGGATTCATTTCACATCTTGAGGGTACAGCGGCTGATGTTGGTGTGCATCCATTAGATTTCCTTTGCCTCGATTTTGGAGAAGTCGTTCCAGGTCCTCACGTGTGATGAAGTTGGATGGCTGGTCCCTTTCCCTTGGGCATTCAGGAGCAACATGAGCTTCTTCACTCATGTGGGTCCGAGTGGAAACGCCTTGCTCGGGGTGCATTGAAGGCATCCCTTGTTGACTCTAAGGATTGCCGTGAATCTTGTGGCAATCGTTCAGTTAAAGTTTTAAGGAAAGTGAGTACCTCCTTCTGAGTTGTGGCCATATCCGTTTGAGTCTTAGCAAGGATTTCCTGCTTCTCCATTAAGTCTGCAATGGTAATAGACGGTGGTCCTCCTCTTGTCCCCCGGTCCCTCGTCCTGATGAAGGAGTGAAAATCGTTGCTCTGGTGACTACGGGAGGTGTTACACTTGAGGAGATGCGGGATTTACTGGCTGCCTCGGCTCAGTGATGGGAGGTGTTACACCCTCTTTGGAATATCTCCTACTCCGCTAGCGTTGGTGATAGAAGTGATGGCTCCACGAGATGTATTGGCCACGGTAGTTCCCCCGACAGTACATCGACACCGGGAGTGTTATCCACACTAGCTCCGTCAGAATTGATTGCTAATCCAGACCTAAGTTCCACCATCTTGAAATGAATTGTTAATTGAACTGGTTCTAAGATCTACCCTTTTGAAATTGATGAAATTGAATCGGATTTCAAGAAATTGACTTTACAACCGAGAGATTAACCTCCTTTGTAGTCGCCAATTGTTTATGGGTGAAAACTATTCTGCCGAATTTGGTAATTTGGGGTGTGTGGATGAGGAATGAATTTAAACCTTAAACAAATGCACCGCGGTGAGTGCTTGTAGATTCGAGAGATCAACGTGCAAGTCCGGCCTAAACCAAGAAATGGCTTCCAGACTTGTTTCGGTCACAAAATGAAGGAGATGGGGTTGATCTTAGGGAGGGAAGCGAAGAAGGTGTTGAGATTGTGAAGGTGTTGTCTTGCTTATGACTTGTAACAGAAAGCTGAACCGGCTTACAAGATGTAAGCTATCAGTTCCGGTGTTTGAATACGATGGTATTAAAACTTGGTTTTCTGTCTCGTCTAGACTTTCTCTTGTTGTTCTCTGTTGTTGGAAATAGGGAGGAGAACCTATTTATACAAGTCATTGAGCCTTATTCATGTCTCTCGTGGGAAGTGGAGGAAGTGGAGTGATGGAGTAGTGGAGTTGTGTGTTGGTGCTACACGACCAGTCTTGCCCACTTCTCCTGTCATCTCTAACCGTCCATGACTTCCTAACACGTTCTTGTGATGGCGCGTTGCACGCTGCACGCTGTAAACCGCCAGACCAATACCCCAGTATGTATCCCCCCAGTTTGTGACATGATTGATGTCTGGAATGTGTGGATCGCAGATCCACGAAAGGTAACATGTAATGCTAAATTGAATAATTGCGTTATTCAGGAAGTTGATACTTGTGAAGTATCATGTGTACTTTATGCAGGTACTGCATCATGGTGTGGTAAAGTGATGGGTAATGACGCCTCACTTGACCAACTAACTCTGACCAGGGTTGTATAACCAAGCCGGTGAAGTCGGACGGACGAGATGATCTTTGAGACACTCATCTGCGACCGTTAATTGAATTAGGGTTTTTGAAGAGGTGCGCAAGCATCACTCTTCAGCTTGGTCGAAACCAAACATGGGATACAATTTTGACAGGGCCGACCATACATGTGTGTAGACAACATGACGGTGTAGGCGCCCATACCTCATTGTCTCGTAAAAGTGTGATCTGGTCCACTCAATTCGTCTGGTGAAGTTGAGTAGTCGAGATCAATTTGTGACAGAAAACTAGTGTCTCAAGAGCCGCGTGTCACGCCCACTTCGGGCGCACGTTCCAAGATGACCAATCTTGGTCGGTCTTGGCCGATCGGTCTGGTGTGAAGGTGATAGGCTGGTGTTCACGCCTATACCTGAATATCCCATGAAAACGTAATCTGAGCCATCCAAATCATCCGGCGAAGTTGAACGGTCGAGATCAGTTTGCGGTTTGGGAGGTGTGACCACACTAGCACTAGTGGATAATGAGTTTTAAACCACTTTCCAGGCTTTAAGAAAACGACTTCCATGAGCTGGTGGTAACCATATGAGCTGTGAGACACAGTTGTTTTCATGATAAAAATTAAACTTGTTTCTGTCACAGTCGTTCTATAGAGGGGTATTTTTGTAATAAATCAGGGATCTTTTATCGAGTAAAAGAACTACTGTGAGAGAAAATAGTTTCTATAGCCCGGTTCCACGCATTAATACCAGATAAACACGTTTCTCTCTTCAGTATCTTTAACTCCTTCACAGAACGAGATCCCCTTCTTCCGTACATAATATCCCTTTCTTCTTCATCCCCAAATCATTAACTCTTTAATTTCATTACTATCAACAGTTCAATTTTATCAAGCTTTCTTATTATTTGGTTCTCATACCCGAATTCGATGTATCCTCCAAGAAATAAAAATCCAGTTTTTTTCTCATTAATTAGAGATCAAAGATGGAAACCGAAGACGAATCACAGATCGAAACTCAGTGTCACAAATCATAGCTTCATTATAATCCCTATCTTAAAATCAAAACGCATGTATCAGCAGAAATTAATAATAAAATTTCTTACCCTAGATCCAGTTTATTTGCTCCTGAAATCATCAGGGTAATATCAATATTGTTCTTATTTGATAAATTTGATAGGGTTTTTTGTATGATTAATGATCTAATTTCTCTTCATCTTTTCTGGTTTTGCAGTAAGGTACGAGTTTCCTTTTCTATTTTTACCTCCAAGAGAACTCATCAAGTAGTCGATTGGTTGAAGATCTCTTCTCCTAGTATAAGAAATAAAACCCATTAATCTAATATTGAATCTTCTCTCAATGCAGGTAATAATATTGATCTAGTTTTGTTTTACTGAATTTTTGAGTGCCAAAGTATTGCAGATTTGAGTTTTGGGGTTTTTACTATGTTTTTGAATAAAGGGTTTTGATTTGATTTGGGGTTTTTGTTTTTGTTGTTTTTGCTTCAGGATAAACTAATGTCATTGTCATAAGGAAAACAAACTGAATTTATTGATTCCATTCCGACAAATGTTAGTAAATGTGTTGAAACTTTGAAAGATATTCAGGTTTGTTTTGATTTTTAATTTGGGTTTCTGTTTGTAGTAATCCTAGTTTCAGTTAGGGATTTGTTTTAAATTGTATGTCCTTAACTTGGTAAAGCTCAATAATGGTATTAGGTTCACTCGGAATGTTTTAGCTTTATAGAGTTTTCTTTTGTTCCATCATGATTCTTTGGAGATATTACATGTTTTTTGAACTGTCATGGCAAGTTCTTCACAACATTGAAGGAGACCCAATGTTTTTGTTGTTGCTTAGTATGCAGCTACTGTAGGTTCTGTATTAGGTTATAATTCACTTGAAATGGTTCAATGTTTACTCTCAAATGATCACCTAGATTGTATATGATTAATTAGAATCTGAGTTCGAACTCTTAAAGACATGGTTACTGGAGGAAGAAGTGCTTCTAGTTGCTTATGTATGTTTCCAGTCTTATGAAGATATGATGTTAATTTAGGGATTTAAATTCATTTATGTGTTTATTATGTGCAGGAGAATAGGAAACGTCAGGGAAAGAACAAATGGCTGCAGCTTATATCTTAACTGGTAAAAGGGATTGTACTAATTCCTTTTATTTATTTTGATGAAATCGAATATATTGTCACTCCATGTCTGCCTTAAGTAATTTAACTTTGTCTATTATATTTGAAGACAGTGAACCCTCAAAGTAACCTCACTCTCACATCACGGAAACTCCCTGTCTTAAATCATAGCTTCATCCTAACCCCTACTAAAAATATTGTTGTTGATCAGGGTTAAAGAGGATAGCGATTTCTCATACTCATGATTTTAGAGTTTTTAAGTTTGCGGGATTTGCTAGTTTATACTACCGAATTTCCTTAACTTAAGTTTTTTAGGTGTTTGTTTGTGATTGCTGTAGGGAGATTGGGTGATGAAGCTAGAATGCATGTTGAGGTGTTTGTGAATTGAGAGAAATCAAGCTTTACTTATGGGTTCCATGTAAGTTCTGTTTGGTAGTGGTTTTAACTTGTAATTAGTTAATGTTCAAGCATGAAAAACTAAACCAGTGGTTTTATCTTGTAATTGGTTAACTTCTATTTGGTTAATGCCTTGTGCAGACACTCCAGTAGTTCACAACTTTCCTTAAAAGCGAGAGGGAGGTTTGGGTCTGATTAGTAAAAGAGCATTATTGCATGGAGGTAAAGTTTTATCAAATCTTAACAATTCTATTCTTATTAAGAATGACACAATGCAACAATGTTGATGATCATAATCCGTGTGCTCCTCTACTTCAGAATGTTTCTATTTTCAGTAGGTGATCCTTTTAAAGCTTACCACTGTCTTTTGTCTTTTTTCGTTGTAAATTGTTCAATAATTTACCGAGTAGATTTTTTCTAACATAAATTTTTCTACATTATGCCATGACGCTCATGGTGGAATTTAACTTCCATCTAGGTTTAGGTCAAGTGAACATCCCATATTTTGCATTCTTTTTATTTTTACAAGGTGCCAATGCACAAAAAATAGGCGTGATGCTATCAACAATGCTCGGAAAATAACAGAAAATGTCTATCTACCGACCATTCATTTTTTTTAAAATGTAGAGCTATATTGATTTCTTGGGGGAAACATGCTCTAAATCTGTGTTAGTTTACCATGACCCTCATTTCAGTCCATATTATTTGTTTGGATAATGGATTTATCTACACTCATGTAGGCACTTTCCCTGACTTGCTCCAGCTCTTTGCAATGGCAACCCAAGAACTCTTACAAGACTTCGATCATATAAACCCAGTTGAGGCAGGTGAGACCTGGATGATAATGTAAGGAATTCCTCCCCATTATTAAAATTTCCAGTGTAATGTTTGGTTTTGTGGGAGTAGCCATTTAAGTGGGTAAAAATATTACGTGTTTGGTTTTGTTGCAAAGTGCAATATAATCAATGTGTATATTCGGTTTTGTTGCAAACTGATGCGGTTGTGCACAAATGAATATTAAGAGAAAATGTTTGCCAACGTGCAACGCACGTAAATTCTACTTGTCATATCTTAATGTGATTGTTCACTCAAAGTTCAATGGTTTTAATTTGTATCATGTGTTTTCTGTAGAAAAAAAGGCACTGTGGAGCAGGATGTGAAGGCTATTATTAAACTTCATATTCTAAGTTTATGTGGTTTTACTATATCTTTCTTTGGTTATTTTGTTTTACATATTATGACCCTTTAATTCCGTTAGATAAATATCAGAATGTGAATAGGATTCTTATGATAACCCTTTGAACCCTCTCAGACATTCAAGTAAGGAAAAAAAAAGTTACATTATTATATCTTGGTAGTGATGAAACACAGAACCACCATTGTTTGTTGTTGCAAATGAATATATTAAAATGTGTAACCAGAGGGTTGGTTCTTTAATTGCTCTTCGGTAATGCCTGTCGATCTAAAACATTAAAATGCATTTTGGTGGCTGCAGAACAAGCTCACAATCGTAAACCCTAATACGGAAATTCTACGGCATATACAACTAATGACAGGTTTCAGATGGCAGACAAGTACATTCTTTTTGAAGGTCAGTAATGCCTTAGACTTCTTGTGTTTGACGAGCATTTAAAATTTTTATTTATCTGCTGATCAAACAAGTCTGAATCTGGTTTCTGTTTTTCTTTGTTTGGAATGTCGGAACTAGGAAGCCATAGACAAGGATCCTTATTTCTATAGTATTTTCAGTCACTTGTTGGAATCGTGGTATGTAATTCTTGTGCAATCTTCTCTCTTTTGTTCCTGGTTTTGTATGTTAAGTAGATGCAATTCATTTATTTTCTGTAAGTTTCAATTCCAGTGGATATTTTTATGTGTAGGTAGTGAAGGTGTCGAGTGGTTGTCAATTGATATAGTCTCGGTTTATAATTGCAACTTAAGACTGGAGTGATGGAAGATTTTGAAGCTTTTTGCTTTTTAAAGTCTAGTAAATGAAGGTGTAAGTAGTGAAGTGCTGTCTGTAGTAAGATGCTAACTCTCATGGAAGATTTTGAAGCTTTTTTATTTGTCAAGTTTGTAAAAGGAATGTAGGTTGAGCATTTTTTTACTTACAGTTTAGATTTTCATATTTAGAACTTAAAAGGTATGATAATAGAAATTATAAACAAACTCATTTTAATATAGATCAATCTTTAAAGTCGTTATCAATTTAATTTTGTAAAATTCATTTATGATCATTACTAATCTAGGACTGGTTCAGATTCAGATCCAGTTAACTCAGATCCGTGTTCAGCTGAATCAAATCCTTTTTTTTTTGTTAAATATAATCAATATAAACAACTGTGTCTATCAGTATAATCGATTGACTGTCAGCAAAAGTAGTTTTTTTAAAGATTTCAACTTCTGTGAGACACGGTCGTTTTGGAAAAAAACACTTCTAGATTCCAACTGATAAAAACAGTCGTTTTATGTGATATTACTTCTAATCCTGACAGTGGTTTAACTTCCATTTTCCACTAGTGTAGTTTGAACGCGTGTCTTGGAATAACCAGGCATGATATGCCTTGGCCGATCAGGTGAGGGGATAGACGGGCCCACGGTGGTCATCTTTGGTATGACCAGGACCGCTTAATCTAACTGGGACCCTCCATTCGTGCCGGAGAAGATGGACGCTCTTGATGCTCAAAACCCTAATTTTGGGTTTCACGGCCGTGTAAGCATGCTTTATCCAAGCATGCTCTGGGATAACCAACCATGGTTGGTCCCCGACCGATTGGTCGGTATGTAGGTGGGCCCACGGTGATTGTGTTGATATGCTCGGGCCCTTTGAATCTACTTCTACACCCTCCATCTATACTGCGAAGATGGATGGTTGAGATTTTGCGACACATGTAATATGCCGCAAACCCTAATTTAAGGTTTTCCGTCCATCTTTGCTCGGTTTGGACGTTTTTGCAAGCTAGGCCAATCTTTTGGGAAGGCCGACTGCAAGGGGTCCGCGTTGGTTCGGCAGTGGATATTCCATACCGCTTGGGGGTGATGGAATTGATCTCGGGTTATCCAATCATGCTTATGGAGTTGGATGATCGCGGATCATATCTCGGACCGATACGGTCGATCAGGATGCTCAATCGGGCTAGTATAGCACACCGATAGGGGGCTAATCGGGCTAGTATAA
This sequence comes from Papaver armeniacum, assembly GCA_023531295.1. Classification (NCBI taxonomy): domain Eukaryota; kingdom Viridiplantae; phylum Streptophyta; class Magnoliopsida; order Ranunculales; family Papaveraceae; genus Papaver; species Papaver armeniacum. The sequence goes on from JAJJWW010014791.1 coordinate 114,550, forward strand.
CACACGAGAGGGGCTCAATCGGGCTAGTATAACACACCGAGAGTCGATTGCACGGGTATTTCGTACATGGTTTCATTATAATGTTTGGAGGTTCGTGTGGCTCAGAAGAGCAACACTCAGTCGTCATGCCGCACCGATAATGAGTACAGAAATACAAGGCTGATTGCGCATTAATTAATAATGCTAGAAATTCGCTGGTGGTATATGGGATTGTTGCTACATGCTCCAACCTGGATGAATTTCATGTATTCACAGAATAGGATTGTTGCCACATGCTCTATTCTAGGTGAATTAAGTGAGGGAGTATCCAACACTTACTAATGGCTTTATCTTTTACAAGATGTCAGCGCATAGTTTTTAAGTTTGTCTACAATTTTAACCTTAAATGAAAATCCACCATCAACAGATACCATATATATGTGGGGAACCAATCCTAGTACCTAGTCAACCGAATTTTGGAAAGCTAGTGTGACTATGTACAGTACTCACATGGAAGGTAGAGCCGAAACTTGTTTTGGTAGAACCGTTAAACCCATGATTTGTGATTGAATGTTATTTAATCAATCGCATAGTTCTTGAAAATCAGATGAACCAATTCTAAACTTGTTTGGAAGTCTGGCAAATCCGTTTCAAGGTTGTAAGTCTGAAATAGAACTTACAAAGTTAAGATGTCGACATACTTTGAACACGTGCTGTGAATGTTTATTATTTAATTGTTCAAAGTTATTCCTTAATAGCTATGGGAAGAGAATTCCATGATCGAAACATAAATAAGTTAAGAATCTTTTAATTAAGGTTATTAACTTCATTTTTAGGAAAATAAGAATTCGTAATGTGTATTTACTAATTAGAGATTTTCTGAGAGATTTCGATCATTATTTTTGGACAGAGCATTTCCAGGAATTATGGAAACTGAATTTGTGCTTTAATGAATATCTTGAGAATATTTTCGGTTTTGGAAATTCCTTGGTGTCCAAACTTCCTTGTATATAAATACTTGAAGTTTTCCATTCTAGCAAACTAATCCTTTGTAACAGCAACCTACCTCTTGTTGTGTTGCTACTGGTGAAGCCGCCTATTCGGAGAGGAAAGTAACCTCATTAGGCGAAATCTCTTACGGCCGCTCGATTTAAAGTCTTCTTTGGGATTGAGAAGCTCTATTAGTACCGTTGGTGGGAAACTAGATAATTGCGGTTTATCTTTTGTTTTCTTTGATTTGATTGACTAACGGTGGTTGAACTTTGATTGCACCTAGTTTGTTTATGCTTGAGAATCTTCTCTCCTGATATAAGATTCACTCAAACTAGTTCGTAGTTTTGATGAGGATCTTTAGACTGTTGTTAGTTCTAAAGACGATCTTGTGATAATCCATTGTTAACAGACTCCATTATGTGCGTGATTGATCACAAGAGATTCAAGTAATTGTGTGTAGGTGTTTATTGAAGAGCTAAGAAGATTTGAAGACAAAGAAGATATTGAAGATTTCTGATTTGTGGGTTCATAATCTTTGGTGTGCACAATACTTGTTTTAGTATAAAGAGGATCCAATTAATAATCGGTTTATCCTTGTGATAGATTGGATTGATTAATTGAGTAGATCGGCATCAATACAATTATTTGTGATTAAAAGTATTGATTGCGAAATCTTAAACGATTACTTCGGTAATTGAGCATAAGATAGATCTAAGGACCTGATGAAGGAGTTTATGTTAAGATAAACAGATGAGCCTTTGTCCGACTCATATGACTTGGTTGAAAAGAGTTGATACCAAACAGATTTGTTGTTCTTTTACTGTTTGGAATATGAACTAAAGGAATTGTTCCAAGTATGTGACTTATTCATAGGTTGGAGGCGTGGGAATACATACGGAACTAGGTGAACTATAGGTTTAGTTGCTTGGTCTCAACTATACGAAGTTAGGTGTAATTTTTTTTTAGCGGCTTAATCCTGAGAGTATTCAATTCTGGACAAGGTCCCGGGTTTTTTCTGCATTTGCGGTTTCCTCGTTAACAAAATCTTGTTGTGTCATTTACTTTTATTTTCCACAATTATAATTGTCTTTATTATAATTTAAAGTCAATCACACAAACATTAATTCTTATTTACTTGATAAGTGAATCCTATTGTGTTTGGTTAAGTCCGAACCTTTTTATTAAGTAACATACTTCGTTGTTGGATTGTCTCGATCTTGTATCCATAGATGATCACACGAAGTGTGAACCAATTATTTGTATTGTCTCGACTCAGTCCATAGACAATCACTTTCGGATAAAGGACTTATAGGTAGGAAAAGTTTTAGCTTGAGGTATATTTGGGTACCCTTGCCTTTATAGTTTAGGGTCCTAATAGCATAATAAATCACACTAGGTGCTTTATCATGTCGTTGGCCAAGGACAGCACCAACCGCATAATATGACGCATTACACATAAGTTCAAACGGGAGGTTCCAATCGGGTGGTTGGATGATAGGGTAAGAAGTCAATAATGATTTAAGCTTCTCAAAAGATGCAACACAAGCTTCATCAAATACAAAGGAAGTATCTTTAGAAAGTAGGTTCGAAAGGGGTAAAGCAATCTTGCTAAGTCTTTGATGAAATGACGATAAAATACAGCATGGCCAAGGAAAGATCTAACAACTGTTACATTCTTAGGTGGTCTTAATTTCGAAATTAGTTCAACCTTGGCTTTATTAACTTTTATTCCCGTAGAGGATACCATATGTCCTAGCACTATTCCATATTTAACCATAAAATAACACGTTTCCCAATTAAGGACAAAGTTATTTTCTTTACAACGTTCTAGAACTAGTGTGAGGTGGTGCAAGCATTCATCGAAAGAGGAACCAAAAACAAAAAAAAATCGTCCATAAAGACCTCAAGAAAGCACTCAGCCATGTCCGAAAAGATACTTAGCATGCAACGTTGGAATATTGCGGGTGCGTTACACAATCCAAAAGGCATACGCTTGTAAGAAAAAGTACCAAATGGACATGTGAAGGTTGTATTCTCTTAGTCCTCTGGGGTTATATGAATTTGGTTATAACCAGAATATCTATCTAGGAAATGGTTGTGGCCAGCTAATCTTACATGGTCGATGAATGGTAAATGAAAGTGGTCTTTCCTAGAGTCTGAGTTCAGCTTACGATAGTTTATACATACTCTTCACCCGGTGGTAACACGGGTAGGGATCAATTCATTGTTCTCATTCGCAACTACTGTAATCCCAAACTTCTTTAGGATAAACTGGACATGACTGACCCATTTACTATCAAAGATGGGGTAAATGATACCCGCATATAATAACTTGAGCACCTTAGTGCGGACAACTTCCTTCATATTAGGATTCAAACGTCTTTGCATTTTTCTTGAAGTTTTGGCACCTTCTTCTAGGTAGATGTGGTGCATACAATCAACATGAATAATGTCTTTCAAGTCTAATATGGTCCACCCAATTGCAGTCTTTTACTCTCGGAGAACACTAACTAGTCCACTTTCCTGATCGAGCTCTAAGTCAGAGGCAATTATGGCAGTAAGAGTATTTTCACTACCAATAAATACATGTTTTAGTGTATCTAGTAGCTGCTTTAATTCAAGGGTGGGTGCCTTAACTGATGATGGGAGGGGTTTATCTATGGTCGACATAAGAGGTTCTGATTTATGCTGCCATTTTCATAATTCATTACTGGCGTAGAATCTAACAACGCATTAACTTCTTTAAAATGACTATCCTCATCATAGTAGGCTCAAAAGTGGGCCAAGCACGACTCTAAAGGATCGCTAACACTATTAGTGGTAAAGGTATTCTCTACTAGAGAATCAATCGTGCATATAGACTCATAGTTTTTAGGGTACGGTGGGGTTTGTAACTGCATTTCTGATTCCCAAAGGAGAATTCTACTAGGCCATTTTGACATTGTATAACTGCATTCACAATAGCTATAAATGAACGATCTAGGATTATTGGGATATTGATATCTTGACTAGAGACACGTTGAATGTCTAAAATCACAAAGTCAACTGGATAGATAAATTTTTCGACCTGAACCAACACGTCTTCAACAATTCCTCGAGGGATTTTGACTGACATATCGGCTAGCGGTAGTGTTATCCCAGTTGGTTTCATCTTACCTATTCCAAGTTGTTCATATACCGAGAAGGGTAAAAGATTCACACTAGCCCCAAGATCTAAAAGAGCATTGTCTATCGCTTGTTTACCTATGACACATGTGATAGTTGGACAACTAGGATCTTTAAATTTGACTGGGTATTTTCTGAAATAATGGAACTAACTTGTTTGGTCAAAAATTCCTTTTTATGGACACTCATGTCTCTCTTGACAATGCACATCTATTTTAGGAACTTGGCCATACTCGGTACATGTTTAATTGCATCTAACAAGGGCAGGTTGATCTTAACTTGCTTAAAGATGTCTAGGATTTAAGCATATGTACTAGGCTTTTTTTTAGCAAGTCTTTGAGGAAATGGTGCTGATGGTGTATACACTCTCCTAGGAATTCAATTGGACTCGTACGTAGCACTCTCAGGCCCATTAGGGTCTTCAGACAAAGTTTGGTCAACTTCAGTCTCTTTTTCAGCTAGAATACTATCCTTAGGTGGTTCTACCGAGTTTTTAAGTATTTTACCACTCTTAAGGGTGATAACTGCTTGAACCAGTTCGTCGTGGTTATAACTACCTGACCCATTAAACTGGTGAACTCCTTTTGGATTTGGAGTCGGTTGGCTAGGAAATCTCACATTCTCCCTATCATTTAACCCGTTGGATAGTTGACTTATTTGAGTCCCTAAGTTGCTAATGGCTCGGTCACTATTTTGTTGGCAACGTTGACTCATCAGGACAAAGTCATCGAACTTCTGACCAAAGTTATCAAACCTCTGACTTAAAAGGTTAATATTTTTGGTAGCCTCGGCATTGTATATCACACTTCAATAAAGAGATTTAGATTTTCCTCTAGAGATGACACCTTTTTATTAGCTGGGATCGGTTCATGGACTTGAGCTTGGTTCCTAGAAAAACCTGGTGGTGGGTTGATAGATGGGCCACCTTGATGATTACCTTTAGACCACGAGAAATTCGGGTTGTCTCTCCAACCAGGGTTATATGTGTTGAGTATGGGTCAAACTTGGGTCGACCCTCATATTTAGAGTTCATACCGCCATGTAGGACACTAACCTAGTCACGCGTAGTTTCACTAGGGTAAAGCATGGGACACTGAGGTCCAGTATGACCTTGGTCACCACAAATGGTACATGGATAAGACTTGGGCCCACTATTATAACTCACAGTCTGGTTGAACCCTTGGTTCATCTCTAAGGCCTCTAGAAGCCTAAGGATATATGACCCATTATCAACTCTATTGCCCATATGGATAGGGTTCTGTTAGAACACTGCTCGGTCGAACTCGCATGCATTGCTATCTCAAGCATGTTTGTCAATGTTAGTGATCAAAACTATAAATCCTGATTTCTAGTCTACTATAGCTAAGTCTCGGACTAGGATAGAAAGTGTAGTTGAGCTCAAGAACTCCATGGAGATCATCATACAAGACGAAGAACTACTCAAGGAACTGGTGGAACTTCATCGACTAAAAGGTATGTGGAGACTTGAACTTATCTATCACTCAAAAGTCTATCTACTCTATCTCCTATTTTGAGACAAAAGTCGTTTTGCTATATAGGCTTTGATTATACACATTTGCTATTTCGAGCCGAGTTTATCTCGCTTATCTATTTCTCGAAGGTAAGCTTTTGCTTTGGCCAAGTTCATCTTTACCTAGTGACGACAGTCATGTTATGTTTCAATCACTTTGAAAATGGCTTTGACGAAAAATGGTTTGTGAATAACAACTATGTAACGTCCTCTAAGAATGTTTCAATGATTGAAATGAGAGTTTAGATTATATAACCAATGTTGGATATAAGCATTGTGTGGCAACACATATACGTATAAGTCTTTATTTCTTGAACCAAAGTATGCATACTTTGTTGATCAGGAAAACCGGAACAAGAGTCATGAACTCGGTCCGCGAATCGGCGGAGGTTCTCATCCGAGAATATCTCATTGGAGTTTGTGAACTCCTTCCGGTAAATTAAGTCCGCGAACTAAGTCCGCGTACTTGAGTTGGTTATGTCTAAAGACGATTATTTGTGAACTTATATTTATATTAACTAAGGAATGCAATTTGCAAACCGTGGCTATAAAGTTCATGAATCGATTCAAGTGAATCAAATCATTTTTGCTTCAATTGTGTCTTGTATACTTCTATAAGATTTATACAATTGAACAAATCTCTAACTAGTTCATTTGAACTAGTTATGGTGAAGAAAAATATGGTTGATATGAAAGTGCTCATATGGCTAACCATTTGGTTAACTATTGTTGAACTAACAAATGTACATATTTGGGTACGATTACACATGTTAGACTTAATATTGGTTTAGAAAAAAATCATGTCTGGCTTAAGGTAATTGCTGATTAGTTTATGATAATCCAGTTTAGTGTAATGTAGATTATGGTATGATTACTGCTTTAATTATTTAAATAATCTTGTTTATGGTTAAACTAATCTTGCATGATCTTTCCTATGAGATGTCTAATATAGCCATGAGATGTCACTCCAACTCATGATGGAAAGGTTGGAAAGACATGTGGCAAGCATGACTAGGACTCTCTTCTAGCCTCACTTCTTTTAAAAGAAAAAACTGTTTTATCCATCAATCTAAGGTGAGGAAATAGAAGTAGATCAGAAGTCATGAAACCTTAAAGCTATTGCTTTCTATTTCCTTGTTGTGAATCTGTTTTGTGTATATGGTGTATGTAGTGTTCTAAGTTTCTTAAAGTGTTGATTTAGAGTTGTAAGAACATGTTAATACAAGAGTTATGGTATATTTCAGTATATGGTTTTCACATAATCATGTTTAAGCTAGCGTAAAGTATGTTGATTATGAAGCTGAAATTCCAACATTCTACTTTTATTTCCATAGTTATTTCATGTTCTTCGACTAGGGATATACATAGTTCGTTTTTGGTTTAGTTACCTAATGGAATTGTTCTTCTCTGTATTTTCCATTGAATTATGTTGTTGTCGTTCGAGTTCTGGTTGATTCAAGAACCAAACTACAGAACGAGGCATAACTAGATTGAGTATTATCTATATTGATAGCAAATTGATGGGATGTTAGTGGGGTAACCTGTAGCATCATCATCAGGAGGTTCAGTTATTGCTGTTTCGGGCAGTGTGTAGCTACTTTTGGGTACTTTGTTAGACATCCCGTGTTTTCCTGTGGAGCTGTGGGAATCAAACCAACATATGGTTGTGCAGTAAGGTTTCAATTTATGGAGAATGAGTCACCGTTGGATGCTCTGGTACATCTGTTGCAGATCGTGACAACTAACATGAAATATCAAAGAGAGATAAACTTGTCAGGTCTCTACCACCCCTAGAGTAAGTGTTGAATCTCTTTGGCTGGTCAAATAAAGGTGATTCATGTTAGTTAGATGGAAACCAGTTTCCATTCTCCGTCAAGTTTTGTCCACCTGCCAGAATTTTGTTGATCACATGTGTTAAGGAATCTATTGTTTGTTATTTATGAGTAGGGTGTGGTAGTACAGGGTGCTCGTCTTCGTGTGATTTTCTAATTGAAAAGTGGGAGACCCATTGACGTGTGGAATTATAATCCCACATGTTTGAAGCTACACAAGATGTTCTGAGCATAAGGTTGTAATTTTGAAAACTGTTTCCGGATAGTTTCGTTGTATACATGAGGCTTGCGGTCTTTGGTGACTATTAGTGGGTGAATACTTTTATATCTCTTCCAACATACAACAACAAGAATAAGATGACAAAGCAATAAGACTTGAAGCTATGTTGATTGCTGCTAAGTAGTGATTTCGTGGAGTCTCATGAAAAGAAAGTTCTTTGGTTATGGAGTCTCGTATGCTTACGGTGGAGTATATACAATTAATTAGGTTAAAGGGTGGTGATAAAGATCAGGTACAGATGTTAGGGAAGCTGTGGAAGATATCGGTAACAGACTGCATGAGGATTTCCCTAGCTATTGTATGTCAGATTGCAAGTCAGAGTGATTCACCGTGTGTCTGCAATTGAATGCATTTGTTGCAACCACATGGGCATACATTGGAAATATGCAACATTAAGTGAAAGAAATATTCTGGTAATAATGGTTACAGGAAGTGACAAGTCTATGTTGTCAACCTACCTTCTTTCTCCATATGATTTTCTCTACTTCAATACCATTTAGTTTGGCAGTGATCAAGTTTAAGATTGGATTGTAGATGAAAATATATTGATTATAGAGGGTACTGAATTGTATGGGTTAGAAGATCGTCACTGTCAACTCAATAGGAGGAGCTGGAAACCGCAGTTCCTGTGTGGATTTTATCTTGAAACTGTTTTGGACATGAGATAACTCCGTAGATCCGGATCACGTGAGAGTCTCAGTTCCAATGTTATGACTCTTGGTATTACTGGAAAATCAGTCTCTTGGTACTAATACTGAATGAACTGTGGCTCTGGTTTTTGGAATACAAACACATGTGCTTAGAAATGCTTAGTTATATGGAGCGCTCGCGAGACTTGAAAGGAGGAAGCACAATAACGTAACCTCCAAAATAGATCGAGATAGCCATGAAGTTTCCGGATTTGTTTTATTCTCGGATCTTTGGTATCGAAGTTGGTGTTCTCTATCAAACAGTTTGTACTTGGTTGGCAGGAAAAGTGGGAGCAGAAGTTCTTCCTCTACTCAGGATATGCATGTGGTTTATAGCAGCTATTAGAGTCTGGGTAGTTTGAACAAGGTTCTAAAGTTGATGAAGTTGAATTCATCAAGCAAATCAGTGGAAAAAAAGTGCTGGCTATAATGGCTGCAGGATCAGATAGTCAAGTTTAGGTATGGCCGTGCCTTTGAGGTACAAATTGAACTTAAGGTATATCGCTTGATTTTCAATTTTTGAAAATTGTGATTAAAGATATTATGTATGTTTCATTACTTTACTAAGTATTGCCAAAGCGATACTTTGAGAGTAATGAAAGTGTTCTAATGAAAATGAAGTTTTGTGGTATAGTAATTTTGGAGAATTGCCACAAAGAATCAATGCTTAAAGTGCTGCAATATAAGGCTCTGGATATGTGTGGCTAGGTTGAGAAAGAGATGAAGATACTTGTGGTTTAGACCACGAAGACCAGAAAGTGATAAGGATTCTTCATCAGTTTCGGTTAAAGCAAGGTTTGCTTGTGATTTATTTTAGATGTTGCAAGTGTGAACCTGCCCAAAGGTGATTCACACTAGTGATATTTGAAATGAATCATGTTTTATAATTGGTTTAGTTTTCCCTCATCTATTAAACCCAAAGGTTCGATAGTCAAGTTTAAGGTATGTCATTTTCTTTAAGATACAGATTGAACTTAAGGTATAATCATTTGATTCCAGTTTTTGAAAGTTGTGATTAGATATACTGAACTTTCCATTGTTCGACTAAGTGTCGCCAAAGCGATACATTGAGAGTGTGAAAGGGTTTCTAAAATGAGAATGAAGTTTTCCAGTTGTTCAACAGTTTGGGTGGATTAGAGCAGAAAAGCTGTGCCGAATGCTTGGCAGTACAAGGTACTAGCTGCATATGGCCAAGCTAGATAAATAATGAAGGTGTTGCTGGTACAGACCACAAAATCAAAGAGGCAAAGAATTCATCTTTTTCAGTTAAAGAAAGGTTTGTTTATGATTTTTCCGGATATTACGAGTATGAATTTTGCCCAAAGGTATTTCATATTTGTGATATTTGGAATCAGTCATGTTTTCCTACTTATTGAATTTTTATTCTATTGAACCAAAAGGTTTAATAGAATTGTTGTCTGCTATGCATGAAATGTTGATCTTAAACTTGTAAGGTTAGACTCATGTATATCACAATTTTACACAAAGGTGAATTTGTGATGATACCGAGTCATGTTTTGAGTTTAAGATGTTTACTTTTGCTTATTACGTAGCAGTTTTGAGATTCTTGTACATCATAGTTTACCAAAAGGTGAACTTGTGATGGTATCGAATCTGTACTATCGTTTTATTCATGTGTAGATTAAAGTATATAAAACATTGTATGTGATAGAGTTCTGGAAAACAGTGGGAGTATGGTAACATTTGTTTTGGGTTATCATCTTAATTGTTTGAACTTGTATTGATGTTTATATTCCTTCTGTTTACGTTGTTAAAGAACGGAAAATCAGTGGGAGGTCAGTACAGAAAGTCCCTATTGAGATAGCTTGTGATGAGTACAGAATAAGTCTTTTCGGAGACATAACTCTTTGGGCGCAGATAAAGATCTCTCAGAGATCAAGGACTCTTTTGAGACAAAGATGAAGATCTTTATGAAGATCACGTCTCAAGTGAGACACATATTAATTTGTCGGACATACCTCAATTGAGCCAGTTATTCTCTTTGGAGATTATAAATGTCTCGACAGACATACCTCAATTGAGCCAGTTATTCTCTTTGGAGATGTATCTCTTAGGAGATGTTAATTGTCTCGACAGACATACCTCAATTGAGTCAGATGAATCTCTACGGAGATGTCTCTTCGGAGATGTTAAATGTCTTGTCAGACATATCTCAATTGAGCCAGATGTATACTTGTTATATGTTTCGACGGAAACATGCCTCTTAATTGAGCCAGATGTATACTTGTCTCGACGGAGAAAGCATATAAAGTTGCGGTAAAGCATATAAAGTTGCGGTATGAGGATATAAAGTTGTAGTGAGAGCTTATAAATATTGATTCAAGTTTGAGTTTTCTGGTTTGAAAAATAAAATTTAAAGTGCAGTTTATTTTGGCATAAGGTTAAGCCATTTAAAGTGTATGCATAAAGTTTAATGTCCAGTTTACTTGAGTATAAAATGGTCCGTCTAGCTTTCTGATTATACAAATGGCGTATGCATCTCTTAAATGGTGTATGGGTCTCTATGGTCGAATCCTAGCGTACCTTTTAGACTCAGGCATGCAGTTTTCAGTAAAGAGTTTGTTGCTAACCAAAGTGGGAGAATGTTAGACTTAATATTGGTTTAGCAACAAATCATGTATGGCTTAAGGTAATTTCTGATTAGTTTATGATAATCCAGTTTAGTGTAATGTAGATTATGGTATGATTATTTCTTTAATCATTTAAGTAATCTTGTTTATGGTTAAACTAATCTTGCATGAGCTGTCCTATGAGTTGTTTAATGTAGCCATGAGCTGTCGCTCCAACTCATGATGGAAAGGTTGGAGAGATATGTGGCAAGCATGACTAGGACTCTCTTCTAGCCTCACTTCTTTTAAAAGAAAAAACTCTTTTATCCATCAATCTAAGGTGAGGAAATAGAAGTAGATCAGAAGTCATGAAACCTTAAAGCTATTGCTTTCTATTTCTTTGTTGTGAATCTGTTTTGTGTATATGGTGTATGTAGTGTTCTAAGTTGCTTCAAGTGCTGATTTAGAGTTGTAAGAACATGGTAATACTAGATTTATGGTATATTTCAGTATATGGTTTTCACATAATCATCTTTAAGCGTAAATTGTGTTGATTATGAAGCTGAAATTCCAACAACACAAACCTAAATCGTGCATTTTATTTGTGTGTAACAAGCTAAGTTTTCGATCCAATTGTTGAAAGATATTAGATTGAATCTAATCAGGTTTTCATCTAACGGTGAATATTGAATGCTTTGTTATTAAGCTAAGATTGATTGCAAACCCTGATTTGAAAGACTATATAAGGGAGAACTCTAGCAACTGGGAAACCTAATCCCCACACCTCCTGTGTGATACTAGTTGTATAATCTAGAGTCGATTCTCCTTTAACCTTAGGTTTCTTCTCGAGACCTTGTAGGTTAACGACTTGAAGACTTCATTGGGATTGTGAAGCCATACCGATACTACTTTCTTGTAGTTGTGTGATCTGATCTTGCTGATTCTATCGTGTTGAGTACAATCGTAACTATTAGCTTGAGATTAATATCTCCGATAGGCAAGATATAAAAGTAGTCACAAACATCTTCGTCTCATCGTTTGTGATTCCACAATATCTTCTTTTGACGCGTCGATTAAGATTATTGTGAGGTGATTGATAATACTAGGCTGTTCTTCGGGAATATAAGTCCGGGTTATTAATTGGTTCCTGTTCACCTTGATTTATCAAAAAAAGAAACAAACTCGTAGGTATTTCTGTGGGAGACAGATTTATCTATTATCTTAGACTTTTCTGCATGATACAAATTTGTTTATTAAAGTCTTCGACTTTGGGTCGTAGCAACTCTTAGTCGTGGGTGATATCATCTAAGGGAATCAAGTGCGTAGTATCCTGCTGGGATCGGAGACGTAAGGAGCGTAATCTGTGCCTTGGATCGGTGTGAGATTGATTGGGGTTCAACTCTACATGATGCATCAGAAGTTAGTTTGTAGTGGGCTAGTGTACAGTAGCGGCTTAATACGGTGTGTTTTCAATCCGGACTAGGTCCCGGGTTTTTCCAGATTTGCGGTTTCCTCGTTAACAAAATTAGTGTATCTGTGTTATTTCTTTTCCGCATTATATTTTGTTATATAATTGAAATATCACAGGTTGTGAGTTAAGATCAATCAATTAGAATATACAACCTTTGGTTGTTGATTTACATTGATTGACACTTGGACATTGGTCTTTGGTACTGTTTAAGTTATTTCACATAATAACCAGGCTCACGGATTCCTATATGTTTGATTTGCTGATTACATTGTGAAATAGAGATATTAGAACTCTTTGATATACTTTATTAAGATTGAGTCTAGTTGATTCTCTTGAAAGTATATTGGAGTTAGTCCATACAGATTGCTAATCGAGATATTGGGTATGGTTGTTGTACCCCCGCTTTTTCAGGTTCCTAGTTATTTCGGGCTCTCTCATTGAAGCCCATTGTCTAGTTTTATCAGCTAACTCGATAAACTCGTCAAAATATGTAGCCGGGTCTTGATGGGTAAATTCTCCACCACTCATTGTCTCTACCTGCATACGGGTTTCACTATCAAGGCCCTCATATAAAATTTAGGCCATGTGAGCTTTCTCAAATCCATGATGTGGAAACTGGTATAATAATTCAATAAACCTTTCTATTTATTCGTATAGGTATTCACCTAATTTTTGCTTAAAGGTTTGAATAGACTGTCGAAAACAACAGTCTTATGGTGTGGGTAAAATTTCTTAACAAAAATCTCTATAAGCCCATCCCATGTGGTGATTGTTCTAGAAGGAATTATGTGATACCACTCCTTGGCTCTCTCATCAAGATAAAAGGGATACAAACACAACCAAAGAACATCTTTAGTGAAATTTGGATAACTCATAGTGTCACAAATCATCTCGAAGTCTCTTATGTGGTTATATGGGTTTTCATTCTCTAACTCCCTAAAAGTACGGAGCATGCTAATCGTCTCAGGTTTCATATCAAATTTGACAGTTGTAGTTGGTAAAAATATACCTGAATCACGTATTACTCTACAAAGGGTTCAAACAATATCTAAGGGTTCTGTTTACCTGGGCCTCATTATTCATATTACCACCCATTTCAGCAAAGATGAATGTACCACCTAAATCTGTGTAACGAGTAAGGCTCAAATCAAAAAGGTCGTTCAGTTCAACTTTATCTCCTACACGTTTCCAACGACGCATACACACGCAAAATACTAATGTTTAGCAAGAAATCGTGCACATGCAAATGCCAAGGTTCACTAATTTAGGTAAGCTTGGGTTACCTACAACAAAATATACTTACATTCAAAGACTGGTCACAGGTACTGGGCTGAGGTTTGTGGTGTTTCGGATGATAACGCCCAGAGAATTCACCGTACTAAACCACATGTTTTCCTGAAATCGGTGCCAGACGAAATGCAATTGGTGTGTGCGTGTTTTTTTTAATAAAATGAAAGAGAAAAATATATACAAAAGAGAATAAAATCTAAAAGAATAAATAAAATCTAAAATCTAAAAATTAATGAAAAGAAAATAATAAATAATATTTTGGGCTTTTATTACCTACCTTTTTTGGTAGGCAATTCCACAATAAATTCATAAAATTACCTACATAACAAAAACAAGAATATACCCAAGTAAAGTCAAATAAAAATAAAACAAAATAACTTTTAATTAAACTAAACAAAAAATAGAAAAACTAAAAAGAATCAAAAAAATAAAAATCTAAAACCTAACCCGAAAGGCAAGCCCGCGTCAGCAGCGCCAAAAACTGATGCAGTTTTAACAGTGGTAAGAAGGATTTAATTCTCGGACTATTTTTAAAGGTTTAGTTCAACACAAATAAAAGAAAAAAAACTAATTAAACTTGATTTTTGTTACCAAGGAGAGATAAATCTAGGCTTTTGTTCCTAGGGAGAGATGAATTCTAGGGTTTTGGATTCCACTACTTCTTATGATGTAAACTCAGTAAATATACTTTGACATAATACTCCTAATTTTCTCAAAGCAATTTCGAACCCAATCTCATGCTATGGAGGATATAACATTACAAACTTTTTTTTAATGACTTTCATCCTTAATCTAAAGCCTACTTTTCCTTCGCTTATAAAAGGTCGATTGCCGAAGACGACCCAAAATAATTATTATGAAGCATGCAAGAAGATAAATTTTTGAGAAATTAAAAGCACTAAATGGAGTAAATATGCTAAAGAAAATAATTACTAAAAATTACTCATAAAAAATTAGCTTCTTCCAAAACCCTAGAAAATAAATTTAACTATTCATGAATTGGAAATTGGAGAAAAAATAATTATTCATTGTATTCAGAAAGAGCAAAAATTGTTTTTCAAAGGTTTTATAGTCGCTAAAGGTCTTTAGTGACTGAATTCGAGCAGTGCAGCTACTAAAAAAGACAACGATAAATAGTTACAAAAAGTATTTCGCAACTGAATGATAAACGATATACAACTTCTGTAGTTTTCTGCGACAGTTTCTGGCAGGTCTTTGTTCTTCGTGTTCTTTAGTTGCAGCAACAAAAAACTTTACCCGCAACTCGTGATTTCTTGATTCCTAGATATCTATTTTCTCCCAGACTCTCCGTATATCTTCTTTGACATCCAACATCCTATTTACACCTTGCAGCAACAAATCTCTCGTGTAAATTACAAAATATTTTTCATGGTTTTATTTCCTTTTATCTATTTGATTTTGATTTTCACGCATATGCTGACGTTGATTTCATGACATAGTCTCCTTTTATAACTCCTTCACCTCTTTTACTTCTCACGGATTAACCAGCCAAATCTGGTCAATTCTACGGCCCATACGACGCCTATTAGTCTTAATAAAATCAGCCCAATCAATTTAGTCTCCCCAAATCAGGTCCAAAATCGAAACCCAAATTCGGCTTGTTTATGCAAAACTTTCCCGCCAATTTATACTTTCAAACGAGGAAGAAAAGTGCCCCTTATCCAACTGTAGGGGGTGGACATAATGATTGGGTGCCCCTTATCTATTGGGGGTGCCCTTAGTAATTTTATGGGTGCCTTTTAAAATGTTTTTGGGTGTTTTCAACACTTCTCCTGGGTGTTTTTAACACATTTCAGGTTGCCTCCGACGCATCTCTGGGGTGCCTTTAGTACTTTTTCCCGGAGGTGTAAACATCATTTTTCGAGCAATTTTCTTTGCAAAAGTTTATTTTCTAGAATTACCTACAAAGACATAAAATACCAACATAAGTACAAAAATGGGTACTAACAATGTAGTAAATTGATATCAAAATAGACACATAAATGCGTACAAAGACAACTTTCATGAATGGTTCGTCGAAACTAGCCAAATGAACTATAAGCTTGAACATTTTCATATAACACTTAAGACTTTAATCTTGAGTCACAATCATGTGATCAAATATTTCTATAGTGTTTTTAGAGATTATTCAAATGCTAATTATCTTGGAGAAATAATTTTATGTGTATCTGAAATTATTCGACAGGGTAAGTACGTGTGCTTAAACCTTGTTCGTGAACATATGTTTCATGGTACGTGTACCGGGTATGTGTACATTTAAGACAAATTAAAGTTCTGGAACTTACAGAACTTTTACGGTTTCGTACCGGGTATGGATACCACATCGGTTCCAAAACCGACAGTTCTTTTTCGGTATCCATACGGGTATGCGTACCGCTCCGGGTTCAAGAGTTCACAGACTTTTTAAGGTATGCATACTGGTATGCGTAAAAAAAAGTTGTTGTCGACATATAGCTCCTCCGGTACGTGTACTGGGTACATGTACTGTGAATCCGAATCTATAACAGTTCTCCCAGTTTGTAAGACAATAGTCCTATATTTCTCTATAAATCAATTTGAAATATTCCCAAAAAACATCACCGATACATATCATCGTTCAGGATATTTTCGAATGATAATCTTGAATCACGATTTAGATTACGAACAATAAATTGTTCTTAACCGAAATTCATCAAGTATGAACAAATGTTCATGTAGTTGCAAGAAATCTCACACTACACCCTAACTGGAATTAATACAACTAACTCATTTTAAAAGATTAATAGCAATGGATCTTTATTGATTATTCTTGGGATAGGTTTACCAAAGGAGATAAACAGAACTTAATAGTTTCAATCACTCAAAGTTTCTCTCTCCTAATGACTTATTTTTCTCCTCCAAAAAGAACTCTCCCTCTCCACAGACCTATTTACTCCTTTATATAGGGTTATGTACAATGGATGACAGCTAAGCTATCCTTTATTTTCGGGAATGACTCGCGAAGTGTCGCAAGTATATAAGTGTTCATCCTCGCGACACTCCTTAGCCTTCGTAAGATCTTCACACCTTCCTCGTGTTCTGACTGTCGTCATCTATTACGTCATTTATTTACTTCCCTGCGACTTCTTCGCGACGCTGTCATTTATTAATCTCGCGAAGTATTGAAGTTGCGATATTCTGATCCTACATCTTGCCTCTTTTTCCTTGAATATTGCTTGAAGAGCGATTTTTAAGGAAAAATTTGTTGTTGTGATGATCTTTGATGTTTGTTGATGAAGGAATGAGCGAAAGAATACTGGACTTGAAAAGTACGTACTTGCCTCTATTCTTTTGCGAAGTTCCACAGCTTTGCGAAATAAATGAGAAGTACCCTCTCTTGAAATATGCGGGGTATGGAGTATTCATGAAGTAGCATAAGAAGTATTTAACCCTCCAAATATAAGAAGTATTTCGAATTCATTATACAAAACTCTCACTCCATGTTCTTCGCGAGAGAGAATGTCATGAGAATCTATGTTTTTTGAATTGCCGCAACTGCTTATTTTTACCTATTTTATTTCCATACTTTTGCACGGACTTTATTACGTATGACTTTTCTTCCATTCTTTTCTTGACACGTTTCTCTCAACCGTTTATTCTTGACCATTCATGTCCCATCTCGCATTAAATGCCTTCGTTTTCTCGAGGATTCTTCTCCCTATATATAGTTTTCTTATCTTTCACTTTTCTTTCTTTATTTTCCCTCTGCAACTTTCCTTCAATCTTCTCCCTCCGCAATTTGCGCTTCTGCTACTGTAAATCTTCCCTTTCTTCATTCTTAACCTTCAATTCTCCATTCACTCCCATACTCTGACAATGGCTTCACTTGGCCGTATAAACCCCTCTTTAATGAAGTTCAAAAGAATCTGAAAGAGAAAGATTTCACCGTATCACTTATTCCTGGTCTAGAACCTTCATCTATACTTTCTGCCAAACTATTTTCTGATCATCAGTGTGATGATCAAAGAATTATAGTCTCGCTAGGTCAACTCCTCGCAGGACTTCCCATCCCTCTGTATAATCCCGAGATGCCGTTATTTTACGAGATTCTTGCTCACGAGAAGTTCTCGCGGGATGTTTATCAATTGAGTGGCGACTGCATCCGCCTTATGCTTGAATTTGCCAATCGCGGTGCCGGTAAAGGATCCTTGTATCCTGATACTGTCAAGGATCCTAAATTCGCAAACTTACCAATAATTCCTGAAAAATATACTGTGGAAAACTTTTTTGAAAATTATAAAGTAATAACTATGAGAAATGATAAATCTCGCTGGGGTGTTCGGTTGAAGAGATTGGAGAATATTCCTGATGATAAGCTACTAATGCAAGATATTGAGTAGCATCCAGGGCAACAATAGTACTCCTCGTCACTCCAAAGATGAGAGATGGTGGGTTGTTCCCTTATTTTTAGATGGACCTTATATCGCAGGTTCATCTGCACTCCCTGCAAATCTAGCGAACTATCATCCTTGGGAGTTTAATTGGCCCGAGAAGGCAAAAGAGGTATATTTTCAACTCTAAATTTTACATTTGCGATATTTCCTTCTTCTTATATTCGTTGAATTCGCTAAATTTTCAGATTGCCAAACTAAAGAGGAGTTATAGAACAAATCCAAAAGCAAATACCCTGGAAATTCTCCGATCAATTACAGACGAAGTAAGAAATATTTTCCTTTGTTATCTTAAACAATATTGCTGCCTCTATTTCTTACTCTCATTCATGTGCGAAGGTTGAAGATGAAGAAATTGAAGCCGCAAAGATTAAAGGCAAGGGTAAAGCCACTGCTCGCAAGGAGAAACCTTCTGCTCCGTCTTCCAAGAAACGAAAAATGCAATCTCCTTCTCATTCAAGTTCTTCATCTAGTGAGAGTTCTGACGGGGATGAAAATGAAGTTGGTACTTCTTCTGCGAAGGAGAATCGCTCAATCACTTCTGCTATGGCGCAACTATCCAGTATATTCTCCGATTCTATGCAAGGATTGGGAGATGAGCATTTAACTGCTACTTGCGAAGCTCTCGCTAAAATTTGCGATGCCCCATTGTTAGAAAATAATGAGACTTTTCATGAGTTTCCGAATGGTGACTTCTAGCTTTTTGAATGCTCTTAATGCTTTGGTATATTCGTATCCCTTCATTTCTTTGTGACTTTAATTATAAACTTTATTTTAACTATTCTCATATTTTCTTTTATAGTCCGGGAGAGCTTCTTTCGTTGTTGCCTCTGACCTTGAGAAAAGACGCGACAGTCTTGAAAAGAAGAATTTGCAACTTAAAGAAAGGATCCGAGAATTAGAAACTGAAGCCGCATCATCTCGCCAGAAGGATGAAAGAATTAAACAGTTGGAAGCTGAGCTTACTTCTCAAGAGAATAGAGTATCTACTCTTCAAAGTGCAAACCAATAGCTTTATGGTAAAAAATTTTACTCCTCAAATCCTTTTTATTTTATCATCTGCTTTTCTTTGCCTAACTTACTATTTTCGCAGACATATATAATCTCTCTGAAGAAGCCATTCTTCTCCATTCATTTCCCGAGCCCATGGATGATGATGTTCTTCTTACTCATCTCAATGAATCTCTAAGTAGTTCTTCAAATAAAGTTAACTTCCTTCCATTAAAGGATCTTCAATCCAAATATCATCTCTTGGAGATCGAACATAGAGCTAGTTTAGGTTTAGCTAATCGGTTCAAACAAATGTACCTTGATTCCCATAAGAAAACCAAAGTCTTAAGGAAGAAAATTAGTAATCTCATAGATGAGAAAGACCGCATTACCAATAAAGGTGCACAGGCATTGGCAAAATTTCAAAAATCTCTTCTCGAAGTGCAAATTGAACGGGATGAATATCTTCGTCAGAATGCCTTGCTTAATGATCGAGAGAATCAAGTTCGTTCTTTGCTTGTCATAAATAATGACGATGAGTTTGCTTGGGCTGCGAAGGTTCTAGATAATGCTAGAAATGACTTAGGTGTCGATGTTAGTCTTCGCGCCGAGCAAACTAATTTGATTAAGGATATGATCTTTGAAAGAGAAGGTTGTTTATTATTCTTCTTTACTTTTCTGCTCTTTTCTTTTTGCATTACTATTATTAATTCATTTTCTCACATTTTCAGAATCCGAAAAGAGATTTCAGACAAGGATTGGAGAGCTTGAATCTGAAAAAGAAAAACTCGCAAAGGATCTCTCTCTTCGCGAGAATAGATATTCTAAATTGAGGAGGCAATTCCAAACTACGATGGCGAATTTTAATAATGATGCTGTTCATTTTCGCAATCAAGCTATGGAAATAGTTTGTAACGACCATAACATTCCTCTTAGTTCATATCCTTTTCTTGCTGAAGAAGTTCCCGAGAACTTGCCTGTCTCAGATGTTTCTGATAGTGAGGCTAGCGAGGAAGAAGAATCTGGCGACGAAAATGATAGAACCAAAGAATCAGAATCAGATGAAGAAGAATCAACAAAGAAATAATTTATTTTTTCTTCTTTCGTTTCTTGTAGCATATGTATATACATATCTTTGTTAATCTTCCATTTCTGTGACTCCTTATTGTAAATTTCTTTGATTATTGAATATGAACTCAACTTTTGCTTCCTTTGTTCGGATATATCAATCAAACAACCCTTCTTTGAGTACTTTTCTGTCCAAAAGATATAATCACCTTTGCGAGTTAATCGACCTTGCGATATATATATATATATATATAAATTTTTTTTTTTGTGATGTTGCGGTTGATCATTGCGACAAGATCGCAAGATATCTTCATGAATGAAGAAATCTATTGATCTTGCCTTATCATTATTTGTGTGGTCTTATTTTGCCTTCCTAAGTAAAGGTCTTATTTTGCCACCCCTCATTGCGACAAGATCGCAGGACGTCTTTACACCTTCATGTAATGACCCATTGACCTTGTCTCATCATTTCTTAAGTATTTTTGCCTCTGCAGGAGATTGTATTTGCGACAATATGACAGGTTTAAATGTTCTTGCGACCATAAAATCCCATGACATTGTCGTCTTTGCGACGAAATCGCAGGACGTTCTTACACTTTCATGTAAAAACCCATTGATCTCGTCTTATCCTCGCGTTAGTATTATTGCCTCTCGCAGATCATTGCGAAATATGACAAGCCTAAATTTTCTTGCGAAAATAAAGCCTCATGACATTTGCGTCTTTTGACACTTATCGGCTCCCTAATGGAGGGTGCCGCCCTTATCTTCTCCCTGGTTGCCCCTTCAAGGAGGCGAACATCGGCCATACAAGACTAGCTCCTCCCATCCGGTCTTGACAAAAACCAGTTATTTTCGCAGCCTCTTATCCCTTATACCTATAGGGCTTATGGTTACGAGACTCGCACCCTAAGTGGAGTTTTCTTGGGCCGAGTGCAAAGATATGCCAAGACTTGCCAAGAATGGCCGAGACACTTCAAATGCCCAGCACCCTTGGCTCAACGTGTACCTCGGCGCCTTGATCATACACTCCGACTCCTTGGAAGAGACCCTCGGTCGCCCAACCGAGTATAACCTTATATATATAGTTGGGAATCCAAGGTACCTCTTACGGATAGGCTTTCATGGGCCCCAAATCTCCATGACTCAGGTTCCAGGAGCGGTGTAACCTTTTCCCTGAGCCATGTCAAGAGATACCCCCTATATGACGCACTTGTAGGATCATTATATCGCAACATACAAAACTCGCGAAGATAACACACGATAACACTGCGAGGATATCGCAGGGGATTGAAATAAATGACGCAACGGCTGACTATAGAAAGATACGAAACTTGGCGAAGGTTAAGAAGTGTCGCGTATGAATATTTGCACGCTTGCGACACTTGCGAGACATTCCCGAAAATAAAGGACAAATTTAGTCGTCATTCACTATGTATTACCCTATATAAAGGGATGAGGAGTCTCATTTGTAAGGGGGATTTCTTTGAATTGAAAAATAAATCATTAGGAGAGAGAAACTTGGAGAGTGTTTGTAATTCTTAGTGTAATTCTATTTTCCGTGTAGTGACTTCAAGAAAATAATTAATAAACATTTTTAGTTATTCATCTTTCAATGGATTAGTTAAGTGAAATATAGTGAGGGGTGTAGTGTGGGATTTCCTGCAACTACATATTGGCGCTAGAAACAGGGGTTTTGAATTAACAAGAAAGAAATTTGAGATAATTTTCAAAAGGTTTACTAAAGGAGAAATGGCTAGAAGAAGAAATGTACTTGAACAACCAGTGAGAAGAAGTGGAAGACTTGCGGAGAAAGGAGAAATGAAAGAGGAGAATCGTCAAGGATGAATATGAGGAATGATGAAGAGAATCATGTCCAAGCTTTAATCCCCCGATAGCAAATGAAACTGTGGATTACGATAGAGTAAGTGTGCACACTTGGAGGACGGATTCTGAGGATGAAAGGGAAGAAGGGCAGCAATTGGTAACAATGGACAAGGAGGAGGAGATCAAAGAATGAATGGAGAAATGAATCCAGGAAATGAAGAAATCACAGCATTGGAAACATTGAGACAAACGATACATGAAGAGAGGCGACTAGAGGCAGAGGAGCGAGCAAATTTAACAAGACAGAATCATGAATTAAGGATGGAAAATATGAGATTGCAAAATAGAAGATCGAGAAGCGCTGTGAGATCGAGTTCAAGATCAACTAGGGAAGAAAGAAGGAGAGTCTTACCAATAAAAATGCCGAGGTAGAAAACCAACGAGAAACACAAAGTCCAAGTTCGTAACATCACGAAGAAGAGAGGAAACAGAAGATCGTTATATTCCACATCCCGAGAATTTCCAAGAGGAGCAGAATGAGGGAAATCAAGGAATTAGGCGATTTCAGGGGCCGAAGGATCCAGCCGCTGAAGGAAGAGTAATATTGCACGGAAGAGAAGCATTGAGAAGGCAAAAAGAGATTGAGGATGACATTGAGAGACATTATGTTGAACAAGAACGCTTAGCTCGCGAGAGGGAGAGAGCAAGAGCAGAAGTGGAGAATCAAGAATTGGAAGAAGCAATCCGGCAGAATAATCACGACAACCGAGAAAGAAGGCGAGAACAAAATCGTGTCAATAGAAATATTAATGAAGAATACGAGAGGATACAGAGAAGAGCTGAGAGACAGCCTAGAAGAGAGAACAATAGATATAATGGTGTGCGAATTGATGAAAGAGATGAAGGAGAAAGTCACAGGGAAAGGAGAAAAGAAAATAACGAACAAGAAGGTCAAAGCAGGCATGAACGCAGGAGGAGAGAGGCAGAGCTGAAAAGACCAGCAGAATCAAATTCTGAAGCAAATGAGCAAATCTTGAAAGAACTATCAGAAATGAGAAAGTTGTTAAATAGTATGAAGGAAGGAGGAAGAAGACAATTGGATGAAGCCATCGCAGAAGCTGCGAAGAATCCTTTCACACTAGAAGTACAAATGGGAGGAATACCTCCTAAATGCAATTTGCCTGCATTAACCAACATTTTCGATGGAACAACCTGT
This sequence comes from Papaver armeniacum, assembly GCA_023531295.1. Taxonomy (NCBI): domain Eukaryota; kingdom Viridiplantae; phylum Streptophyta; class Magnoliopsida; order Ranunculales; family Papaveraceae; genus Papaver; species Papaver armeniacum. Next base: position 137,878 of record JAJJWW010014791.1, read on the forward strand.
GCGATACAACACATCAAGGCTTATATGAGATGTATGTTGCAATGGGAGAATCATGATGTTATATTGTGCAAATACTTTGCATCAAGCTTAGTTGGAGAAGCACTGAAATGGTTTGAAGGATTACCCAGGAACACAATCTCGTCATTTAACCATTTACAAGCTACTTTCTTGGGAGCATATATAAGTAACAATTCTTCGCGGCCGGGGAATTAAGGATGTATTCGGACTAAAACAAAGAATTGGTGAGAGTTTAAGACATTTGACAATGAGATGGAGGACAATGTGCAATAAATGGCTGGAAGGGTAGAAGAAAGATATCTCATTTTATCATTTGTAAACGTTCTATTCGCAACCAGTTTGTTATACATTCAGATATTTAGAATTAAAAATACGATTATTATGGCTGAACTGCGAGAACTCCAAGAAGAATATATTGCTTTAGAAGAAAGACAAAATGAAATGGAATTTTACCCAGTCGTGAATACAAGTTCGAATGCCGCGAATGCAAGTTTGTTACCAAAATTTTTAAACACAGGCGAGCACTTCGCAAGGGCAACGGAAAAGAGAGTTGATGATGGACAATGAGAAAATAGTGGCTATGGGGAGCCGGGATCAGGAGGAGTTTGAGAGAGAAAGGAACTACTACAATCGCAGCAACAATAATAAAATTCAGAGATTAGATCATATGCAAGAAACTTATGGAGGACGAAGGCAGAATAATCATGGAGGGCCGAGAAATCGCAGAGTGGTATGGGAAGAGATTAAAATGCCACCATTAAACGCTAGTGTAGAAAAAATTTGGGAAGCTATACTCGTAATGGAGGATATACCAGCACCATGGAATGCGGGGAGTGAACCACCACCGGGTGACAGAAGTCATGAGTATTGTTCTTATCATCGCTTTCATGGACATCTAACAAATGACTGCAGAAACATAAAGAGAATCATTCTCAGAATGATTGATCAGGGGAAGTTGAATCATTTTCTAAAAGATGAAGAGAAAGGGAAGAAAGTACTAATACCATCACCAGAAATGCAAAGAACAGTTTCAAAAAAAGGAAAAGAAGCATTCATAATAGAAGTGGGAACAAAGGCTAAAAATCTATTTTGCAACTCTATCGTTCATTCATATCGTACAATCGAAGATTTTCACGATAACGTGCTCAGTAGAGTCTATGCGAGGGATGTTAATGATAAAGAAGTAATGAATCTGGCGAGAACGTCAAAATTGAAAGAGTGGCAGTTGCAGATTATTTCTTTCTCTGCAGATGAAGTACCCAAAGGAAGAGAAGTACATGATAGCCCGCTGGTAGTAAAGCTGGACATTAATCCAAAACCAGTTGATGGAGAAGATGATGAAGCGGAAAGTTGTTGGGCAATCAACAGAATCCTAATCGATACCGGAAGTTCGGTGAATATTCTTTTCTACCACACTTATAAGACTATGGGAGGAGAGGATGAAAGTTTGATTCCCTCAACATATAAAATATACGGTTTTAACGGCACAACGAACAAACCTAAAGGAGAGGTTCACATGAGAATACCTTTACAAGGATTGTCAGCTGATATTTTATTCTGTGTGGTGGACGTGGAATCTCCTTATAATGCATTGATTGGACGGCCATGGCTGCACGAAATCTTAGGAGTAGCATCAACATACCATCAAAGCATAAAATTTCCCCATCCAAATGGTATTGGAATTATAAAGGGAGATTGGAAAGAGGGGCAGAAATGTTATGAGGTTGATGTAGAAAGCTGCGAAGAAAGAAATGCTAAAAGGAAAGGTTGGAAACAGAACATGAAAGATGAGCAGAGAAAAGAGAAGTTGATGGTAGACGTTATAGAGATAAGAAATGAAGAAATATCGCGAAGTGTCGCAGGTGAGTGCATGAAAGAAGGTGAATGTTATGATGCGAAGGAGTCCTTCAAGGATTGGGATGATGAAGAGGCAAAGAGTGCAATGAACAAAAGGCATAAGAAGTAAATAATCAACAAATAATATATCAAAGGCAAGGTAAAGAAGAATTGATGTGCGAGAATGTCGCAAATAAAAATGTTAAAAAAAAAAAAAAAATTACGAGGGCTTCGCAAAATGAATGTCAAGAATCAATTAAATGTGAACGATTGAATGATTGAAGCAATTAAATGATTGAATGAGTAAATGAATGGGACGAACCTTTATGGCGTACACCCTAGTTCGCGAATGATATTTCGTAAGAGGCAAATGTAAGACCTAAAGTGCGTCATATAAGGGGTATCTCTTGACATGGCCTGTGGAAAGGGTTACACCGCTCCCTAACTGGGTCATGGAGATTTGGGGCCCATGAAAGCCTATCGGAAGAGGTACCTTGGATTCTCAACTATATATAAGGTTATACCTGGTTGGGTGACCGAGGGTCTCTTCCAAGGAGTCGGCTGTATGATCAAGGCGCCGAGGTACACGGTTGAGTCAAGAGTGCGGGGAGCATGGAACTTCCTTACCACTCTTGACAAGTCTTGGCGCATGCCGCACTCTACCCAAGAAAACTCCACTTAGGGTGCAACCTTGTAACCATAAACCCTATAGGTATAAGGGATAAGAGGCTGCAAAAACAACTGGTTGTTGTTAAGACCGGATGGGAGGAGCTAGCCTTGTATGGCCGATGTACGCCTCCTTGAAGGGGCAACCAGGAGATGATAAGGACGGCACCCTCCATTAGGGAGCTGATAAGTGCCAAAGACGTAAATGTCATGAGGCTCTGTTTTTCGCAAGGAAACTTAGGCTTGTTATATTTGTTCAATGATCTGCAGAGGCAATAATACTAACGCGAGGGTAAGACGAGATCAATGGGTCCTTATGAAAGTGTAAAGACGTCTGCGCGATTTCGCCGCAAGACGACAATGTCATGGGGCTTTATTTTCGCAAGAAAGTTTAGGTCTGTCATATTGTTGCAAGCAAAATATCCCGCAGAGGCAAAAATACTTGAAAAATGATAAGGCAAGGTCAATGGGTTTTTACATGCAAGTGTAAAGACGTCCCGCGACCTTGCCGCAACAAAGGGTGGCGAGTAAGACCTTTAATTAGGAAGGTCTTACTTAGAAGACCACCAAAAATGATAAGGCGAGATCAATAGATTTCTACATTTATGGAAATCCCTTGCGATCTCGTCGCAATGATAAATTTCAACATCACTAGAGATAAAGTTCAAAATGATTGTATATTCAATGGTCAGAGGAAGAAAGTATGAATTTCGGAAGTTTCATCCTTCAAAAATAACTAAATAAAATCTTTCATACAGAGATGAATAACAGAGGCAAGTATGGGAATGAAAAAGATGAAATATTGTTATTCATCTTCCAATGAAAGAATTATACATCAATAACGCTAGCCAATTATATTACAAGGAAGAACTGCCAAGAAAGGGAAATGAAGATCGAATCTATGGTCGATAATCCAAGAAACTTGCAATAAAGAGATACAGAAATGTATAGATATTACAGGCAGCGAAAGAAATAAAAGGAATTATTTCTTTGGTGATTCTTCTCCTTTATCTGATTCTTCAATTCTATTATTCTCATCGCTAAGTTCTTCTTCTTCGCTGGCCTCACTATCAGAAACGTCTGAGACAGGCAAATTCTCAGGAACTTCTTCAGAAAGCCAAGGATATGAACAAAGAGGGATTTTGTGATCATTACAAACGTACTCCATGGCTTGGTTGCGAAATCGAACAACATCATTATTGAAATTTGCCACTGTAGTTTGAAATTGTTTCTTCAACTTGGAATATCTATTCTCATGAAAGGTGAGGTTATTTGCGAAGTTGTTCTTTCTCGATTCAAGTTCTCCAATCCTTGCTTGAAATCTCTTTTCGGATTCTACAAATAAACAACGATAAGTTAACAACTTGACAAAGAATACTACGAGAGATAAGAAACAAGAAGGTATAATAAATAACCTTCTCTCACAATATCATATCTTTAACCAAGGAAGTATGCTTGGCATGAAGACTAACATCAACACCTAAGTTATTCCCGGCGTTATCTAAGACTTTCGCAGCCCAAGCGAATTCATCATCATTATTTATAATAAGTAGTGAACGAATTTGATTTTCTCGCTCACTAAGTAAGGAATTCTGGCGAAGCAATTCATCTCGCTCCATTTGTACTTCGAGAAGGGACTTTTGAAACGTTACTAATGCTTGGGAACCATTATTAGTAATGCAATCTTTGTCATCTATATGGTCACTAATTTTCTTTCTTAAAATCTTGGTTTCCTCATGAGACTCGAGGTACATTTGTTTAAACTGGTTGGCTGCACTTAAACTAGATCTGTGCTCAATTTCTAAGAGGCGATATTTGGTTTGGAGTTCATTTAATGAAAGGGAGTTAATTTTGTTCGACGAACTACTTAAAGAGTTGTTGAAATAAGCGAGAAGGCTGTCATTATCCATAGGCTCGGGAAATGAATGGAGAAGAATAGCTTCTTCTGAGAGGTTATATATATCTCATGAAAGTGATAAGTCGGTAGCAACAGCAATTGATAAAATAAAAGTAATAAGAGAAGAAAATTTTATACCATAAAGTTCTTGATTAGCGTTCAAGAGTGGTAACTTTGTCCTTTTGGGCGAAGAAGTCTCGATTCTTTGGATTTTTTTCGCGAGATCTCGCAGACTCAACTTCTAATTCTTTGATCTTTGTGCAAAGTTGAGTATTCTTTTTCAATTGAATGTTGTACCTCCTTTCAAGATCTGAGGCAACTACAAAAGAAGTTTTTCCAGCCCGACGGGGAAGATAAAAAGATTATTAAGATATAAATTAAAAATTGAAATTGGAAGGGAAATATGAGTTCGTACATACCAACGAATTAAGCGCATTTAAAAAGCTAGGGGATACAGATCGAGAAACCCCATTGAAAGAGTCATTGCCATCCAGCAATGTAGCATTGCACACTTTGGCGAGAATCTCGCATATATAAGTTAGGCGAGCATCTCCTATTCCTTGAAGAGAATCCAGGAAGATCTTTGAACAACCTGATCCATAGGAGAATTGGGTGATTGAGCTTCTTTTTGGAAAGATGAATTCATATCATTATCATTATCATTATCATCCCTCGTCGGGAAGATGTGGAACTTGAGCTAAGATGAGAGGAAGATTGAGTTTTCGTTTCTTAGATGATGGAGCGAGAAGATTTATCCTTGCGAGCATTGGCTTTAGTTTTGCCTTTAACCTTCGCAGCCTTCCATTTCTATTGCGTCAACCTTCGCATACAAATGAAGATAAGAAATAGAGGCAACAATATTGTTAAGTAACAAAAGGGATATTTCTTACTTCATCCGTAAGCGATCGAAGTATTGCCTGTGGTACTTGCCAATGGATTTATCCTCAGTAGCTTTTCCTCGTTTGTCAACTGAAATTTTACAAACTCAATGAATACAAGAGGAAAGAGAGATTGCAAAAACAAAATTTGAAGACATACCTCTTTTGCCCTCTCGGGCCATTTAAATTCCTAAGGATGATAGCTGCGAGATTTGCAGGGAGTACATGCGAACCCGATATGTAAGATCCGCTTAAGAACAAGGGTACAACCCACCAATTCTCATCTTTGGAATGGCGAGGAGTAGTGTTGTTACCGAGAATGCAGTCGATATCGTGCATGAGTAATTTATCCTCGGGGATATTATATTTTCTTTTCAACCGAGGCGCCCAAGGCGAGATTTCTTATTTCTCATGCCTATTACTTCATAATTCTCAAAAAAGTTCTCTGCAGTATATTTTTCAGGGATTATTTCTAAGTTTACGCAATTGGGGTCTCTGACACGGTTAGGATATAAAGATCCTTTACCAGCACCACGATTGGCAAACGCAAGCATTAGGCGAATACAATCGCCGCTCAACCGATAGACGGCTCGCGAGAAGTTTGGATGGGAAAGAATTTCATAAAAGAGTGGCATCTCGGGATCATATAAAGGAATGGGAAGTCTCATGAGGAGTTGACCTAGCGAGACAATAATTTTTGATCATCACATTGATGGTCGTAAAACAACTTTCAGTAAAGGAGTATAGATGAACATTCTTGATCAGGAATGGTAGATAAGATGAAACCTTTATCTTGCAACTTCTTTTGAGTCTCAATAAAACGAGGTTTGTACATACGACTAATGATAGGTGTCTAAAACACCTAATTTAATATCTAGTATTTATGCTTTCTTTGCGAATTTTCGTATGAATTATGTATCTTATGCGTGCTTTTGAGTTTATAGGTGCAATGGAGTCTTTGGGAGCAAAAGAAGTGGAATTCGCTTGACTCAAGGATTTATTCTCGATCATCTTGAAGAGAACGAAAATATGAGGCTAGCGGCGAAAGATTGAAGTCAATCGATTTGCGCCCGAGGAAGTTACGAGCAAAATCTATGAACAAGCTTGTCGATTCGCAAAACTGACAAAGGCAAGAAGAGGTACTCGGGATGGTGGCCCTTATACAAGAATGCTGGGTGTCTACAGTAATTCCTGTCATTACAACCCACAAGTATCTTATCCACATTATTTTGTGTCGATCTGAAAAGTGGAAATAAGAGCAGCCATGGCGGGTTTTGAGAAGGTGATGTTGAAGATTAGGTTGCTAGAGAAAAGATTGCTCCGAGGATGACTAAGTTAAAGTAGGGTTTTGAGCCATGAATTACAGACGAGAGAAGCGGATGGAAATTCGATAGACCTGCGTTTATCATTCAAACCGATTAGTTAATGGTGTTGTCGATGCTCGAAATAGGATTCAGATCCAGATGAAGAAGAGGGTACCTGTGTTGCTCAAGAATGATTGTGAGTCGAGAAGAATGATGATGAATTTCTGCTAATTGACGTATATGAGTTAGATCGGGAACTCAGTGGAAGATTGGAGGTTGAATCAGAGGTGAAGCTGGTGATGAGGGACCTGTAGCTTAGGTTGTGATGGAGGGACCAGTGATGCCTGCTGCTCTTCCTGTGTATCAACAACAACCAGTGAAACAGATGAGTGGAGGATTAGGAAGACCTTGGAGGGGGAAGTAGCCAAAGCCGAAAGCTAAAGATGCAATGAGTACTGTGAGAAGGAGCAATTGGGTACCATGTTGCAGAATCCACCTCAAGATAGGGTCTATGTTGGTTGAGTTGGTGTTGCTGGCAAGGAGTCTGTTGAATTATGGTGGTTTTGAGCAGAGTTTGGTGGTTGTCTTGAATGAATGGGAGAGCAGTATTGCAGGGAAGATTTAAAGCTAGATGGAAGCAAGGATGTGTTTGATTAATGCTCAGACCAGATGGGTTTCTGGTGGTTTAGGTTTGCAAAGAAGCTATCCTAATGTGTTTCTTTGTTATGTGAGGATTTGATAAGGGTGTGCAAGGAAGTCACAGGCTATGATTGAATGAATTATATGAGTTGTGCATTACAGGTATGGGTGCAGCTCTGATTGTGTAGCAGCTAATACTTTGAGCAAGGATTGATTGAGCTGGTACTAGGCCTGAGATGGAATTGGCCTGGGCTGAGCTTATGGATTGAATTAGCCGAGCTTGCCGGAATGTATGAGCAGCAGGTTGAGTTCTGGCTGTGATCTGAGATAAGCCACAGGAACAGTAAAGTCATACTTGAATTGCAATGTGCAATGAAGAAAGTGAGCTACAGAGTGATAGAGTTGTTCATGAAAGTTGGTAGGAAAGATGCTCTGTAACAGGGAAGAAATGACGTTGCCAGAGAAGTATGGGGGTATATATGAATGATGAAGACTTCAGGGTGTAGTTTGCTGCCATCAATTGAAGACTGCAATGGAGTCGAAAGGTGGTACTGAGACTGCAGTTCAGGGAGTGTGGCAATAGCATGGCATGAAATTGCAGGTGGTGCAGTGAATTGAGCTGCGTTGTTGTGACATTGAGTGATCCTGTGAATTGGTGTTAGTGGCGCGAAATTGATGCTATGCTTGCCAAGGGATTGTGATAGAGATAAGGTTGCAGCTGGTATTGGAGCAGAGAATTACAAGTTTAGGCATAGGAGTCTAGTGCTGAGTTTGAGAAGTTGTGCAGGCATGAAGCACAATGATACTGCAGCTGCAGTTGGAGATTGGAAGTTATGCAAGTTGCAGGGCCATCATGGTCATGGTCTTGAGGTAGTGAAGCACAATGATTGTCTTTGTATGCAAAATGGCTTGGCCAAAAACCCAACTCGGCCTTGTCACTCGCTTAACACCCCGACTCGCTCGACTCGCTCGACTCATCCGACTGGTCGATTTGACCCGAGTTGACTCCCTGAATTTATTTTCTCTTGACCGACTGACTGATTGACCGACGGTTGACCCTTTTGACCGTTAGTCCTAACGGAGGACCGGACGGAATATTCCGTCGAATATTCTCTCGACGGAGAAATTTTCAGTGGCCGGCGGTGACGTTTTCCGGCCAAATTCGGCCATAATCCCGATTTTCCGCGAGCAAAATTCCGAGAATTTTCTACGGACTTCTCTCATGGGTGTGAAGACTTGGGCTAGGATTGGATGGAGAATTGGACTCAAATTTGGAAAGAGAAGGTGGAAGAGAAGAGAAAGACTTGAATTTGGAAATTGAATTGTAAAAAAGGAAAAGGATTCTAATCCTTGGGAGATTTGGAGAATATTGAAGCCTATAAATAGAGAAGTTTTCTACATCTCTACACACCTCTCTACACACACATCACTTGTGTTTTGCTTGCTTTTCTAAGATTTTTCTTTTTAATTACTTGTGTGAATTTGAAAATTCTTCTTTTAATTATTATTATTTGTGTGAATTTCAAAACATGAGTAGCTAAATTTCTTATTGATTGAGGATGAATTCCTAGTTCTTAACATGATTTGAGTTTTTGTTTTCAATTCTATCTTGAGATTTTTCACATGATTATCGATTGTTTTTACTAATAGGAGTGATCTTAAAGACATTCATGATTGATTGATAGATTGTTTGGAGTGCACGCTAAATTGATTTGTTAATTGATCTATATCTAGTATAAGTTAGGGAATACGTAATCGTTCTCGACACTTTACACAAGTAGAAAACACGAGACCTTGCGGAGGGATTCCGTGGAGCAATTGTGTGTAGAAACAACGCTAGAAAGTGAACCAAGCGAACCAGAGTTTAACTACTAGTACTAAACCTAAATTCATAAATCTTAATGCATTTCGGGAATTACATCTTGTAAGCGGACCTCAAGGTGGTTCTTTTGAATAGAATCGATAACTAAGCCGGACTGTTACTCGGTGAAATTAGGGATTTTGGGGCTAGCTAAGCGGACCTGCTATCCTACGGTTGGTGATAATCTGTGACTAATAACAAGTAGAAAAGAACATAACTTTAATCATTGTTTCGTAACGAATAAGGATTCCTTGATCTTTTCTCTCTTATTGCTTTCATCTTTCAACTTTCGATTTCAATTGCTTTGTTTATTTTTTTTATTTTGCTTTCTACACCCCCCTTTCGTGACAATTTTTACAACTAAGATCTCTTGCTCCTCGTGGGAACGAACTTGACTTCCATTATATTATTTTTAATTGAGTGGAAATATTGAATTAGTTTGATTGCACCTACGACACGCATCAAATTTTGGCGCCAGCTCGGGAGCAACGGGCGATTTTTTAGTTGTTTTTCTTTTGCTTTATTCTTGCTTTGTTAGATTCTTTACCGTATCTAACTTAGTTTGTGAGAATCTTGTTTCAGTGTTATACCTTTGGTGAATGCTAAAAGGGGTAGACCGAGTCAATACGTCTTCGATCCGGCACTCAACTAAAGGATTTCATTCGTGCGATTAACACTCCACTTTCTCCTTCTTCATCAAGTGATTCGGACAAAGAGGAAGAAACAATGGCTGATCGTACACTAAAGGACCTAGCTTCTCACAAGCTTGATACACAACAATGGTGTATCCAAACTAATTCAACCTTCAAATCAAGCCGGGATTGATTAGAGAGTTACCAAAGTTCCATGGCATGGTGAATGAGGACCCAAACAAACATCTTATGGACTTCTACACCATAGTTATGGCTATGCTTCCACCGGAAACTAATGCGGATGGAGCAATGTTGAAAGCTTTCCCGTTTTCTTTGGCGGGTAATGCTAAGGAATGGTTATATTATTTGCCTTAGGAAGTATCACAACATGGAATGGGATGAAGAAACTTTTCCTCGAGAGATATTTTCCCGCATCCAAAGCTACTCAAATTCCGCAAGGAAATTTGTGGATTGAAACAACAAGTGGGAGAATCATTGTATGAATGTTGGGAGCGATACAAGAGGTTGGTGGCAAGTTGTCCACACCATCAATTTAGTGACGTTATGATACTCCAATACTTCTATGAAGCTCTCCACTCAAGTGATAGGTCTCTTCTTGACGCCGCGGGTGGTGGTGCACTAATGAACAAGACTTTGACCGAAGCTAGAGAGTTAATTGAAAGTATGGCGGCAAACTCGCAACAATTCTACACAAGGGATGAACCAATGGTTAGGCGAGTGCATGAAGTTAGTGATTCATCATCACACCTTGATCAAAGGATGAGTAACATGGAGATAATGATGCAAAGGATTGCCGCGGTAATTATTCCGGATGGTGAGACCGAACAAGTGAATGCTTTATATCCAAATCAAAGGCCAAGGTACGATCCATACTCCAATACCTATAATCCCGGGTGGAGGGATCATCCTAATTTTAGTTATGCAAACAAGCAAGCGGCGGTTTCTAATCCATATGAGCAACAAGGTGGTTTTCAACAATCACGTTTCCAACCTCAACAACAATTTCAACAACAAGTCAAGGAGCGTGATTCTTTGAATGATGACAAGCTCAATGCGTTAATGCAAGGTTTGCAAGGTCTTACTTCTATGTTCCAACAAAGCCAACAAAAGACCGATTCGGCCATCAAGGACTTACAAACTCAAATGGGACAATTGGCGACCGATGTGAATTTATTGAAATCTCAAGCATCCACAAAACTTCCTCCACAACCGTTTGTGAATCCAAGAGAGAATGTTAATGCGGTTACTTTAAGAAGTGGAAGACAAGTGGAGGGTCCAAGTCATCATGAGGAAGTTAGTGAAGAGGTAGTCAATGACAAGGAGGAAACCGCACCAAAGGAGAATTCCACACCAAAAGACCAATCCAAGGAACCGGTTCCTACTTTCACTACTCCCCCTCCTTTTCCTAGTCGTTTTGCTAAATCCAAGAAAGAAGCTCAAGATAAGGCACTTATGGATATCTTCAAGAAGATTGAAATCAACATCCCATTCATTGAGGCCATTAAGACAATTCCAAGGTATGCCAAGTTCATGAAGGAATTATGCATCAAGAAGGATAGGTTGCTTGATAATGAAATTACTAAAGTTGGCGAGAGTGCGTCGGCTATGCTATTGAAGAAGATGCCTACAAAGTGCACGGATCCCGGTGGTTTCACGGTGCCAATTACTATTGGTAAACAAAGGTTTGAACATGCTTTACTTGACTTGGGGGCTTCCATTAGTGTGATGTCGGCCGAAATATATGACTCCTTGAATCTTGGACCTTTGAAAGAGACAAGAGTTATTATCCAATTGGCAAACAAGTCTAACATCTATCCTAAGGGGCTTGTAGAAGACGTGCTAGTGCAAGTAAATGAGCTTATTTTTCCGGTGGACTTCTTCGTGGTGGATATGGACAACAATGAGAACCGATCATCTACTTCTTTACTTCTTGGGAGGCCATTCATGAAGACCGCAAAGACGAAGATTGATGTTGATAAGGGTACACTCACTATGGAATTCGACAAGGAGATAATACACTTTAACATATTTGAAGCCATGCGTTACCCAAGTGATGTGCATTCCGTTTACTCCATTGATGTGGTTGATTCATTAGCACAACAAATGGTGGAATTGAACCAAGAGGATGAACTTGATGTGGTGTTGCAAAAGAGCATTGAAATGGACGTCCATGGCTTGTCTAACTTGGATGTTGAAATCTCCAAGGAATTGGTGGAGATGTGTGGTGCTTTGGCGACATTGCAAGAAGCTAAAATGGGTGATGTTTCTTATATTTCTTTACCCGTGAATGATGAAGTACTTGTACCATCTATTGTGAAGGCGCCCAAACTAGAATTGAAGACACTTCCGGACCATTTGAAGTATGCTTTCTTGGGGGATGGAGATGAGCTTCCGGTGATTATTTCTAAGAACCTCACACCGGTACAAGAAGACCGTTTGCTTAGAGTCTTGAAAGAGCACAAAACGGCTATTGGGTGGACAATTGCGGACATCAAAGGCATTAGTCCATCCATGTGCATGCATAGGATTCTAATGGAAGAGAACGTGAAGCCGAAACGTGATGCTCAACGTCGGCTAAATCCTCCCATGATGGAGGTTGTGAAAAAGAGATACTCAAATTGCTAAGTGTGGGGTAATCTACCCATTTCCGATAGCAAGTGGGTAAGTCCGGTTCAAGTGGTGCCAAAGAAATCCGAGTCACGGTTGTTCGAAATCAAGACGATGAACTTGTTCCTACAAGAGTTCAAACCGGTTGGAGAGTGTGTATTGACTATAGAAAGCTTAATTCCGCAACCCGCAAGGATCACTTTCCTTTACCTTTCATTGATCAAATGTTGGAGCGGTTAGCGGGGCACTCTTATTATTGCTTCTTGGATGGTTATTCGGGATACAATCAAATTGTTATTGCACCGGAGGACCAAGAAAAGACCACTTTCACTTGTCCGTTTGGAACGTTTGCATATAGACGGATGTCGTTTGGCCTTTGCAATGCGCCGGCTACTTTTCAAAGATGCATGGTGAGTATATTCTCGGATTATGTGGAGCACATCATCGAGGTATTTATGGATGACTTTAGTGTTTATGGCAATTCTTTTGATGGTTGTTTAAATAACCTTGGACTAATTCTTAAACGATGCATAGACACAAACCTTGTCCTTAATTGGGAGAAATGTCACTTTATGGTAAACCATGGCATAGTACTTGGTCACATTGTGTCCTCTCAAGGGCTCGAAGTGGACAAGTCAAAGATAGATTTAATAAGAAACTTACAATATCTCACTTCGGTGAGGGAAATCCGTTCTTTTCTTGGTCATGCAGGTTTCTATAGGCGGTTTATCAAGGATTTCTCCAAAATCTCCATGCCGATGTGCAAGTTATTACAAAAGGAGGTACCTTTCGACTTCAACAAGGAATGCGAGGATGCTTTTGACAAATTAAAGGATATGTTGACAAGTGCGCCGATTATCAAATCACCGGATTGGAATCTTCCATTTGAATTAATGTGTGATGCTAGTGATTATGCGGTTGGAGCCGTTTTGGGTCAAAGGGTGGACAAGTTGTCTCATGTTATCTATTACGCATCTAGGACCCTTAATGATGCACAAATCAATTATTCTACCACGGAAAAGGAGTTATTGGCTATAGTTTTTGCGTTGGAAAAATTTCGTTCATACTTGGTGGGTACTAAGGTTATTGTGTATTCCGATCATGCCGCACTAAGACACTTGATAAAGAAGAAAGAAGCTAAGCCAAGTGTAGGATCATAATATCGCAACGAACAAGACTCGCGGGATTAATAAACGACGCTGTCGCGAAGCAGTCGCAGGAGTTAAAATAAACGACGCAATGAATAACGACAGGCAAAAACATAAAGGAGATGTGAGACCTGGCGAGGGTTAAGAAGCGTCGCGAGAGTGAATGTTTGTGCATCTGCGACACTTCGCGAGACATTCCAAGAAAATAAAGGGTAGCTTATTTGTCATCCACTATGTATTACCCTATATAAAGGGGGCTAAATGAGTCCAGTAAGGAGGAGAGATCTCTTTGGAATTGTTGGGGCAAGTCATTAGGAGAGAGAAAGTTTAAGAGTGTTTTAATTTCTAAGTGTAATTCTATATTCTTGTGTAAACAATTCATGGATTCAATCAATAAATATCCTTGATCTTATATCTTTCAATAACAACGATTAAGCATAATCGAGTAAGGGGTGTAGTGTGGGAAATCCCGCTACTACATATGCGCTAGAAACAGGGATCGAGCAAAGATTGACGTAGAAATTGGAAAGAATTTGGATTAACAGAGAAAAAATTTGGAAAAGATACTCAAGAATTCATTGAAAACGAAAAATGGCTAGAAGAAGAAATGTACAAGAGCAACAAACGATTTGTAAGAAGAAGTGGGAGACTTGTTTGGAGAAAGAAGGAATGAAGCCGGAGAATCGTCAAGGATGAATATGAGAAATGATGGAGAAGATCAAAATCAACCTCCGGTTTCCCAAAGAGCAAACGCTACTGCTGATTATGATAGAGTAAGTGTGCACACTTGGAGGTCGATTCAAGATGAGAGGAAGAGGAGCAAGAACGGGTGAACAATGGACAAGGAGAGCAAGGAATGAATAGAGAAAACGAAGAAATCGCAGCATTAGAGAGATTGAGACAAACAATACACGAAGAGAGAGACGGTTAGAGAGGCGTAAGAACGAGCAAACTTAACAAGACAGAATCATGAATTGAGGATGGAAAATATGAGGTTGCAAAATAGAAGATCTAGAAGTAGCGTGAGATCAAGCTCAAGATCGAATAGGGAAGAAAGAAGGAGAGTTTTACCAACAAAGTACCGAGAAAGAAACACAAAATCCGAGTACGTAGAACATGGCGAGAGAAGAGGGAAATAGAAGATCGTTACATTCCTCACCGAAAATCTTCAAAATGAGCGGAATAGGGAAAATCAAGGAAACATGCAACTCCAAGAACCGAATGACCCAAATCTTTGAAGGGAGAATAATCTTGCACGGGAGAGAAGAACTGAGAAGAAACCGAGAGATTGAGAATGACATTGAGAGACACTACATTGAACAAGCGCGGCTAGCTCGCGAGAGAGAAAGGATAAGAGAAGAAATGGAAAATCAAGAGATGGAAGAAGCGATCCGGCAGAATAACCATGACAACCGCGAAAGGAGAAGGGAACAAAATCGTACCAATAGAAATATTATCAAGAATATGAGAGGGTGCAGATGAGAGCCGAGAGACAACCAAGAAGAGAGAACAACCGATATAATGGCGTGCGGGTGACGAAAGAAACGAAGAAGAGCGTCGCAGGGAAAGAAGAGGAAAAAATAACGAGCAGGAAGGTCAAAATAGGCACGAGCGAAGAAGGAGAGAAGCAGAATTAAAAAGACCAGTAGAATCAAACTCTGAGGCAAATGAACAAATCTTAAGAGAATTGGCTGAAATGAGAGGATTTCTTGAATGATAGAAGGGAAGGAGGAAGGAGACAATTAGATTTGGCCATCGCGGCCGCCAAGAACCCTTCACGCTAGAAGTACAGATGGGAGGAATACCTCCTAAGTGCAATCTACCTGCGTTAACCAACATCTTTGATGGAACAACTTGTGCGGTACAACATATCAAGGCTTATATGAGATGTATGTTACAATGGGAGAATCATGACGCTATATTATGCAAATATTTTGCATCAAGCCTAATAGGAGAAGCACTAAAATGGTTTGAAGGTCTGCCAAGGAACACAATCACATCATTTAACCACTTACAAGCCACATTCCTGGGAGCTTACATAAGTAACAAACTCTTCGCGACTGTGTATTGAAGATGTATTCGGATTGAAACAAAGGGTTGGCGAGAGCTTAAGGCGATTGACAATAAGATGGAGAACCATGTGTAGCGAAATGGCGTGTGACGGGTTGAGGAAAGATATCTCATCCTCTCATTTGTGAATGCTCTCTTCGCGACTAACTTGTTGTACATTCAAATTTTTAGAATCAAAAATACAATCACGATGGCAGAATCATGAGAGTTACGTGAAGAATACATTGCCTTAGAAGAAAGACGAGAATGAAATGAATTCTTATCCAATCGCGAACACAAGCTCGAATGCTGCGAACGCAAGTTTGTTGCCTCAATTCATAAATACAAAGGGCGAGTACTTCGCAAGGACAAAGAAGGTGGAAGGTCGATGAGGGACAGCGAAAGATAGTAGCCATGGGAAGCCACGACCAAGAAGAGCTTGAACAAGAAAGGAACTACTACAACCGTAACAAAGAATAATAAGATTCGTGAGGCTAGATCATGCGCAAGAAACTTACGGTGGGACGAAGGCAATATAACCACGGAGGGCAAAGAAATCGCGAGAATAGTATGGGAACAGATTAAGATGCCTCCACTGAATGCTAGTGTGGAAAAGATCTGGGAAGCTATACTTGTGATGGAAAATGTACCAGCACCTTGGAACGCGGGAATGGAACCACCCCCTAAGCGATGTAAGTCATGAGTTTTGTTCTTACCATCGCTTCCATGGACATCAAACGAATGACTGTGAGAAACATAAAGAGAATTATTCTCGGATGGATGATTGATCGGGGAAGTCAATCACTTTCTAAAGGGAGAAGAAAAAGTCCAGACATTACCACCACCACCAGAGATGTACTGCAACAGATGACAAAATAAAGGAAAGGAAACATTTGTGATAGAAGTCGGAACAAAGGCTAAAAATTTGAATTGCAACTCTATTATCCACTCTTATCGCACAATCGAAGATTTTCATGACAACGTGCTCAAGTAGAGTCTTTGCGAGAGATGCTAACGATAAAGAAATAATGAGTCTCAAGCAGAACGACGCAGCTTAGAAAAGTGGCACCAAGACTATTTCTTTCTCTCGCAGATGAAGTGCCAAAAGGTAGAGAAACACATGACAGCCCGTTGGTTGTGAAACTAGAAATTAACCCGAAACCAGTTGATGGGGAAGATGATGAAGCGAGAAGCTTGTTGGGCGATCAACCGAATCCTAATCGACATTGGAAGTTCGGTGAATATTCTCTTTATCATACTTACAAGACGATGGGAGGGAAAGATGAGGATTTGATCCCTCGACATACGGAGTAATATATGGCTTTAATGGCACCGCAAACAAACCAAAGGGAGAGGTTCACATGAGAATACTCTACAAGGATTATCAACGGATGTGTTATTCTCATGTGGTTGACGTAGAATCTCCATATAATGCGCTGATTGGGAGGCCATGGCTTCATGAAATCTTGGGAGTCGCATCAACGTACCATCAATGTATAAAATTTCCACATCCAAACGGCATTGGTATTATACAGGGAGATTGGAAGGAGTCACAAACAATGTCATGAGGTTGATGTAGAAAGCTGCGAAGAAAGAAATGCCAAAAGAAAGGGTTGGAAGCAACATGTGAGAGATGAGCAGAGAAAGGAAAACTAATGGTGGATGCTATAGAAGTAAGGACCGAACATACCTCGCGAGATGAATGCCTAGAAATAGGCGAATGTTATGATGATAAAGAAGCAAAGGATATGAGGAACAAAAGGCATAAGAAATGAATAATCAACAAAAGCAGGAGGAAAAGTAGCAGTTGAAGTAATATTGTGCGAAAATCTCGCAGCCAAGAGTATATGGGAATTCAATTAAAAAAAAGAAAAATGAAAATATTTAATTGTGCGAATACTTCGCAAAAACAACTATCAACAAATGATGAAACATGAATGATTGAATGATTTAACAAATATGAATGAGTAAATGAATGGGACGAACCTTTATGGCGTACACCCTAGTTCGCGAATAACATTTCGTAAGAGGCAAATGTAAGACCTAAAGTGCGTCATATAAGGGGGTATCTCTCGACATGGCTCGGGGAAGGTTACACCGCTCCCGAAGCTTCGAGTCATGAAAATTTGGGGCCCATGAAAGCCTATCCAGGAGGAGGTACCTTGGCTTCCCAACTATATATGTAGGTTATACCCTGGTTGGGCGACCGAGGGTCTCTTCTTAGGAGTCAGTGTATGCTCAAGGCGCCGAGGTACACGGTTGAGCCAGAGTGCCGGGATGGATGAACCTACCCTGGCCATTCTTGGCAAGTCTTGGCATATGTTGCACTCGCCCGAAGAAAACTCCACTTAGGGTGCAGCCTCGTAACCATAAACCCTATAGGTATAAGGGATAAGAGGCTGCGAAAACAACTGGTTGTTGTTAAGACCAGGATGGGAGGAGCTAGTCTTGTATGGCCGATGTTTCGCCTCCTTGAAGGGGCAACCAGGAGATGATAAGGGCGACGCTCTCCAATAGGGGGAGTGTCAAACAGACGCAAATGTCATAAGGCTATGTTTTCGCAAGAGAACTTAGGCTCGTCATATTTGTGCAATAATCCCTGCAGAGGCAATAATACTAACGCGAGGGTAAGGCGAGATCAATGGGTCTTTACACGAAAGTGTACGGACGTCCGCGATTTCGCCGCACGACGGCAATGTCATGGGGCTTTATGTTCGCAAGGATATCTAGGCCTGTCATATTGTCGCAACTAAAACATCCCTGCAGAGGCAAAAATACTTGGAAAATGATAAGACAAGATCAATGGGTCTTTACATGCAAGTGTAAAGACGTCCTGCGATTTTGTCGCAATGAAAGGTGGCAGGGAAGACCTCTAATTGGGAGGTCTAACTCGGAAGACCACACAAAAATGATAAGGCAAGGTCAATGGGCCTCTGCATGAAAATGTAAAGCTGGCTGCGACTTTGTCGCAATGAGAAGAATTAAAATCAAATCCCTGATTGGGATGGATTTACCTAATGAAAAATTCAATGAGCGAACATGCTCGCAAGGCGGTCTTAATTAAGAAGGGAAGAGAGAAATATGGGAATTACTCAGTTAAAGAGTTAAATCTTTCACACCAAAAGGAATTCTGGCAAATTACAAAGAGAATTTAACCCTCTACATCAACATTATTAAAAACGGAGGATGGTTGAGGCTTTTCGCACCCTTATCGCCTTCGCCGCCTTCAACCGGTGGATTTTCATTAGAAATGTTTTCATCACCTTCGTTTCGCCTTGATTCTCGGATTTTCATCAGGAGTCTTTCTATTCGAATCTTCATTAACAACTTCCTTATCAGGGAGATCTTCGCAGCTTTCATATTCATAATCACTATCAGGAGCATGGGGAACTTCATCATCACTTACTTCAAAAGGATCGACATGAATAGGATCAAGAGACTTCGATAGCAAAATATTATTCACAAGAACTTCCGCTTTAAGAGGGAATTGGCGAAGCAATGCCTTTTGAAGATTCTTACTATCAATGTCCTTACAATAAGACATATAATCAAATCTTCGCTCTGCACGGTCGCGAGAACGAGCAAGAGACGCGGAGAGTAGTCCGTTTTCCTTGCGAATTTTAGAATAATCAGACCTGAGGGTGGAGATAGTGGAGCGAAGCTTTCTCTCAGAGTCTGCATAACAAATACACAAGATCAGAGAAAATTTTTATCGAACATTATTGGCATTTTCAGGGTAATAAAGCATTCATAGAATAAATACATAAATTAAGATAGTCAAATAATTTGACTACCTTCCTTTTGAGAAGTAAGATGTTGAATTAAAGCTGCGAAATTATTCCCCAAGCGGTCCATGACATCATCAAATGAATCTCCCACTAAGCCTTTCAATCGAGATCGCAAATTCTTTTCATTGGAAACAAGTATGGAGTTTTCGGTCGCCAGAGTAGAGTTGGATTTTTCTAATTTGACACATTGTTCTTGGAATTGCTTCGCCTTTACACTCAAAGTTATTCTACCTTGAATAAGTTTATCTCTCAGCATAATTTCTTCAAGTTGGTTTTTCAAAGTATGTTTAGCTTGTTCGTGTTCTTCACATAACTTTTGACAAGCATTATACTGCTGTGAGTAGCTCGCCATCTTATTCAACAGAGAACGTTTCTCTTGAGAAAGAGTTCGATTCTCATCTGATAAAGTTTCCAACTCCAAATTAGTTTTAGTCAAAGCATAAGAGAGGCGAGATAAGTCATTACTTAATGAGACTTGCTTTTGCGATAAATCAAAATTCTCTTTAGACAAGTTATTTATTTGATCAGCTGCATAGGTATGAAGATTATCTAAGAGATTATACTGCTCCATCCAAGCATCTCTTTCAACTCGAACTTCTTCAACGATAGACTCCATCCGATATATCTCCATTATTCGTTTCGGTTTAATACTTTGAGGACGAGCAAGGGTTTGAGTTAAAAAAAAAAAAAAAAAAAAAAAAAAAAAAAAGGGGATGGCGAGGGCATACCTTTTAATTCCTCATTCTTCTTGCGAAGGTTATCACGATCTAATGAGATACTGAGAAATTTTTGATTTTCAAGGTGGAGATTATTGCACTTCACAGCCATAACTTGGAGATCATCCTTCAACTTATTAATCTCTTGAACTAAAGAAGCTTGCGAGACCCTCTCAGAACCAAGATGCTTACTTAAAATCTCGCAGACATTAGATTTGACAGGATCAGTAGAAGTCTTTTTGGTATCATTCACGAGATCGAAAGGACCTTAAAGGCCACATCTATCCTCCAAATTTTCCGCAGTTAGAGGAATTTGTTCAAACAAAGAAGACGAGTCGTTCTTTGTCAAAGGAACCTCATGAGAAGAGGAGGTTTCAGGGAGAGAAGGGATTGGAGAAATGGCAGGGATGTTGATAGCAGGAGAAGGTATAAGATCGTTTGTAGTAGGACGGTTATAAGGAACTTGGTCTATGAGGAGTTGAGGTATAGAAGTATTGTCGTTGGTAATATTACCAGGGG
The DNA here is from genome assembly GCA_023531295.1 of Papaver armeniacum. Classification (NCBI taxonomy): domain Eukaryota; kingdom Viridiplantae; phylum Streptophyta; class Magnoliopsida; order Ranunculales; family Papaveraceae; genus Papaver; species Papaver armeniacum. Next base: position 158,457 of record JAJJWW010014791.1, read on the forward strand.
AAGGGCACAAAATTATCTTAAGATTTCAGCAGGAGACGAAGGTGTGAATGAAGGAAATGGAACGTTAGGGGGTAACAGGTTTGGAGAAGCGAGGCCTTTTGGGAGTATGACCCGTAGTTTTATCATCCCGTGAATGACAAACTAAATAAGGAAATGAGGCAACAACGTATTGTTGATAAAAAAACAAATGTTTCTTGAATACCTTGTCACTTGCAGACTGTCTTTTTGAAGCCATAGATTTTGCTCGCGAAGTGGGCTTTGGTTGTGCGAGGGACTCTGGTTGCGAAGTAGATTTCGATGGCGAGCCCAAAGAAAGAAGAGGGTCCTTCACGATAAACTTAGTTCTGGGTTGGTTCTTGCTAAACAACAATGGCAGAAAGAAAACTACAAAGTTAATTATACCAGTGTGATTTCAAAGCTAATCTCAAATCTGATCAACCACAAAATCAGCCAGATGTGGCAAAATTAACAAACCTGGACGCCATGAGAATAACAACTGGTAGAGAATAGCTAAAGTGGTGAAGAAGATATGCAAACACTTGCAGAACGATGAAGGAGAAGAACACTTGCAGAACGATGAAGGAGAAGAACACTTGCAGAACGATGAAGAAGAAGAACACTTGCAGACGATGAAGAAGATAAAAAGGAAAAGAAAAATTTTTCACAAGGGATGCTCCTATAAATAGAGGAGAAAAATGTTATGACCGGATAACATTAAATACACCGGTAAAAGAGGTAAATATAGACACGTGTAAACGGTCACTACTAAATCCGAGGAAGCTAGACGAAAAGAACTTTAGTAGGATCCAAATATACAACATATTTCCTAGTAGGCGAGAATAGCTGGCGAAATTGATTATTTTCTGCAATCCATGAGGCAAGAAACAACACTTCGTATATATACTATAAAGAAGCTTCGGAACTTTACAAAAGAATAGAGGCAAGTACGTACTTTTCAAGGAAAGTATTCTTTTGCTCGTTCCTTCACCAACAAAGATCAAAGATTACAGCTACAACAGATTTTTCCTTAAAGATCGCTCTTCAAGCAATATTTAAGGAAAAAGAGGCAAGATGTAGGATCATAATATCGCAACGAACAAGACTCGCGGATTAATAAACGACGCTGTCGCGAGGCGATCGCGCAGAGTTAAAATAAACGACGCAATGAATAACGACAGGCAAAAACATAAAGGAGATGTGAGACCCGGAGAGGGTTAAGAAGCGTCGCGAGAGTGAATGTTTGTGCATCTGCGACACTTCGCGAGACATTCCCGAAAATAAAGGGTAGCTTAGCTGTCATCCACTATGTATTACCCTATATAAAGGGGGCTAAATGAGTCTGTAAGGAGGAGAGATCTCTTTGGAATTGTTGGGGCAAGTCATTAGGAGAGAGAAAGTTTAAGAGTGTTTTAATTTCTAAGTGTAATTCTATATTCTTGTGTAAACAATTCATGGATTCAATCAATAAATATCCTTGATCTTATATCTTTCAATGGGCTGATTAAGCATAATCGAGTAAGGGGTGTAGTGTGGGAAATCCTGCTACTACACCAAGATTAATTCGGTGGATCCTATTGTTACAAGAGTTCGACATAGAAATTCGTGATAAGAGGGGTGTGGAGAATACCGTTGCGGATCATCTTAGTAGACTTGTTATGTCTCAAGAGGAACTTCCGTTACATGACCGCTTTCCGGACGAACAACTTTTCTCCATGGACGAATCAACACCTTGGTATGCGGATATAGTGAATTACTTGGTGACAAGGAAAGTACCTAGTACAATGTCTAATTTCCAAAAGATGAAACTTAAGAAGGTAGCTAAGCAATATGTGTGGGATGAACCATACTTATGGAAATATGGCATTGATCAAATAATGCGAAGGTGCGTGCCTAATTCCGAATTTCAATCCATTCTCTCCTTTTGCCACACTTTTGCTTGTGGTGGCCACTTTGGATCTAAGCGTACCGCTCTCAAAGTTCTAGAGAGTGGATTTTATTGGCCCACCTTGTTTGAAGATTCATATGTTTTTTGTAAATCGTGTGATAGATGTCAACGAACGGGCAATCTAGGTGCTCGAAATCAAATGCCACTCACACCAATTCTCGCCGTTGAGATTTTTGATGTGTGGGGTATTGATTTTATGGGCCCTTTTGTCAATTCGAATGGGAATTTTTATATACTTCTTGCCGTTGATTATGTTTCGAAATGGGTGGAAGCTAGAGCCACCAAGACTAATGACTCTCAAGTTGTTTGTGATTTTGTAAGGGAAAATATTTTTAATAGGCATGGTACACCAAGAGTGGTGATAAGCGATGGAGGCTCACATTTCAAGAAGGCTTTCCACGCTCTCCTCAAGAAGTACAACATAACACACAAAATTGGTACGCCTTACCATCCACAAACTAGTGGACAAGCGGAAATTTCCAATCGTGAGATAAAGTCCATTCTTGAGAAAACGGTGAATACCACGAGGAAAGATTGGAGCTTTAAGCTCAATGATGCACTTTGGGCGTATAGAACGGCGTATAAGACACCAATTGGAATGTCTCCATATAGGTTGGTTTATGGAAAGGCTTGTCATCTTCCGGTTGAACTTGAACATAAGGCTTATTGGGCGATAAAGAAATTCAACATGGAGTATGATGAAGCGGGGAAACAAAGGAAGTTACAACTACATGAGCTAGAGGAGATACGTAATGATGCTTACGAGAGTGCCGGATTTACAAGGAAAAGACTAAGCTTTTTCATGACAAGATGATTTCGCGGAAAAGTTTTGTTGTGGGGCAAAAAGTTCTTTTATTTAATACTCGTTTACGTTTATTTTCGGGAAAGCTTAAGTCCCGTTGGGTGGGACCATTTGTTGTTACTAATGTTTATGCTCATGGTGCAGTTGATATTGTTAGCGAAAAAAAAGGACAACAATTGAAAGTCAACGGCCATAGGTTAAAGCCATATTATGAAAACTTTCCAACGGAGCATGTGGACGTAATTGGACTTCGAGATGCACTCCCTCTGGAGGAGTAATGTGCCGCAAGAGCTAAGTCGGGCCGTCGACTTTAAAACAAGCGCTTAATGGGAGGCAACCCATAGGTTTTGTATTTCTTATTATTTTTTTTTGCTTTTTGTTATTTCTTTTTCTTGTTTCTTATCATGTTAAAATTTCCCACCTTGACTTTACTAGGAGGATTCAATTACATTGAGGACAATGTAAGGTTTAAGTGTGGTGGAGTGGTTAAGCATTTTTTTAAAACAAAAATTACAAAAAAATTAAAAAATTTTTAAAAAAAAAAAAAAAGTTTTACATAAAAATTCCAACTTTTAAAGATTTTAGAGTCACTAGCATACTTCTAGGTATGTTTACATAGAGATTTTGACCGGACATAATTGAACTTGGAAATGTTAGAGAATTACATTCGGATTTCTTGTTTGTTTGAGTGTTAAATAATGGATTTAATCATGCCGGTGATGCGAATTTGGTGCAGGGAGAAGTGCGTTATTAGAGTTTGCTGATCAATCATTAGTGGAGACTACCCGTATTCATATCATGTGAGGCACCCCACTGCAATTCTTCCATTTACTAAAGAGCTTCTTTTGAGTGTGTGTCACCGTAAGTTAATTCCGGGTAGAATGGTAAGCTACCTAACCTCCCACCAATAGAAGCACTACTCTTTGATCTCTTGAGTGCTAATTTTGTCAATCATGAGGGTGACGTCCATGGATGAAAGCTTCCTTCTTGTAGTTCGATTTGCAGTTAGCACCATTCTCTCTCGCGACAACAACGGATCCATAGAAACACATTCATCATCAACAAGGAGCGACAACAAAATCTACAAGGAAAGTTGGAAAAGTTTAAGGTTTACAAGCAACGGAACGAGAAAAAGAGCAAATTTCAAATTCAAGTAAAGCAACATACAAAGAGCGGAGTTTACATATAAGTTGAAGACTTACACTACAATGAGGTAATTTTATATTCAAGTATGAAGACTTATTCATAAAAAGCGAAGAAAATTAAAAGGTGAGAATTTTTGAAAGTTTATGATTTCAAGACGATACAAGTTGTGAAGAATCAAGTGGTAAAATACTTCTCCCACGGCCATGGTTTATTTTGTATTTAATTTCTCTTGTTTTTAAAAAAAAAAAAAAAAAAAAATTGAAGAAGAAAAGGAAAGAAAAGAAAAACACAAGAGAAATATTTGTTCTTATTTTTATTAGCCGTGGGGAAGGAAAATATATAAGGAAGTTTCAAGCGACAAGGATTTCAAGGAAAAGAGTTAAGAATTGTTAAGGATCTATGAAATTCAAGGGTTTATCATCAATAGTTGAAACCGAAGACGAAGACTATGAAGATCAAGACGAGGAGCGGAAGACGTTTCTATTGGATGCCGTGAGAGTGGTGTTATCATAATTGGCGATCGGATGTGAAGGTAAGTAAGTAATCTCATCCTCGATAAAAATGGTTGATTTCCTTTCGTAGAGATCGTCATAAAAATGGTTTTTCAAAATGTTAAAAGATGTGGGTTTTTCAAAATTTCGGAAGTTATCCTTCCCACCATTCAACGTGTTGCGGTGAATTCTCTCTTCATTCCTACTGCACACATGTGAGAACCATAAAAAAGCCGTCTTTTTGAGTGCAATTATCATAAAATCTTATTTGGTGAGGCAGAAGTCGAGGCGAAATGCTTATTGATCGTTTCTCAAACACGCGTTCTCTCATTATGGTGTGGTTATTTCTCACTCAACATTTAAGAACTAGAATATGTTCTTTAGTATTTCTAACTTCTTATTACTAGCATGCAGAAACTCTATGTCCTCATAACTTTTTGGATGCTTGTAACGCTTGAACGTTTTGAAGTTGTGAGTTTTTAGTTTGATTTGCTCGAGGACTAGCAAAGTCTAAGTGTGGGGGAATCTGATAGGTGTCTAAAACACCTAATTTAATATCTAGTATTTATGCTTTCTTTGCGAATTTTCGTATGAATTATGTATCTTATGCGTGCTTTTGAGTTTATAGGTGCAATGGAGTCTTTGGGAGCAAAAGAAGTGGAATTCGCTTGACTCAAGGATTTATTCTCAATCATCTTGAAGAGAACGAAAATATGAGGCTAGCGGCGAAAGATTGAAGTCAATCGACTGCGTCCGAGGAAGTTACGAGCAAAATCTATGAACAAGCTTGTCGGGTTCCGCAAAATCGACAGTGCAAGAAGAGGTACTGATGGTGGCCCTTATACAAGAATCTTTGGGTGTCTACAATAATTCTGTCATTACAACCCACAAGTATCTTATCCACATTATTTTGTGTCGATCTGAAAAGTGGAAATAAGAGCAGCCATGGCGGGTTTTGAGAAGGTGATGTTGAAGATTAGGTTGCTAGAGAAAAGATTGCTGCTGAGGATGACTAAGTTAAAGTAGGGTTTTTGATGCTGCCATGAATTACAGATCGAGAGAAGCAGATGGAAATTGATAGACTGCGTTTATCATTCAACCGATTCCGTTAATGGTCTTTGTCGATGCTCAGGAAATAGGATTCAGATCCAGATGAAGAAGAGGGTACCTGTGTTGCTCAAGAATGATTGTGAGTCGAGAAGAATGATGATGAATTTCTGCTAATTGACGTATATGAGTTAGATCGGGAACTCAGTGGAAGATTGGAGGTTGAATCAGAGGTGAAGCTGGTGATGAGGGGACCTGTAGCTTAGGTTGTGATGGAGGGACCAGTGATGCCTGCTGCTCTTCCTGTGTATCAACAACAACCAGTGAAACAGATGAGTGGAGGATTAGGAAGACCTTGGAGGGGGAAGTAGCCAAAGCCGAAAGTTAAAGATGCAATGAGTACTGTGAGAAGGAGCAATTGGGTACCATGTTGCAGAATCCACCTCAAGATAGGGTCTATGTTGGTTGAGTTGGTGTTGCTGGCAAGGAGTCTGTTGAATTATGGTGGTTTTGAGCAGAGTTTGGTGGTTGTCTTGAATGAATGGGAGAGCAATATTGCAGGGAAGATTTAAAGCTAGATGGAAGCAAGGATGTGTTTGATTAATGCTCAGACCAGATGGGTTTCTGGTGGTTTAGGTTTGCAAAGAAGCTATCCTAATGTGTTTGCTGTTGTAAACAGGATTTGATAAGGGTGTGCAAGGAAGTCACAGGCTATGATTGAATGAATTATATGAGTTGTGCATTACAGGTATGGGTGCAGCTCTGATTGTGTAGCAGCTGATACTTTGAGCAAGGATTGATTGAGCTGGTACTAGGCCTGAGATGGAATTGGCCTGGGCTGAGCTTATGGATTGAATTAGCTGCTGAGCTTGCTGGAATGTATGAGCAGCAGGTTGAGTTCTGGCTGTGATCAGAGATAAGCCACAGGAACAGTAAAGTCAGACTTGAATTGCAATGTGCAATGAAGAAAGTGAGCTACAGAGTGATAGATTTGTTCATGAAAGTTGGTAGGAAAGATGCTCTGTAACAGGGAAGAAATGACGTTGCCAGAGAAGTATGGGGGTATATATGAATGATGAAGACTTCAGGGTGTAGTTTGCTGCCATCAATTGAAGACTGCAATGGAGTCGAAAGGTGGTACTGAGACTGCAGTTCAGGGAGTGTGGCAATAGCATGGCATGAAATTGCAGGTGGTGCAGTGAATTGAGCTGCGTTGCTGTGACATTGAGTGATCCTGTGAATTGGTGTTAGTGGCGCGAAATTGATGCTATGCTTGCCAAGGGATTGTGATAGAGATAAGGTTGCAGCTGGTATTGGAGCAGAGAATTACAGGTTTAGGCATAGGAGTCTAGTTCTGAGTTTGAGAAGTTGTGCAGGCATGAAGCACAATGATACTGCAGCTGCAGTTGGAGATTGGAAGTTATGCACTGAAGTTGCAGGGCCATCATGGCTGTGCTGAGGTAGTGAAGCACAATGATTGTGCTGTATGCAAAATGGCCTTGGCCAAAAACCCAACTCAGCCTTGTCACTCAGTTAACACCCTGACCCGTTCTGACTCATCTGACTCGGTCGATTTGACCCGAGTTGACTCAGCTGAATTTCTTTTTCTCTTGACCGCTGACTAACAGTTGACTGACGGTTGACCCTTTTGACCGTTAGTCCTAACGGAGGACCGGACGGAATATTCCGTCGAATATTCTCTCGACGGAGAAATTTTCAGGTGGCCGGCGGTGACGTTTTCCGGCCAAATTCCGGCCATAATCCCAGTTTTCCGGCGAGCAAAATTCCAGAATTTTCTACGGACTTCTCTCATGGGTGTGAAGACTTGGGCTAGGGATTGGATGGAGAATTGGACTCAAATTTGGAAAGAGAAGGTGGAAGAGAAGAGAAAGACTTGAATTTGGAAATTGAATTGCAAAAGGAAAAGGATTCTAATCCTTGGGAGATTTGGAGAATATTGAAGCCTATAAATAGAGAAGTTTTCTACATCTCTACACACCTCTCTACACACACATCACTTGTGTTTTTGCTTGCTTTTCTAAGATTTTTCTTTTTAATTACTTGTGTGAATTTGAAAATTCTTCTTTTAATTATTATTATTTGTGTGAATTTCAAAAACATGAGTAGCTAAATTTCTTATTGATTGAGGATGAATTCCTAGTTCTTAACATGATTTGAGTTTTTGTTTTCAATTCTATCTTGAGATTTTTCACATGATTATCGATTGTTTTTACTAATAGGAGTGATCTTAAAGACATTCATGATTGATTGATAGATTGTTTGAGTGCACGCTAAATTGATTTGTTAATTGATCTATATCTAGTATAAGTTAGGGAATACGTAATCGTTTCTCGACACTTTACACAAGTAGAAAACACGAGACCTTGCGGAGGGATTCCGTGGAGCAATTGTGTGTAGAAACAACGCTAGAAAGTGAACCAAGCGAACCGAGTTTAACTACTAGTACTAAACCTAAATTCATAAATCTTAATGCATTCTCGGGAATTACATCTTGTAAGCGGACCTCAAGGTGGTTCTTTTGAATAGAATCGATAACTAAGCGGACCTGTTCCGGTGAAATTAGGATTTTGGGGCTAGCTAAGCGGGACCTCGCTATCCTACGGTTGGTGATAATCATGACTAATAACAAGTAGAAAAGAACATAACTTTAATCATTGTTTCAGAACGAAGAAGGATTCCTTGATCTTTCTCTCTTATTGCTTTCATCTTTCAACTTTCGATTTCAATTGCTTTGTTTATTTTTTTTATTTTGCTTTCTACACCCCCCTTTCGTGACAACTTTTACAACTAAGATCTCTTGCTCCTCGGGGGAACGAACTTGACTTCCATTATATTATTTTTAATTGAGTGGAAATATTGAATTAATTTGATTGCACCTACGACACGCATCAACTAAGTGAAGCCATTATCAGTATGGGAATGGATAAAGAATTGAAGATTAAGAGAAAAGATTGAAGATTTACAGTAGTAGAAGCGCAAATTGCGGGAGGAGAGAATTAAAGAAAAGTTGCAGAGTGAAAGTGAAAGAGGAAAAGAGAAGGATATGAAAATTATATATAGAGAGAAAAATCCTCGGGTAAAACGAGGGCATTTAATGGGAGAGGGGACGTGAATGGTCAAGAATAAGCGGTTGAAAGAGACGTGTCAGAAAGATATTGGAAGAATAGACATCTGTAATAAAGTCCGTGTGAAAATGTGGGACTGAAACAGATATAGATAAGCAGTTGCGGCAATTCAAAATATTGATTCTCATGACATTCTCTCCTTCGCAGAGAAGACACGAGAAGAGGCAAGATGTAGGATCATTATATCGCAACATACAAAACTCGCGAAGATAACACACGATAACACTGCGAGGATATCGCAGGGGATTGAAATAAATGACGCAACGGCTGACTATAGAAAGATACGAAACTTGGCGAAGGTTAAGAAGTGTCGCGAGTATGAATATTTGCACGGTTGCACACTTCGCGAGACATTCCCTTGAAATAAAGGACAGCCTAGTCAGTCATTCACTATGTATTACCCTATACAAAGGGATGAGGAGTCTGTTGTAAGGGGGGATTTCTTTTGAATTGAAAAATAAATCATTAGGAGAGAGAAACTTGGAGAGTGTTTGTAATTCTTAAGTGTGATTCTATTTTCCTGTGTAGTGACTTCAAGAAAATAATTAATAAACATTTTTAGTTATTCATCTTTCAATGGATTAGTTAAGTGAAATATAGTGAGGGTGTAGTGTGGGATTTCCTGCAACTACAGCACTTTAGGTCTTACATTTGCCTCTTGCGAAGTATCATTCGCGAACTAGGGTGTACGCCATAAGGGTTCGTCCCATTCACTCACTCATTCATTTTTGTTAATTCATTCAATCATTCATTTTTGATCATTTTCATTACAAAATCTAGTTAACTTGTTTGCGAAGCTATCGCACAATCTTGCTTTGTTATGATCTCATTTCATTCACTCATATATTCTTGATACCGAGATTCTCGCGTATTGTTTCTTCAATCATTCCTTCTTCCTTTTATTCTTGACATTCCTTTATTGCTAAGTTTTTTTCACTTCTCGCGACTATTCATTTCTTACACCATTTGCTCCTGCTGCTTTCCGCCTCTTCATCATTCAAACCTCTTAACGTTTCCTTTCCATCATAATTTTCAACCGACTTCATGTACTTGTCTGCTCAATGTATCTTCTCTTCTGATAGAAATAATGTTTTCTCCTCCTGTATGTATGGTATCTACCATCAACCTTTCTCTTCGTTGTTCATCTTTTACATGTTGCTTCCATCCCTTCTTTCTTGTAGCTCTTTCTTCGCAATTCTCCACGTCGACCTCATAACATTTTTGCCCTTCCATCCAATTTCCCTTTATGATTCCAACTCCACTAGGATGAGGAAACTTTATACACTGATGGTAAGTTGATGCTACACCCAAGATTTCATGCAACCATGGTCGCCCGATCAATGCATTATAAGGAGATTCCACATCCACTACACAGAACAAGATTTCAGTTGATAAGCCTTGCAAGGGTATCCTCATATGCACTTCTCCTTTTGGCTTGTTTGCAGTACCATTAAAACCATATATCTTATACGTCGAGGGTATCAGATCTTCATCCTTTCCTCCCATGGTTCTATAAGTATGGTAGAAAAGGATGTTTACTGAACTCCCTGTATCGATTAAGATTCTGTTGATCGCCCAGGAATTTTCTGCTTCATCATCTTCGCCATCCACTGGTTTTGGATTGATTTCCAGCTTTACGACCAATGGACTATCATGCATCTCTCTTCCTTCAGGTACATCTTTTGCAGAAAAAGAGATATTCTGCAGTTGCCATTCTTCTAACTGCGATGCCTTCGCAACATGCATCACTTCTCTATTATCAGTATCCCTCGCGAAGACCCTACTGAGAACATTATCATGAAAATCTTCAATTGTTCGGAATGAATGTACTATAGAGTTACAAAATAAATTTTTGGCTTTCGCTCCAACTTCTATCACAAATGTTTCTCCTCCTTTCGTTGTGTTTATTTTATGAACTTCTGGTGGGGGTGGTAACGGTTGATTCTTTTCTTCATTCTTTAGAAAATGATTGAGCTTCCCTTGGTCTATCATTCTGAGGATGATTCTTTTCAGATTTCTACAGTCATTTGTTAGATGTCCATGAAAGTGGTGGTAAGAACAAAATTCGTGACTTCTGTCACTAGGTGGTGGTTCACTTCCCCAATTCCATGGTTGTGGGATGTCTTCCGTTAAAAGTATAGCTTCCCAGATTTTTTCCACACTGGCATTTAATGGTGGCATTTTGATTTCTTCCCACACTATTCTCGTGACTCATTGCCTCCCCCGATAAACCGCCTTCGACCTCCATAAGTTTCTTGCGGATTATCAAGTATTTGAATTTTGTTATTGCCGCTACTTTTGTAGTAGTTTCTTTCTCTTTCAAACTTTTCCTGATCTCGGCTCCCCATAGCTACTATCTTTGGCTGTCCATCATCTATTGACCTTTCTTGTTGCCCTTGCGATGTGCTCGCCACTGTATGTATTAATCTGGGTAATATACTTGCATTCGCAGCACTTGAATTTGTGTTTGCAACTGGGTATGATTCCATCTCATTTTGTTTCTCCTCCAAAGTAATATATTCTTCTTGAAGTTCTCGCAACTCAGCCATAGTGATTGTATTCTTAATCCTGAAGATCTGAATATATAATAAATTGGTTGCGAACATAGCATTAATAAATGATAGAATGAGATATCTTTCGTCTACCCTTCCAGCCATTTCGCTACACATTGATTTCTACCTCACAGTTAAATGTTTTAAGCTTTCGCCAACTCTTTGTTTCAATCCAAATACATCTTCAATTCCTTGTCGCGAAGAGTTATTACTTATATATGCCCCTAAGAATATGGCTTGTAAATGATTAAATGACGTAATTGTGTTTCTTGGTAAACCCTCAAACCATTTCAGCGCTTCTCCTGTTAAACTTGACGCAAAGTACTTGCATAATATGGCATCATGATTCTCCCATTGTAACATACACCTCACGTAAGCTTTGATGTGTTGTATCGCGCAAGTTGTTCCGTCAAAAATGCTGGTCAATGCAGGTAAATTGCATTTTGTGGGTATTCCTCCTAACTGCACTTCTAATGTAAAGGGAGTTTTCGAAGCCTCTTCAATGGCCTCATCCAATTGTCTTCTTCCTCCTCCCCTTCTACTACTATTCATCATTTCTCTCATCTCTGCCAACTCTCTCAGAATTTGCTCATTTACATCAGAGTTCGAGTCTATTGGTCTTTTCAATTCTCTCTCTCTCTTTCTGCGTTCATATTTACTTTGATTTTCTTGTTCATCATTCTCTCCTCTTCTTCCTCTGCGAGGTTCTCCTTCGTCTCCTTCGCGGATTCGTATACCGTTATATCTTTCATTTTCTCTCCTTGGTTGTCTACCAATTCTCCTTTGTATTCTTTCATACTCTTCATTGATATTTCCGTTGTTGTGATTTTGTTCTCGCCTTCTTTCCCGATTATCATGATTATTCTGCCGGATTGCTTCTTCCAACTCTTGATTGTCTATTTCTGCTCTTATTCTTTCCCTCTCGCGAGCTAGGCGTGCTTGTTCAACATAATGCCTCTCAATATCATCTTCAATCTCTTTTTGCCTTCTCAAATCCTCTCTCCCATTCAATATTCTTCTCCCTTGAACTGGATTATTCTGCTCCTGAAATTGCCTATCTCCTTGATTTTCCCCATTCTGCTCATTTTGAAAACCCCCGGGACGCGAAATATACCGATCTTCCATTTCTTCTCTTCTCTCGCCACGTTCCATGTTTAGATTTTGTATTTCTTCTTGACTTTCATCCTCAATATTTCCTGTAGGTAAAACTCTCATTCTTTCCTCTCTAACTGATCTTGAGCTGGATCTCGTCGTGCTTTTTGATCTTCTATTTTGCAACCTGATGTTTTCCATCCTCAATTCATGATTTTGCCTTGTTAAATTTGCTCGTTCTTCTGCTTCTAATCGTCTTTCTTCATGTATCGTTTGTCTCAACGCCTCTAATGCTGCGATCTCTTCATTTCCCTAGATTGTTTCTTCATTTACTCCTTGATCTCTCTCTCTTTGTTCATTGTCTATCAATTGCTGCTCTTCTTCCCTTTCATTCTCAGAATCTGATCTCCAAGTGTGTACACTTACTCTATCATAATCCGTAGTTGTGTTTGCAACCGGTTGAATTGGCGATTGAATTTGATTTTCTTCATCATTTGTTTTGTTCATCCTTGATGATTCTCCTATTTCATTTCTCCTTTCACCGGCAAGTCTCCCACTTCTTCTCACGATTGTTGGTCCTTCTGGTACATTTCTCCTTCTAGCCATTTCTGTCTTTTGATAAACTGTTAAAAATTATATCAAATTTCTTTTCTATTACTCCAAATTCTCCCTGTTTCTAGCGCATATGTAGTTGCAAGAAATCTCACACTACACCCTCACTGGAATTAATACAACTAACTCATTTTGAAAGATTAATGGCCATGGATCTTTATTGATTATTCTTGGGATAGGTTTACCAAAGGAGATAAAACAGAACTTAACAGTTTCAATCACTCAAAGTTTCTCTCTCCTAATGACTTATTTTTTTCCTCCAAAAAGAACTCTCCCTCACCACAGACCTATTTACTCCTTTATATAGGGTTATGTACAATGGATGATGACTAAGCTATCCTTTATTTTTGGGAATGACTCATAAGTGTCGCAAGTATATAAGTGTTCATCCTCGCGACACTCCTTAGCCTTCGCAAGATCTTCACACCTTCCTCGTGTTCTGACTGTCGTCATCTATTACGTCATTTATTTACTTCCCTGCGACTTCTTCGCGACACCGTCATTTATTAATCTCTTGAAGTATTAAAGTTGCGATATTCTGATCCTACAGTTCATTAAGCTTAGTCATTATATTTTGAGAACTAATTACCAAGATAAACTTGACTCGAAATTCTTGGTATGCTTACCGTAGTCTAATTAGTCTCGTGACATCGTCTCATATATATATAGAAAGACGAATATAACTTGAGAAATAGGTGGTTTAGTCTTCACTTACCATTTGTTGAAGAAGTTATCCAAAATCTTCGGTTGATCTTCGCCTTCAAACGGTAGAACGCAATGATGACTCTCGTGATGTCTGTTTCTCAACTACACTTCTATCCTAATCCGAGACTTGAATAATTGTAGACTAGAAATCAAGATATAGTTTTGATCAACTAAATTTGATAACAAGCTTGATATAGCAACACTTATGAGTTCAACCGAGCAATGCTCTAACAGAAGCCAAAGATGAAAATTATGTATTTTGGTGCCTAGTGCAAGGACCTCTCTTTAAGTCTAAGTCATATAAAAAATACCAATCCAATGGATTTGGTTTCTATGCGCATAGGTACATGGAGGCGACGGTATCACAAAAAAAATGGTGCACTATTAGAACAATTACAAGATAGAGAGATTTGGTGGAAACAGAAATAACCTATTATGAAGTTATTAAACAGATTATTCTGTTGAATTATATGGAATTTGAATAATAGTTTTTTATTGTGATTGGGTCATAGTTGAAGATAAAGCTAATGGGTGCAAAGTTGATATGAACTCAAACTTGATAAAAGTTAACTTGTCTAAGTTGCAAAGCATTGATCAAGTTGTGGAATATTCGTGCCTCTAAAGCGACACAAGTGTTTTACTCAAATGATCTTTTTTGATGTAGGATGGTCTGTGGTCTTTCATTCACATCAAGGCTTAACTTCCTTAGAATATCCTATTAAATATCCTACAGAATCTGATAAGATTTTGTTTTATCACTTGTGCAATCTTAATTTTTTTTTTTTATTTGAGAAATTTGATTGCACCGTTTACGTGGATAATGACAAGGTTGATAGGTTTTGTTTCTTTCACATATCCATATTTGTTAATTCTTATTTTAAAGTTATTATGTCAGTAGTGGTGGTAGTTGAAAATGGACTTACCATGTCTTACAATTCAACTCAACCCAGGCACATAAAGGGCGCCTTGATTCGTACCCATATCCATATCTCTTACAAAACCTGGAAACATGTTCCAGACACTTGCAAAGATAATGTATGGAATGAACTACATATACAAACTTACCTCAATTTCCACTTTAATTATTACAAGTGTACATTTTAACAATCCCAAATTGAACATTTTATTTGTAGTTGATGTAACTCATGCGACCCCAAATTGAACTATGTATATGAGATGTGTATAAGATAGTGATATGAACTAGGAAACTAGCTGATGTAAGTAAAAAGAGTGGAGAAACTCATGCAACTCATGATTCTTGTTTTATAATCTCTCAATAATTCTTGCCACACCGTTTGCTGCCTTTGATCTAAATTACTAAGTCATTCTTGACTGTGGAGTGCTGCATTTGATGAGTCAATTAACTTTAGATTCCCATATATAACGCAGAGGAAAACTTTTCATTATTTGAATGAAGTTGTTGATGGTGGATTTTCGTTTAAGGTTAAATTCGTGAAATAACCAGAAAACTCATGCGCTGACATCTTGTAAAAAAAAAAGCCATTTATAAAGTGTTGGATACTCCCTCACTTAATTCACCAAGAATGGAGCATGTAGCAACGATCCCATCTCCAGAATACACGAAATTCCTCCAGTGTTGGAGCATGTAGCAACAATCCCTTCCCGTGAATTTCATATTAGCCTTGTATTTCCAAGTACTCATTATCAAAGTGTGGCATGACGACCGAGTGTTACTCTTCTGAGTAAACACGAACCTCCAAGCACTATAATGAAACCATGTACGAAATACCCGCATAAAAGTTGATTCTCGGTGTGTTATACTAGCCCGAGCCCTCCTGTGTTATACTAGCCCGATTGAGCCCCTCTCGGTGTGTTATACTAGCCCGATTGAGCATCCTAAGATCAACATATCAGTCCCGGATATGATTCGATCGCAGTCATCCAACTCCACAAGCATGATTGGATGACCCCCGCATCAATTCCATCACCCCCAAGGTATGGAATACACACGGCCGACCCGCATGGTCGACCATTGGCCTTCGCTTGCCAAGAAATCGTCCATACCAAGCATTATGGACGGAAAACCCTAAATTAGGTTTGCGGAATATTACATGTGCCGCAAAACTGGCCTCAACCATCCATCTTCGCAGGTATAGATGGAGGGTGTAGATGTAGACTCAAAGGGCCCGAGCATGTCGACACAATCACCATGTGACCGCCTACACACTTGACCAATCTGGTCAAAACCAACCATGATTGGTTATAACAAATTCGTCCCGCCCTAAAAGAGCATGGTCGCACGGGCTTTGAAAGCCAAAATTAGGTTCAAGCCATCACGCGCGTCCATCTTCTCCGCACGAATGGAGGGTCACAGATTAGATTAAGCAGTCCGGTTATACCAAAGATGACCACCGTGGGCCCATCTACCTCCTCATGGGTCGGCCAAGGCATATCATGCCCGGTTAACCCCAAAACGCCCGTCAAACTTGTGTGGTTACACCTCCCAGATTGCAACTAATCTTGACCACTCAACTTCACCTGGACGAATTGAGTGGCTTAGATCCCGTTTTCATGGGACGGTGAGACATGGGCGTGAACACTAGCCTACCACCTACACGCTAGAGTGACCGACCAAGACCGACCAAGGACGGTTGTCTTGGAACGTGTGCGGGAATATCACGCTGTTACCAATTTGCTGGTAAGAGATTGCCGCAAACCGATCCCAACCACTCCTCTTTGCCTCTGGCCAAATTGAGTGGCCTGGGGATCGCGCTTTCATGAGGGAACGGAATACAGGCGCCTACACCATCATGCCGTCAACACGCATGTATGGCCTGGCCCTCTCCAAAATCCTTCCCATGCTTGGTTTTGACTAAGTCAAGAGTGATGCTTGCACACCTCTTCAAAACCCTAGTATTCATTAACGGTCACGAGATGAGTGTCTCAAATATCATCTCATCCGTTAAACTTCACCAGCCTTGGTTATATAACCCTCGGTCAGAGTTATTTGGTTAGTGAGGAGTCATTACCCATCACTTTACCATACCACAATGCGGTACATGTGATAAATACACACGATACTTCACAAGTATCGACTTTCTCAATAACGCATTTATTTAATTCAAGATTACATGCTATCTTTCGTGGGATCCACGATCCACATTCCAGACATCAATCATGTCACAAATCGGGGATACATACTGGGGTATTGGTCTGGCAGTTTACAGCTGCAACAGGTAACGCGCCATCACAAGAACGTGTTAGGAAGTCATGGGCGGTTAGGGATGAACAGAGAAGTGGGCAAGACATGGTCGTGTATTACCGACACACAACTCCACTACTCCATCATTCCACTACCTCCACTTCCCACGAGAGACGTGAATGAGGCTCAAATGACTTGTATAAATAGTTTCTCCGCCCTATTTCCAAAAAGGAGGGACAACGGAGAAGAACAAGTTCAGACGAGACAGAAAAACTAAGTGTTAATACAAATCGTATTCAAACACCCAGAGCTCTGCCCATCAACCGTGAGCTTGCTCGTCTTTCATTCAAGTCATAAGCAAGCCAACACCTTCACAATCTCAACACCTTCTTCGCTTCCCTCCCTAAGATCAACCCCATCTCCTTCACTTTGTGACCGAAACAAGTCCGAAACGGCCATTTTTTGGTTTTAGGCCGGACTTGCATGCATTGATCTCTCGAATCTACAAGCACTCATCGAGCAAGCATTTGTTTAGGGTTTAGATTCATTCCTCATCCACACCCCAAATTACCAAATTCCGCAGAGTAGTTTTCACCCATAAACAATTGGCGACCACGGTGGGAGATTAATCTCTACAGAAATCAATTTCTTCAATATCCAACCTCGTTTGGCTAAGTTCCGAGATGGTTGGTCTTAGGACTTCCCCAACAAATTTAAATCCCTGGTCAAGTTCCTCCAACGAGGATGCCCTCTTCCCAATGGCGTATTCATTGGGCGCAACAGAGGAATCCCAACTATGATCGAGTTGGCTCGAATACTTGAGATTGAGGACGAGGAACATGGAGCCGATCAAAGAAGTGAACGGAGATACTTGACCTCCTCATCAAGATGACGTCGGAAATGAACGTGCCGGAGACCTTTACACGGGGACTAGTTCCCTCGGATCAGCTTTACTATTTAACCAGGCCAAAGAGATCGTGAAGTCGTGTCTCTAGTGGAAGACTTCGTGAACTCTTGCACCTCTCAAAGGATCAACGGCAGAGACGTTTGTTGCAGAGTCAATAAAATAGCTCGGGACGCACACCTTGCTCCTTCTCGCCCGTGAGTCTCAACTGCATCGGAAACATCTATAAATAATGTTACATTCACGTAAGATGATATGATGGCAGAGGAAGGTCATAACTGAGCCCTACATGTTACCGCACACATCAAGGGTTCAGAGTTCCGGAGGGCCTCGCCGACACAGAGCATCTTGAACGTAATTACTCTCAAGACTCTCAAAACAGCCAAGGTTAGCCCATGCAAGATTGTACGATGACAGCCCACCACGATGACGGACTTCAAGGGAATCAAACCAAAGACATACGGGTATGTCAATTTGAATTTATCGGCAGGACCTGTCAAACCACGAGCAAAGTTTGAAGTCATAGAAAAGGAGCCGGAATACCACATGATACTTGGGAGACCGTGGCTTCACCACAACAAGGTCATTCCTTCAACGTATCACCAAAGGCTCAAGATCGTGCTAAATGAGAAAGTCATCCGTATTCCCGCATCATTGTCTCCGTACGCACCAATATGTGGAGTGGAGCTGTTCGAGTCGAAAGATGTTCCGCAGTGGAAAGTCCGACAAAATCCCGTGCACTCCATTACCCGCGTGGGCTTCAATCCGTGAGGAAGACCGACTTACATCGGCTGGGGCCAAACACCACGACACGCTCTCTCCGACGAGACGTCCGCTCCAACCGTGAAACTTCAGCCCATTCTCACGCCAAAAAGGGAGCGCTCTTTCGAGGCAAGCCGTGATCGAAGGGGAAGACAATATATCGGCGCACGCTGTTAGCAATTAGCAGAGAGACCACCCGCCTCTCCGCCCAATCGAATGCTGCAAGAACGACGGAATACAAGAGGAGGTATTGGACGCCCCGCGATAGCTACAAGACGGAACCAATTCTACGACCGACGATTGGCGAACTCCGATCATTCGAGAGCTCAACAGCTCACTCTCCCAAGGAAAGGTCAGTCTCAAAACCCTGCAAAACTTCTTCATGCTTCATGGTATGTCAGACATCTAATCCGTGATGGCTCCTCGTCAAGATGTCGGGAGGTGACGGCACAACTACAGCTGGATCGTATTCACAATGAATTTTGTGGACAATCATTGGTGGTAACGCTTATCGCGACTTCAACGCCCGGGTTATTACCACGCCGAAATGGAGGCTCAATCCAGACTACTTTAAGTCCCCGCTCAAATTGCGACACCACCACACCAATTGGAGATTTTTAATGTAAACCGACTGGGACCGGAGAGAACCCTACATTAGCTATCTCCGTGATGGGATAATAACTCACGGCCAAAAGACGCTATTAAGATGAAGCAAAGAGCCAAGCGGTTCATATTCCATGAAGGGATCCTATACCGCAAGAGCTTCGGAGGTGATATGCTACGTTGCCCTGGCCGGAGAAGAAATCCCAGTCATGCCAAGGCATACACACGAAGGAGAACATCAAGGGAAGAGGAAACTTTTTCTCCAAATACACGAGAGATACTATTGGCCGACCATGGAGGATGATGTAGCCGCTTTAAGTTCAAAATCGGCACACATGCCAAATTCATGGGAACCTTGTTCATGCGCCTTCTACCCTCTCGCATTCTATAAGCAGCCCATGGCCATTCTATCGTCTGGGACTGGACATTATCGGGAAGATCAATCCACCGTCATCAAGCAAAGATGAGTACATCATAACCGCAATGGAATACTTCACCAAATGGGTAGAGGCCATTCCCAACGAGGAACTATAGGAGCAACAATTGCGGCTTTAAATTAAAGAATACATCATTTGTCGCTTCGGCGTGCCCAAGCATATCATCACAGATAATGGCACTCCCTTCGCCAACAAGTAGGTACGGAGTTACTTGAGGAGTACGGCATTAAATGTGTCTTCCACCGTCTACTATCCTCAAGGGAACGGGCAAGCTGAGAGTACCAACAAGACATTGATCCGGATCATTAGTCGAACGGTACACGACAATCCCAAGGAATGGCATGATCAGTTACCAATGGCACTATGGGCATACCGTACGTCACCCAGAAGCTCCATTGGGGTTTCGCCATACTCAGTTGTCTACGGAGCGGATGCAATTCTCCCAAACAGAGATCGGAATCCCATCACCAGGATTGCAAAGCAAAGAACCGGGATCCACTGGAATGAGGCCAAGTCTCGACTCTAGAATAGCAGAGTTAGACACTGGATTTTAGAAGGAATAAAGGTAAGAACGCGCTGTGTGTACAGGAATCGAATTTCCAGAGCATACAACAAAATTGTGAAACCACGCGTTTTCAAGGTGGGAGATTGGGTTTTGAAAACAGCCAAACACATCCAACAAGACATGTCTGCACCAAAATTCTCACCAAAATGGGAAGGTCCCTACGCAATCACCAAGGCTTACAATACCGGCTACTACAAGATCGTTAAGGTAGATGGAGGCAAGCTGAATGGGGGCCATCAATGGAAAGTGGCTCAAGGCATATCACGCCTGACCATTATCTGCTGTGTCAACAATACAGGCATTTATTTTCATTACATGTTTGAATCATCAATTATATTCAGAGATCTGTCAATGAAAACCTTTTTCACCAATCAAAAACCAATGCAATTTATTCCGCAAAGATGTTCAAAAACTCTTGACATGAATGTCATTAACAATAAGGGAGTACAGCTTAGAAGAGGCCATCTAGAAGATTATAATTCCTTGAGAGCATCATCTGCAGTCTAGCTTGATATCTCTCCGTTCTTTTCTTCAAGTCCTGCACACCGCTCCACCTTCTCTCGATTCTCGCGCGCCAGCTTTCTCCTCTTCCAAGATAACTTTCGAAATAGAACAACATTTGCGAGGATACCAACTCGATCAACCTTGATGACATCAAGACGTTGCCGCAACCAGCCCATGTTGAACTTCATGGATTCACTGTGCAGATACCATATTCTCCCACTTTTCGAGATTTGATTCAAGAACGTTATGAATAGAAATACTCTCCATCTCCGCAATCATGGGAAGAAGGCGATTTAACTGCGGTAACCAAAGCAGCAGGAACAATGTCGGACCACATTCCTGTTGCGATATGACCGCATTTCCTCCACAACTTGGTGTACAAACCCACAAACTCCTTCCGCACCAAGAATCCACCGACATCTTGGTAGCTGGAGGATAAGCATTTTATGCGAACATCGAATGAAAGACCGGCATTTGGATATTCATAAGATGAGACACCCAGGTCAGCGTTTTCGAGGTTCATAGGGGTAGGCGTGTTTGAGTTTGAAGGAAGAGGAATGGTCAAGTCATCATCATCAATAACCGTCACACATGTTCCTAGTAGGGTATATCTGCAAGAATGAAGGGATTATTCACCCGATCGTTATGAAGAACAAACAATGTTTCCAGTAAAAGGAGGAAGAGACAAACCGTATGATCTTCTTGACTCAAGAACACGAACAGGATTGATCATGAAACTCGACGCAGGTCGTGCACGTTTAACTAAGATCCCGGATGGTATGAAGAAGATGATCCATTTGTTGTTAGACATGATGGGGAAATAGAGTTTTTGCAAGGAGGCTCTACCGTAAAAACGGATCAAAAATCTCTTCATCCGCATAAATGCCGAGGAAACCCTAAAACGATTATGGCGCCCATATATGAGGATTCAACGCCGACCAAGTCAGATTTCTTTTGGGCCCTAATCAAGAACCTAAGAGCATCTCGGACACAACGATTCAATCGCAATGTGCAAGCACCCGCGCCCGTAATCCGGTAGAAGAAGAATCCTATCCCCGACTCAAACACCCGAAGGGGCGGTCAAGCTCATACATGTACAAAGGAACCAAAGCGACTCACCGGATCAAGTCCCCGCTTCCTTCGCATCCTTAATCAAGACCAACCAGTTCCTGTGGAAACGTCCGACAATGTGAAACTATCCTGGGTAAATATGTATTCACTCTAGCTTGGTCATTTCGTATGTCACCATCTCATGCCTACCACACAATAGTGTAACCATTATGTGCTAGGTGTGGGACTTAATGTTGATGGTGGATTTTCGTTTAAGGTTAAATTCGTAAATAACCGTAAAACTCATGCGCCGACATCTTGTAAAAGATAAAGCCATTTATAAAGTGTTGGATACTTCCTCACTTAATTCACCAAGAATGGAGCATGTAGCAACGATCCCATTCTCGTGGAATACACGAAATTCCTCCAGGTTTGAGCATGTAGCAACAATCCCTTCCCGTGAATTTCATATCAGCCTTGTATTTCCAAAGACTCATTATCGGTGTGGCATGACGACCGAGTGTTACTCTTATAGAGTAACACGAACCTCCAAGCACTATAATGAAACCATGTACGAAATACCCGTACATGTGCTGATTCTCGGTGTGTTATACTAGCCCGAGCCCTCTCCTGTGTTATACTAGCCCGGTTGAGCCCTCTCTCTGTGTTATACTAGCCCGATTGAGCATCCCAAGACCGACCATATCAGTCCGGATATGATCTCGATCGCAATCATCCAACTCCACAAGCATGATTGGATGACCCTGCATCAATTCCATCACCCCCAAGCTGGTATGGAATACACACAGCCGACCCCGCATGGTCGACCATTGGCCTTCGCTTGCCAAGAAATCGTCCATACCAAGCATTATGGACGGAAAAACCCTAAATTAGGGTTTGCGGCATATTACATGTGCCGCAAAACGGTCTCAACCATCCATCTTCGCAGGTATAGATGGAGGGTGTAGATGTATAGTCAAAGGGCCAGGAGTATGTCGACACAATCACCATGTGACCGCCTACACACTTGACCAATCGGTCAAAACCAACCATTATTGGTTATAACAAATTCGTCCGCCTAAAAGAGCATGGTCGCACGGCTTTGAAAGCCAAAATTAGGGTTCAAGCCATCACGCGCGTCCATCTTCTCCGGCACGAATGGAGGGTCATGATTAGATTAAGCATGTCCGGTTATACCAAAGATGACCACCGTGGCCCATCTACCTCCTCATGCGGTCGGCCAAGGAATATCATGCCCGGTTAACCCCAAAACGCCCACAAACTTGTGTGGTTACACCTCCCGATTGCAAACTAATCTTGACCACTCAACTTCACCTAGGACGAATTGAGTGGCTTAGATCACGTTTTCATGGGACGGTGAGACATGGGCGTGAACACCAGCCTACCACCTACACGCTAGAGTGACTGGCCAAGACCGACCAAGGACGGTTGTCTTGGAACGTGTGCGGGAATATCACGCGGTTACCAATTCTTTTGCGGTAAGAGATTTGCCAAGAACCGATCTCAACCACTCCTCTTGCCTGGCCAAATTGAGTGGGCCAGATCGCGCTTTCATGAGGGAACGGAATACATGTGCGCCTACACCATCATTCCGTCAACACGCATGTATGGTCGGTCCTCTCCAAAATCCTTCCCATGCTTGGTTTTGACTAAGTCAAGAGTGATGCTTGCACACCTCTTCAAAAACCCTAGTATTCATTAACGGCCACGGATGAGTGTCTCAAATATCATCTCATCCGTTAAACTTCACCACCTTGGTTATATAACCTCGGTCAGAGTTATTTGGTTAGTGAGGAGTCATTACCCATCACTTTACCACACCACAATGCGGTACTCCGCATAAAATACACACGATACTTCACAAGTATCGACTTTCCGAATAACGCAGTTATTTAATTCAAAGCATTACATGCTATCTTTCGTGGATCCACGATCCACATTCCGACATCAATCATGTCACAAACTGGGGGATACATATCGGGGTATTGGTCTGGGCGGTTTACGGCAGGCAACGCGCCATCACAAGAACGTGTTAGGAAGTCATGGGCGGTTAGGGATGAACAGGAGAAGTGGGCAAGACTGGTCGTGTATTACCGACATACAACTCCACTACTCCATCATTCCACTACCTCCACTTCCCACGAGAGACGTGAATGAGGCTCAAATGACTTGTATAAATAGTTTCTCCGCCCTATTTCCAAAAAGGAGGGACAACGGAGAAGAACAAGTTCAGACGAGACAGAAAAACTAAGTGTTAATACAAATCGTATTCAAACACCCAGAGCCTGCTTGCATCAACCGTGAGCTTGCTCGTATTTCTGTTACAAGTCATAAGCAAGCCAACACCTTCACAATCTCAACACCTTCTTCGCTTCCCTCCCTAAGATCAACCCCATCTCCTTCACTTTGTGACCGAAACAAGTCCTGAACGGCCATTTCTTGGTTTAGGCCGGACTTGCACAGATTGATCTCTCGAATCTACAAGCACTCATCGAGCAGTGCATTTGTTTAGGGTTTAGATTCATTCCTCATCCACACCCCAAATTACCAAATTCCGCAGGAGTAGTTTTCACCCATAAACAAGTTGAATTAAAACTTACATGCATATTCTGCATTTTTCTTTACTGAACACATTGATGTTATGTCAATTTTTTTTTGGGTAACGCTAACCCATTCACAAATTCTAAGCACTAAGGTTCACGTACTAGGAATGCCTACCTTCCTGTATTCCAGAATCTCATATATCTAAGGTTCACGTACAAGGTATGTGAATCTACTCTGAGTCCTGATTTCAGTAAGTTCTGAAAACTCCCTTTTGATGTTTTGAAACATTCACAATTGCTATTGATATAAAAATATCATTGCTTGGGAAATTTCCGAATGATCCATTCACACAAAAAATAGTTCTCGAACAATAAATCATTTCGAACTAATATTTGCAAAAGACCTACGAACATCAATTGATTGAATCATATTTCGAGATGATTAACAAGACAAGCTTGACTATCTTTTCTTTGCAATATTAAATCTACTAGAAGTCATACGATGTAGTCCAATATAGATAGAATGGTAATACTATGAGTAAATAGAATGGTTCATCTTTTACATAGATGTTTGTTGATGAAGTTAACCAAATGTGTTCGTTTGATGTTCAGTGTTTAATCTTCGAGGGTTATTTTCAGTGATGTCTGATACTCAACTTCCAGCCTTTAAACCTAGTCCGAGACTTGACTTAAGTAGACTAGAAATAAAAGATATAGTTTCATAAATGTAACATTGACAACAAAGTTGAGATACCAAAACTTGCGAGTGCGACCGAGCAGTGCTCTAACACAACGTTAGATGTTAGACTGTAATCATTGAAAATAAAACAAGCTATATTTCGAGATGTCTACACATTGAGGTGTAGAACACAACTCATTAATATCATTCCCTCGACACTTTGATCATGCTAATGATTATTTCCATCATACTAAGGTCATGAACAAATACTTCATAAAGTAAAATTTATCTGAAAGACTATGAAAAAGATAAAAATAGAATAATCATTCAATTAGTTACTATCCTTTTGTTCGAAGGATGATGTGTTCGTTTGATCTTCAGTCTTCGTATTCAATTCTTAAAAAGTAGAGTAGTCTATCTACTTCAACAACCTAATTCTACCATAAAAAGTTGACTTTAGTAAGAAATACAAGCAGTCAATTTTGGAAGCTAAACGTGACAACCATACTTGACATACCAACGCCTGTCGGGATCAACTGAGCTATGCTATAACAACTTTCCTCTCATATGTGCTTAAATTATAGAGAGAACCAATTAAAATAAATTGGTATTCTTGGTATTCTCGTCTTTAATTTCAATAACAAATATTAGAATTAGAAGGAATATATAGAAAATTAAAAAGGAGTAGTCATTATTATAATACTTATTAGTTTAAGCTAATCTTTATTTGTTGCGACTTAGGCAACTAAAAAAATGGAAAATGGACATCATTGACAAGTGATGGAAAAACCAGGACCTCCATAGTAAAAAATTATACCACTCGAATCAGTCTGGCCGAGGCTCAAACCGTAGCAATTTGTATTTGATTGAATCATGAAAACAGTTTCAGGGACTTTGGCTTCATAATTTCCATCAAATACTTTAACTCGGCGAAAGTAACTTGATATTCCAAAACCCCCTTCTGAAGGAAAATGACCACTACCCATTTGAGTCTTGGTATGTCGCATATTAGGTTTAGTGTTGGAAATTTGTCCACCAAAATCTGTTCTTGTTGCTTTTGTTGATAACTGCTTGAAGAGAAAATGTGGCCAATATCCCACATCAATACCTTGTACTTGTTTCACTCAGGTTTCAGTTAATTTATCCTAAGAAATTATTGAATATCAACATTATTTTGGATAAGAATTAAAGCGGATACGAAAGAACAAGAATATTGACCGTTGCTAGCGGTTTTTACCTTAAACATAATGAAGTCGGCGGAGTACTGGGTGCCATGAAAGATGGATAAATTATTGAAGCTGGAACCGAGAGAGATCTTCGATGTTGTCTGCACAAAGCCTGAGCATTGAATATTGTATCAAACTGTGCTATTGAAGTGGTCAGCCTGAAAGTGAAAAACATAGATTTATTTATGCTTTTGTAAAACATCTTAATCCTACGGCCGGTACCATGGATGACTATTTTGAGAAGTCTGCATATACTGTAAACTTGTAACGTTGATTTCGATTCGTAATATATAAATTATCTATAAATAAAAAAATAATAATATCACTTACCGTCCAATACACAAAGATCCTTGGCTCCTCGTCACCATATAAGCTTTTGTTGACCTAATTAAAGATGGTCACGAAGGTTTGTAGTATATGAAAAGTGGATTGTAAAACAAAACATTGAGTGGTTTTTGGACGCATAATTTCATTGTTAGACATGTAACAACGAAAGAAACATTAAGTGAAACGAAATTTACTGAAATTGAATTTGGAACAATTCAGTGAAAACGGTTTGCACAAATTTTCATTTATACAATAACATACCGGTACACCTTAATAATGAGTATGCTATATTGTAGAAATGCAGATTTGACCATGACAAAACTGTATGATATAGTTTACATAAGCAATTTTTTTTACCCAATCTCTGAACTAAGCGTCAAGATATGAAGGAAATGAACACATATAGCAAATGAGAACAATAAAAAGGACAAATATCGAGAAATAATATCCTGCTTTGGGATAAGTTGAAATGAGAGTTTCCTTTTTCTTTCATAGGAAAACCAAATAGGTGAAATCAATTCTAATTAAGTGCAAAATTAATACACAATTAAGTGTGAAATCATATGTACATTAAGACCGACACATCTAAAAAATACGCATAAAATGTCTGTTTGAATGCACACATAATGTTACAAAAAAAAAATATTTGGTAAAAAAAATTAAGTCAAGCGGGTCATACATCTACTATTAAGAAAAATGGTCAGGATAAAATAAAATTGATATAATTTTCCTTTCGATAAGACTAAAACTTTTTAGTCCAAAAAGAAAGGATCTTGGTGGAGCCTCGAGCCACAAGACCAAGGACTGCATGGCTGGAGTGCTCGTGTATGTGAAAGTCATACAATCTAGCCTAAGTGTAATATCCCGATATTCGGCGTTGGTCGAATGGAATATAAGTAATGGTTTGTCCTTTGCTAACACCGAGGCTCGATGGGTTCACTTGACTCGAGTTGTGGGAAAACTTCTCGTTAAGCGTGCTCGGCCGGGAGTAGTCATAGGATGGGTGACCTCTCGAAGTCGCCGGATAACCGCAGTAGTGCCGTTAAAATCCCACACTGCTGGATAACCGCAGTGGGTAAGTGGGAACAATATCGGTGTTAGTTGGGATACAATTAGGGGTCGGGCGGGAGCAATCCGGGGATGGGCGAGCTCCCGGGAAGTTGCTGCTGGATGACCGCAGCGTCGCCCGTTAAAAACCTCACACTGCCGGATAACCGCAGTGGCGTATGAACCTTAGTGACCCATAGGTCCAAGTTTAATTCATAACAAAATCACAAAAAACCATTGAAAACTTATTTTCTACAATACTTACTTCACATCCTGCTTCAATAACTTCTTTGTCATCAGCTGAAATCCAAATTTGGGATGCACTAAATTCCTGTGGTTGTTCAATTAGTGGTTTCCAAAGGTTAATGGTTGCTTGTGCTCCTTGAAAATTGTCACCTATCGGAGTAATTGACGCATATTGTAACATATGGATGAAGCAAAAAATGAAAATGGTTGTCATAATTAGACCATCCCAATATATGTAATTTGTTTAAAGATGATTAAAATTTGTGTATAATACCTCGTTGGTAGTAGTAACATCGCTTGAAGATGATGGGTGAAGATGTTTACTCGAAAGTATTGGGTCTGAATGGTAATTATTTCCAGACCTTCGAATGGGGACAGTTCCTTACGGACATAATCCATATTTATGCCAAGTTTGTGTTAGCTCAATTTTTTTTTTGTTCTTTTGGTTGTACTCCCGAGGGTATGAACTTGGTCTCATCTGTTTCATAAAAATAATAACAATATTTAACAATATAAAAAATAATAAACAAGTTAGTAATACATAAATATACTAAGTATTATCCAGGCCTACTATCATGCTCAACTTTAATTTTTGTGGTTAATCAAACCATAGCCCCATCGTTGTTAAGTTAATAGAAATTAAATAAGCTAATTGAAACTACCAAAACTTGTTATAATGCAATGTGACGGATGATATATTAAGTTTGTAGTCGATTGAGATTAGTGTTAAAAAATTGTCATGATTAGGAAATATATTTAGATTCGAAAATGGGTAGTTAAATTAGGAAATATGGTTAGATTACGAATTTTGTAATCGAATTATAATTGAGTTAGGCAAAATTATGTTAATGTCAACCTTAATTTATTAAAATTTGGTAATTATGTCCGACCGTGGAAGATCCTGACCGTCCCTCATTTTGATAGAGACTGGTGGTTCCCGACCGCCTTTTGTCTTTTTAGGTCGATCTCATCCTTTTTTTTTCGGATTGGGAAATCTTCCCATGTTATTATTATATAAGTGATAATGTTTACTAATTATCAACTCGGATTCAACCTTTACCCAGTTTTACAATTATCGTGGTCAGGTTATGTTCGGCTAGGTTAAGTTAAGAAATTTAGTTTCTTCCACTTTTAAGGTTAATACGCCCTGGTATGATTAGGGTAAATGGTTATGAGGTTATGAGGTTAAGATTAAGTATGGTTGAGCCATGACATAATCTTTATCGTCTAATCTAAAAATAATCTCAATCATTCTTTGTATTGTATCTGGAGAAACACCATTCTTCCCTAGAATATAGATATATATATAATCAACAAAAATATAAATATTAAAACACCAATATATGATAAGACTCGGATGATTATGAAACAAAGGATTGCTGAAAGCATGTTGTTTGTGGATATTGTAACAATCGATGATCTCGTCATTATCACTCTACAAAATAAAAATTAAGAAAATTATTTAGAAACCAACATAAAACCACGTTCTAGAATAGATCTTAAGAAAGTGTTGATGGTGGATTTTCATTTAAGGTTGAAATTGTAAAAACCAGAAAACTATGCGCTGACATCTTGTAAAAGATAAATCCATTAATAAGTGTTGGATACTCCCTCACTTAATTCACCTAGAATGGAGCATGTGGCAACAATCCCATTCTCAGGAATACATGAAATTCATCCGGGTTGGAGCATGTAGCAACAATCCCATATACCCTGTGAATTTCTAGCATTATTAATTAATGCACAATCGGCCTTGTATTTCTGTACTCATTATCGGTGCGGCATGACGATCGAGTGTTGCTCTTACAGAGCAACACGAACCTCCAAGCATTATAATGAAAGCATGTACGAAATACCCGACAGCCGACTTCCGGTGTGTTATACTAGCCCGATTGAGCCCCTCTCGGTGTTATACTAGCCCGATTAAGCATCCGAACCGACCTTGTCATCCTGGGATATGATCACAGTCATCCAACTCCACAAGCATGATTTAATGACCCAGATCAATTCCATCACCCCCAAGCAGGTATGGAATTGTTGATGGTGGAAATTCGTTTAAGGTTAAATTTGTAAAAATCGAAAAAATCATGCGGCGACATCTTGTAAAAGATAAAGCCATTTATAAGTGTTGGATACTCCCTCACTTAATTCACCAAGAATGGAGCATGTAGCAACAATCCCATTCTGGAATACATGAAATTCTCCGAGGTTGGAGCATGTAGCAACAATCCCATCCTGCGAATTTCATATCGCCCTTGTATTTCCGGTACTCATTATCAGTGTGGCATGAGACTCGAGTGTTACTCTTACAGAGTAACACGAACCTCCAAGCACTATAATGAAACCATGTACGAAATACCGTCACAGTGACTCTCGGTGTGTTATACTAGCCCGATTGAGCCCTCTCGGTGTGTTATACTAGCCCGATTGAGCATCCGGACCGACAGTATCAAATCCGGATATGATCCGATCGCAGTCATCCAACTCCATAAGCATGATTGGATGACCCCGGATCAATTCCATCACCCCAAGCATGGTATGGAATACCCACGGCCGACCCGCATGGTCGGTCATTGGCCTAACTTGCCAAAAACCGTTCATACCAAGCATTATGGACGGAAAACCTAAATTAGGGTTTGCGGCATATTACATGTGTTGCAAATCAGTCTCAACCATCCATCTTCGCAGGTATAGATGGAGGGTGTAGATGTAGACTCAAAGGGCCTGAGAGCATGTCAACACGATCACCGTGGGCCCGCCACACACTTGACCAATCGGTCAAGACCAACAATGTTTGGCCGTGACAAAATCGTCACCCAAACAAGAGGAGGCGCACGGCTTTGAAAGCCAAAATTAGGGTTTCAAGCCATCACGCGCGTCCATCTTCTCCGACACGAATGGAGGGTCCCAGATTAGATTAAACAGGTCCGGTCATACCAGCATGACCAACATGGGCCCATCTACCTCCTCATGCGGTCGGCCAAGGCATATTATGCCTGGTTAATCCCAAAACGCACGTCCAAACTTGTGTGGTCACACCTCCCAAATTGCAACCGATCTCGACCACTCAACTTCATAGGACGAATCGAGTGGCTTAGATCACGTTTTCATGGGACGATCAGTATAGGCGTGAACACCAGCCTACCACCTACATCTTTGGAGTGATCGACCAAGACCGACCAAGAAAACGCGTGCAGGGATGTCATGCGGTTTCCAACTCCTTTGCGGCAAGGGATTTCTGCCGCAAATCGATCTCAACCACTCCTCTTTGCCGGTCAAATTGAGTGGCCTAGATCGCACCTTCATGGGACAGTGAGACATGGACGTGTACACCGGCATGCCATCTACATACTCGTCCGGTCTGTCCTCTCCAAAATCCTTCCTATGCTTGGTTTCGACCAAGCTGAAGAGTCATGCTTGCGCTCCTCTTCAAAAAACCCTAATATTCATTAACGGTCGCAGATGAGTGTCTCAAAGATCATCTCATCCGTCCAACTTCACCAAACTTGGTTATACAACCTTGGTTAGGAGTTATTTGGTTAGTGAGGCGTCATTACCCATCACTTTACCACACCATAATGCAAGACTCGCATAAAATACACACAATACTTCACAAGTATCGACTTCTGAATAACACGGTTATTCAATTCAAAGATTACATGCTATCTTTCGTGGATCCACGATCCACACATTCCAGACATCAATCATGTCACAAATTGGGGGATACATACTGGGGTATTGGTCTGGCGGTTTACAGCGTGCAGCGTGCAACGCGCCATCACAAGAACGTGTTGGGAAGTCATGGACGGTTAGAGATGACAGGAAAAGTGGGCAAGACTGGTCGTGTATCACCAACGCATAACTCCACTACTTCATCACTCCACTTCTTCCACTTCCCACGAGAGACGTGAATAAGGCTCAAATGACTTGTATAAATAGGTTCTCCGCCCTATTTCCAACAACAGAGAAAAAACAACACAAGTCCAGACGAGACAAAAACCAAGTGTTAATACAAATCGTATTCAAACACCCAGAGCTTGCTTGCATCCATCACAAGCCTGCTCACCTTTCTGTTACAAGTCATAAGCAAGCCAACACCTTCACAATCTCAACACCTTCTTGCGTCCCTCCCTAAGATCAAAAGTCACCTTCACTTTAGATCAAACAAGTCTGGAACGGCCATTTCTTGGTTTAGGCCGGACTTGCACTGACATTAATCTCTCGAATCTATAAGCACTCACCGCGCAGGTGCATTTGTTTAAGGTTTAAATTCATTCCTCATCCACACCCCAAATTACCAAATTTCCGCAGGAGTAGTTTTCACCCATAAACGGGGAATATCCACGCCGCTCAGAACCAACGCGGACCCCGCATGGTCGGCCTCCCAGAGATTGTCCTAGCTTGCCAAAAATATCCAAACCTGAGCGTATGGACGGAAAACCCTAAATTAGGGTTTGCGCCATATTACATGTGTCGCAAAGCAGTCTCAACCATCCATCTTCGCAGGTATAGATGGAGGGTGTAGATTCAAAGGGCCCAGAGCATGTCAACACAATCACCGTGGTCCCACCTACATACCTGACCAATCGGTCATAACCAACCATGGTTGGTTTCCCAATTCGTATGCCCGAATCAAGCATGACGCACGGCCTTGAAACCCAAATTAGGGTTTTGAGCATCACGAGCGTCCATTTTCTCCTAAGCAAGAATGGAGGGTCCTGCATTAGATTAAACAGGTCCGGTCATACCAGATGACCACCGTGGGCCCATCTATATCTTCACCTGGTCAGCCAAGGCATACCATGCCTGGGTATCCCAAACCGTCCGCCCAAACTAGCGTGGTTACACTTCCTAATTGCAAACTAATCTCGACCGCTCAACTTCGCCGGATGATTTGAGTGGCTCGGATCACGTTTTCATGGGATAGTCAGGTATAGGCGTGAACACCAGCCTACAACCTACACGCCAAACCGAACGGCCAAGACCGACCAAAGTTGGTCATCTTGGAACGCGTGCCCGAAATCGGTATGATGCGCGGCTTTTGCAAAGACCGGATTCCTATTGCAAAATCGATCTCAACCACTCCTCTTTGCCGGTCAAATTAAGTGGCCTAGATCGCACCTTCATGGGACAGTGAGGTACGAACGTGTACACCGGCATGCTGTCTACACGCATGCCCGGTCGGTCCCTTCCAAAACCCTTCCCATGCTTGGTTTCGACCAAGCTGAAGAGTGATGCTTGCGCACCTCTTCAAAAACCCTAATTCCATTAACGGTCGCAGATGAGTGTCTCAAAGATCATCTCGTCCGTCCAACTTCACCGGCTTGGTTATACAATTCTGGTCAGGAGTTAATTGGTCAAGTGAGGCGTCATTACCCGTCACTCTACCACACCATGATGCAATTTACTCGCATAAAATACACACGATACTTCACAAGTATCAACTTCCTGAATACGCAGTTATTCAATTTAGCATTACATGCTACCTTTCGTGGATCCACGATCCACACATTCCAGACATCAATCATGTCACAAACTGGGGGGATACATACTGAGGTATTGGTCTGGCAATTTACATCGTGCAGCGTGCAACGCGCCATCAAAAGAACGTGTTAGGAAGTCATGGACGGTTAGAGATGACAGGAGAAGTGGGCAAGACTGGTCGTGTAGCACCAACACACAACTCCACTACTCCATCACTCCACTTCCTCCACTTCCCACGAGAGACGTGAATAAGGCTCAATGACTTGTATAAATAGGTTCTCCTCCCTATTTCCAACAACAGAGAACAAATGAGCAAGTCCAGGGCAGAGACGTAAAACCAAGTGTTGATACCATCATATTCAAACACTGGAACCGATAGCTTACATCCCGTAGTTTCGGTTCACTTTTCTTACAAGTCATAAGCAAGCCAACACCTTCACAATCTCAACACCTTCTTCGCTTCCTCCCTAAGATCAACCCCATCTCCTTCACTTTGTGACCGAAACAAGTCTGGAACGGCCATTTCTTGGTTTAGGCCGGACTTGCACTGATTGATCTCTCGAATATACAAGCACTCACCACACAGTGCATTTGTTTAAGGTTTAAATTCATTCCTCATCCACACACACCGAATTACCAAATCAAGCAGGAATAGTTTTCACCCATAAACAATTGGCGACCACAAAGTGGGAGGTTAATCTCTCGGTTGTAAAGTTAATTTCTTCGAAATACCGATTCAATTTCACCAATTTCTAAAGGGGAGATCTTAGAACCAATTCAATCAACAATCCATTTCAAGATGGTAGAACTCAGTGTCCGGATCAACAATCAATTACGATGGAGCTAGTGTAGATAACACTCCTTGTCGATATACCGCTCGGTGGAGCTACCGTGGTCAATACATCTCGTGGAGCCGTCACTTCTATCACCAACGCTAGCGGAGCAGAGATATTCCAAAGAGGGTGTAACTCCTCCCATCACCGAGCGGCAGCGGCCCGCAAATCCCGGCATCTCCTTAAGTGTAACACCTCAGGTAGTCACAGAGCAACAACTTTCACTCCTTCATCGGGACGAGGAGCGGAGGGACGAGAGGGGACCATCTCCCATTACCATTGCAGACTTGATGGAGAAGCAGGAAGTTCTTGCTAAGACTCAAACGGATATGGCCGCAACTCAGAAAGAGGTACTCACTTTTCTTAAGACATTAACTAATCGATTTCCACAAGACCCGCAACAGCCCTCGAGCCAACAAGGAATGCATTCAACGCACCGGAAAAGGTACTTGGCGGCGCGGACCTATATGGACACGATCAAAGAAGCGACATCAGATATGAGCGGTCTTGTCATGGAGACTCCTACACTGGGATCGATCCTCACAACGATCCTCCTCAAGTCAATAGTTTCACTATGAACCAGAGGTAGGTGGATCGGGAGCGTTTTCTCTAGTGGAAAGTTTATGCGAACTTTCACACCTCTCGAAGAATCAGCGCACGGAGACATTTTGCTACAATCAACCGAGGAAGGTCACAACCGTGCCCTACATGTCACCGCACGCATCAAGGATCCAGAGTTCAAGACGGTCCTTATCGACACAGGAGCGTCTTCGAATGTGATTACTCTCAAGACTCTCAAGACATCCAAGGTTCTCCCAGGCAAGGTCGTACAGAAGCCTACCACAATGACGGACTTCGAGGGAAACCAAACCAGCACATACGGGAGAAGCTCCGCGGAAATAATCATACAAGTTCGTTACATCCCACTCCCCACGTGGGCGTCAGTTCAGGAAGAAGATCGGCTTGCATCATTGAGGGCTAGTACCAAGATGCATCTTTGCTGACGAAGCATTCTTCTCCATCCTGTGAAGCCACGACCCACGTTCACACGAAGAGGGAACGAACTTTTATGGCGAAGTCGTCACCAGAAAGGGAAAACGGTATACCAACACTGCCATTATCAATTCGCAGGGGAGACTGTTACCCAGTCTCTCCACCTAATGGAATGCTACAACAACAACGAACCACAAAAGCAAGTGCTAGATGCTCCACAACATCTGCAAGAGGGCCCAAACTCCACAACTGATGAGATTGAAATCGTTGAAGAATCTCCTAGGCCTATCTCCATCAGCTCAACCTTGTGTACGGATAAACGCGTGAAGCTCGTGGAACTTCTCAAAGAGTACCAGGACATATTCGCTTGGATATATGAAGAAATGCCGGATTTAGATGAAAATTGGTCACCCATCATCTACATGTCATACCTGGATCCAAGTCGGTTAAACAGTTGCAGTTAGGAAAATGGATAGATTAGGTGCTGCATAGACTTCAGAGACTTGAACAGGTGCTGCTCCAAAAACGATCCTCCTCAACCTAACATCGACATGTTAGTAGATTCAACCAGCGGACACGGCATATTCTCCTCCATGGATGGATGTAGCGGCTACAACCAGATAAGGATGTACGAGCATGACGCAAGTAAGATATCTTTTCGAACTCCTCTCGGAATTTTTTTATTATACCATACTGCCATTTAGTCTAAAGAATGCCGGTGCAACGTATCAACGCTCTGGCAATCTTCCACTGGAGTCGATACCTCAAGGGAACAACTTCAAGAAGATAACGATGTCCAAGCGTCATATTGAGCAAGATCCGGGCGAGTCACTCTATCAGGCAGTGGTCGAACAAGATTCGGGCGAGTCACTTTATCAGACAGTGGTACCTGTCTATCATGCTATATTGGAGAGTCGGTTAGTCATCCTTTGGAGCTGTTGAACGCTCATCTACAACAATATATGCCCTGATAAAAAGAACCAGGCCTGCCGGTAATGAAGAGCCTCATAATGTTCGTAGGGGCATATATCTCACTAACAGGCGATACAACCTTTAGCCTTCGCAGCGGTTCCTCAAGCACCAAGAGGAAAACTACCGAGATACAACATCCCGTGCGTCCGCCGGTTCGACCAGTACCACATGCACGACTCCCACAATGATGAAACAACGTCTAAGATATTCCATACACAGCTCGACAACAACCACCACGAACAAACCATGTAAACCACGCTTGGGGATCGAGGCTCAACATGAAGTTCCTTCACCGTCGACCAAGGACTTCTTCAACACGAGAAAGATGGTCGGCCAAGAATCATGGAATTCTAAGGGTAAATCGAACTGAAGAGGAAGCCACTTCAATTTTCCCTCCAGCAGAAGCTGCTTCAATGGTCTATTCAAGAGCCGCTTCAACACTCTCTCCAGGATCCACCTCAACGTTCGCACCAGAAGCTACTTTGACATCCTCTCAAGTCGTTTCAACACTCAAGCTACATCAATAATCTGCTCTCTGGTTAAGTTGTCTTTGATGTACTCATTGCTCAACATATGTCTCATCCATCCTTCATGAGGACCGGAGCATGAAAAACCCTGAAGTCGATAGGAGGAGGGTTATCCTGTGGAACGGATATTTTCATATAGTTGAAAGGGCGCGGTGAACAACTCATCATCAATGTTCGGCATATCTTTGAAGCTATCAACACCTCCTGAATTGGCACCAGCATTATCCCCAGAAGACATCTCAACAGGAGTTCTTTTCTTCATTCTACAATAAAAGACAGGAGTCAGTACTTGTACTCGTGAGATGTGTAGTCACACACGGCAGAACACACATTCACGTTGGAGTACACAAGGCTGGTATTGGGTCCAAACACCGGTGTTGATCGAGTCACAAGTCCGGTGTTGATCAAGTTTCAAGTCCGGTGTTGATCAAGTTTCAAGTCCGGTGTTGATCAAGTCACAAGTCCGGTATTGCTCAAGTTTCAAGTATGGTATTAATCAAAGTCACAAGGATGGTATTCGAATAAAACAGGCGCACGCAACGGGGCGATTTTCGGTGAAACACGTGGTCGATATTCAGTCAGGCACGCGACGGGTTCCGCTTGGTCCCAGCCCCAGATTGGTCGAAGCAGACATAGCCGCCCCCAATCAAAGCTCTCTCTCCATAAAAGGCGTTTCAGCTCCAACAATTCAATGCTCTCCCGGGCCTTCTCCAGAAGCTACTTCAACGCTTCCTGCAGGACCCACATTTATATTTGAGCACACAAGGTTCATTTTTTAAAACAAGTATGCTCACATCGGGTCCCACGTTCGAGCGAAGTAAACAACAAGGTCGGTGTTTGGTCGAAGTAGCAAGATGACACTCGAGCAGGCACATCAAGCCCACGTTCGATCAAGCAGGCGCAGTATCCCCACGAATGAAAAAGGAGTAACAATCCATCGAAGCGGGAAAGACTGACATCATGCTAGGGGAACGCTCGCATGGACGTCTCTTGAACGTGACATGCTCGAAGGACAGGACGGCTCGTCTCTCCTGGTAACATCTAACTTTGTCTCATAAGTTTTATCTTTAACTGTCACCATCTCATGCCTACCCCACAATAGTATAACCATTATATGCTAGGCAGGGGACTTAATGTTGATGGTGGATTTTCATTTAAGGTTGATATTGTAAAAACCAGAAAACTATGCGCTGACATCTTGTAAAAGATAAAGCCATTAGTAAGTGTTAGATACTCCCTCACTTAATTCACCTAGAATGGAGCATGTGGCAACAATCCCATTCTGTGAATACATGAAATTCATC
This sequence comes from Papaver armeniacum, assembly GCA_023531295.1. NCBI lineage: Eukaryota > Viridiplantae > Streptophyta > Magnoliopsida > Ranunculales > Papaveraceae > Papaver > Papaver armeniacum. The sequence goes on from JAJJWW010014791.1 coordinate 196,185, forward strand.
CGAGGTTGGAGCATGTAGCAACAATCCCATATACCCCCGTGAATTTCTAGCATTATTAATTAATGCGCAATCGGCCTTGTATTTCCGTACTCATTATCACTGCGGCATGACGACCGAGTGTTGCTCTTCACGAGCAACACGAACCTCCACGCATTATAATGAAACCATGTACGAAATACCCGTACAAGCTGACTCTCAGTGTGTTATACTAGCCCGATTGAGCCCCTCTCGGTGTGTTATACTAGCCCGATTGAGTATCCGGACAGACCGTATCATTCCGGATATGATCACAGTCATCGAACTCCACAAGCATGATTGGATGACCCAGATCAATTCCATCACCCCCAAGCAGGTATGGAATATCCACTACCGAACCAACGCGGACCCCGCATGGTCGGCCTCCCCAGAGATTGGCCTATCTTGCCAAAAAACGTCTAAACCTGAGCGTATGGACGGAAAACCCTAAATTAGGGTTTGCGGCATATTACATGCGTCGCAAAGCAGTCTCAACCATCCATCTTCGCAGGTATAGATGGAGGGTGTAGATGTAGATTCAAAGGGCCCAAAGCATGTCAACACAATCACCGTGGTCCCACCTACATACCTGACCAATCGGTCAGAACCAACCATGGTTGGTTATCCCAATTCGTATGCCCGAATCAAGCATGACGCACGGCCTTGAAACCCAAATTAGGGTTTTGAGCATCACGAGCGTCCATTTTCTCCGGCATGAATGGAAGGTCCCAGATTAGATTAAACAGGTCCGGTCATACCAGCATGACCACCGTGGGCCCATCTATCTCCTCACCTGGTCGCCAAGGCATACCATGCCTGGGTATCCCAAACCGTCTTCCCAAACTAGCGTGGTTACACTTCCTAATTGCAAACTAATCTCGACCGCTCAACTTCACCGGATGATTTGAGTGACTCGGATCACGTTTTCATGGGATAGTCGGGTATAGGCGTGAACACCCGGCTACCACCTACCGCCAAACCGATCAGCCAAGACCGACCAAGGTTGGTGCGTCTTGGAACGCGTGCCCGAAATCGGTATGATGCGCGACTTTTGCGAAAAGCTTTTAGGATTCCTATTGCAAAATCGATCTCAACCACTCCTCTTTGCCGGTCAAATTAAGTGGCCTAGATCGCACCTTCATGGGACAGTGAGGTACGGACGTGTACACCGGCATGCTGTCTACACGCATGCCCGGTCGGTCCCTTCCAAAACCCTTCCCATGCTTGGTTTCGACCAAGCTAAAGAGTGATGCTTTCGCACCTCTTCAAAAACCCTAATTCCATTAACGGCCGCGGATGAGTGTCTCAAAGATCATCTCGTCGGGTCCAACTTCACCGCTTAGTTATACAGTTCGCCGGGGAGTTAATTGGTCAAGTGAGGCGTCATTACCCGTCACTCTACCACACCATGATGCAGTACCTGCATAAAATACACACGATACTTCACAAGTATCAACTTCCTGAATACGCAGTTATTCAATTTAGCATTACATGCTACCTTTCGTGGATCCACGATCCACACATTCCAGACATCAATCATGTCACAAAGCTGGGGATACATACATGGGGTATTGGTGCAGCGGTTTACAGGCGTGCGGCGTGCAACGCGCCATCACAAGAACGTGTTAGGAAGTCATGGACGGTTAGAGATGACAGGAGAAGTGGGCAAGACTGGTCGTGTAGCACCAACACACAACTCCACTACTCCATCACTCCACTTCCTCCACTACCCACGAGAGACGTGAATAAGGCTCAATGACTTGTATAAATAGGTTCTCCTCCCTATTTCCAACAAAGAGAACCACTGAGCAAGTCAGATTGAGACAGTAAAACCAAGTGTTGATACCATCATATTCAAACACCGGAACCGATAGCTTACATCCCTGTAGGTTCTGCCTCAGCATTTCACAAGTCATAAGCAAGCCAACACCTTCACAATCTCAACACCTTCTTCGCTTCCCTCCCTAAGATCAACCCCATCTCCTTCACTTTGTGACCGAAACAAGTCTGGAACGACCATTTCTTTGTTTAGGCCGGACTTGCACATATTGATCTCTCGAATCTACAAGCACTCACCACGCAGTGCATTTGTTTAAGGTTTAAATTCATTCCTCATCCACACACCCCGAATTACCAAATCATGCAGGAATAGTTTTCACCCATAAACAGAAAGAAAATATAAAGCTTCTCCCGATTAGTGCAAAAGATAAAAATAAAAACTCATCAGTAAATATATACATAACCTCAATTGTCTTGATGATTGATGCATTTGTATTTGAAATTGTTTCATCCACAGTTATTTCATGAGTTAAAATTCCAAAAGAGAGTATGCTAAATATTATCCAAAGAGCGAAGTTGATAAACTTTAACATTGTGTAACATTTGATGTTGAGCTACGGAGGCGATGAAGATTGATGAATATATATATATATACACCGGATTTTTCTCCTATTAATTACTATCAAATTTGCACATTTAATGACAATCACTTTAAAGTAAAAAAAGTTGTCTCACTGTGTCCCCCAATAGTATATTGACATATACCATCACATTTCAATAACATCTTTTCATTTCATTTAAGATAATCTTTGAACTGTTCTTTTTCAAATTTAAGGTTCCACAATTATTTCTAAGCACGCATGGTAATATTCAATTGGAAGATTTCACCCGAAACTTAAATTATGTCTGATTTATTAAATTTACATTAATTATACATCATACAAGCGTTCTCATATTGAGAGTAACGATTAAGGAAGGGAAATTTGTGCACCCATAAAAACTGAGGTGCACATTCCCCTGCATTCGGTTAGTTATTTATTTTTATTAGTGTTTATCTCTCTTAGAAATATCACCATTTTATAATTTTGAGTCTGATTTGATGTATTTAACCGGGGTGCACGTTCTTCTCCTCCTAATTATCTAAACTTCTTGAACGTCATTTATTTTATCTCAATTTTCTGAGTCGAAATTTGTGCACCCCTCTAAAACCGGGATGCACGTTCCGTACCAGCCTATTGGATGATTTTGTTGGCTAATGATTATTTCCATCATACTAAGGTCATGAACAAATACTTCATAAAGTAAAATTTATCAAAAAGACTATGAAAAAGATAAAAATAGAATAATCATTCAATTAGTTACTATCCTTTTGTTAGAAGGATGATGTGTTCGTTTGATCTTCAGTCTTCGTATTCAATTCTTAAAAAGTAGAGTAGTCTTTCTACTTCAACAACCTAATTCTACCATAAAAAGTTGACTTTAGTAAGAAATATAAGCAGTCAGTTTTGGAAGCTAAACTTGAAAACCATACTTGACATACCAACGCCTGTCGGGATCAACTGAGCTATGCTATAACAACTTTCCTCTCATCTGTGCTTAAATTATAGAGAGAACCAATTAAAATAAATTGGTATTCTTGGTATTCTCGTCTTTAATTTCAATAACAAATATTAGAATTTGAAGGAATATATAGAAAATTAAAAAGGAGTAGTCATTATTATAATACTTATTAGTTTAAGCTAATTTTTATTTGTTGTGACTTAGGCAACTAAAAAAACGGAAATGGACATCATTGAAAAGTGCTGGAAAAACCAGGACCTCCATAGTAGAAAATTATACCACTCGAATCAGTTTGGCCGAGGCTCAAACCGTAGCAATTTGTATTTGATTGAATCATGAAAACAGTTTCAGGGACTTTGGCTTCATAATTTCCATCAAATACTTTAACTCCGAGAAAGTAACTTGATATTCCAAAACCCTCTTCTGAAGAAAAATGACCACTACCCATTTGAGTCTTGGTATGTCGCATATTAGGTTTAGTGTTGGAAATTTGTCCACCAAAATCTATTCTTGTTGCTTTTGTTGATAACTGCTTGAAGAGAAAATGTGGCCAATATCCCACATCAATACCTTGTACTTGTACCCACCAGTTTCCAGTTAATTTATCCTAAGAAATTATTGAATATCAACATTATTTTGGATAAGAATTAAACTGGATACGGAAAAACAAGAATATTGACTGTTGCTAGCGGTTTTTACCTTAAACATAATGAAGTCGGCGGAGTACTGGGTGCCATGAAAAATGGATAAATTATTGAAGCTGGAACCGAAAGAGATTTTTGATGTTGTCTGCACAAAGCCTGAGCATTGAATATTGTAGCAACCTGTGCTATTGAAGTGGTCAGCCTGAAAGAGAAAAACATAGATTTATTAATGCTTTTGTAAAACATCTTACTCCTACGGCCGGTACCATGGATGACTATTTTGAAAAGTCTCCATATACTGTAAACTTATAGTTAAAATAATAATAATAATAATAATAACAAAAAAACAATAATATCACTTACCGTCCAATACACAAATATCCTTGGCTCCTCGTCACCATATAAGCTTTTGTTGACCTAATTAAAGATGGTCACGAAAGTTTGTAGTATATGAAAAGTGGATTGTAAAACAAAACATTGAGTGGTTTTTGGACGCATAATTTATTGTTAGACATGTAACAACGAAAGAAACATTAAGTGAAACGAAATTTACTGAAATTGAATTTGGAACAATTCACTGAAAACGGTTTGCACAAATTTTCTTTATACAAAACATACCGGTACACCTTAATAATGAGTATGTTATATTGTAGCAATGCAGATTTGACCATGACAAAACTGTCTGATATAGTTTACATAAGCAATTTGTTTTTTTACCCAATCTCTGAACTAAGCGTCAAGATATGAAGGAAATGAACACATAGAGCGCAAAGGAGAACAATAAAAGGAAAAAGATCGAGAAATAATATCCTGCTTTGGGATAAGTTGAAATGAGAGTTTACTTTTTCTTTCAAAGGAAAACCAAATAGGTGAAATCAATTTTAATTAAGTGCAAAATTAATACACAATTAAGTGTGAAACAAATGTACATTAAGACCGATACATCTAAAAAATAGGCATAAAATGTCTGTTTGAATGCACACATAATGTTACAAAAAAAAATGTTTGGTAAAAAAAATTAAGTCAAGCGGCTCATACATCCACTATTAAAAAAAATGGTCAGGATAAAATAAAATTGATATAATTTTCCTTTCGATAAGACTAAAAACTATTTCGTCCAAAAAGAAAGGATCTTGGTGGAGCCTCGAGCCACAAGACCAAGGACTGCATGGCTGGAGTGCTCGTGTATGTGAAAGTCATACAATTTAGCCTAAGTTATCTCCCCCACATATAAGTGTGTTGACTCAGGGTCATACTAAAGATCACAAAAATCCTAGTGTGGAACCTTCATTTTTTTTTTGTCGCTATGTGGGATGAATGGTTACATCTCATTCAATGATAGTGAATATAGGTATTGAACCTTAGTGATCCTTAGGTCCAAGTTTAATTCATAACAAAATCACAAAAAACCATTGAAAACTTATTTTCTCCAATACTTACTTCCCATCCTGCTTCAATAACTTCTTTGTCATCCATTTTAAATCCAAATTTGGGATGCACTAAATTCTGTGATTTGTTCAATTAGTGGTTTCCAAAGGTTAATGGTTGCTTGTGCTCCTTGAAAATTGTCACATATCGGAGTAATTGACGCAAACTGTAACATATGGATGAAGCAAAAAATGAAAATGGTTGTCATAATTAGACCATCCCAATATATGTAATTTGTGTAAAGATGATTAAAATTGGTGTATAATACCTAGTAGTAACATCGTTTGAAGATGATGGGTGAAGATGTTTACTCGAAAGTATTGGGTCTAAATGGTAACTATTTCCAGACCTTCGAATGGGGACAGTTCCTTCCGGACATAATCCATATTTATGCCAAGTTTGTGTTAGCTCAATTTGTTTTTGTTCTTTTGGTTGTACTCCCCGAGGGTATGAACTTGGTCTCATCTATTTCATAAAAATAATAACAATATTTAACAATATAAAAAATAATAAACAAGTTAGTAATAATACATAAATATACTAAGTATTATCTGTGCCTCTTGTCGGGCTCAACTCTAATTTTTGTGGTTAATCAAACCATAGCCCCGTCGTTGTTAAGTTAACAGAAATTAATAAGCTAATTGAAACTATCAAAACTTGTTATAATGCAAGGTCACGAATGATATATTAAGTTTGTAGTCGGTTGAGATTAGTGTTAAAAAATTGTCATGATTAGGAAATATATTTAGATTTGAAAATGGGTAGTTAAATTAGGAAATATGGTTAGATTACGAATTTTGTAACCGAATTATAATTGAGTTAGGCTAAATTATGTTAATGTTAACCTTAATTTATTAAAATTTGGTAATCATGTCCGACCGTTAAAGATCCTGACCGTCCCTCATTTTGATAGAGACTGGTGGTTCTCGATCGCCTTTTGTCTTTTTATGTCGATCTCATCCTTTTTTTCGGATTGGGAAATCTTCCCTTATTATTATTATTATATAAGTGATGATGTTTACTAATTATCAACCTTTATCCAGTTTTACAATTATCGTGGTCAGGTTATGTTCGGCTAGGTTAAGTTAAGAAATTTAGTTTCTTCCACTTTTAAGGTCAATACTCCCTGGTATGATTAGGGTAAATGGTTATGAGGTTAAGATTAAGTATGGTTGAGCCATGACATAATCTTTATCGTCCAATCTAAAAATAATCTCAATCGTTCTTTGTATTGTATCTGGAGAAACACCATTCTTCTCTAGAATATAGATATATATAATCAACAAAAATATAAATATTAGAACACCAATATATGATAAGACCTGTATCGGATGATTATGAAACAAAGGATTGCTGAAAGCATGTTGTTTGTGGATATTGTAACAATCGATGATCTCATCATTATCACTCTACAAAATAACAATTAAGAAAATTATTTAGAAACCAACATAAAACCACGTTCTAGAATAGATCTTAAGAAAGAAAATATAAAGCTTGTCCCGATTAGTGCAAAAGATAAAAATAAAAAACTCATCAGTAAATATATACATAACCTCAATTGTCTTGATGATTGATGCATTTGTATTTGAAATTGTTTCATCCACAATTATTTCATGAGTTAAAATTCCAAAAGAGAGTATGCTAAATATTATCCAAAAAGCGAAGTTGATAAACTTTAACATTGTGTAACATTTGATGTTGAGCTACGGAGGTGATGAAGATTGATGAATATTGTTATAGGGCCTATGGCCCATAGATATGTGCGGTCCATTAGTATACTAGGGTTTTCCATATACTCCTGTATAAATAGAACACTAAACCTATGTAATTTGGTTCCTCTTTCTGGTTAATAAAATGTCCTTCTCTCTTTTGTCTCTTTCTTACTTAAATACGTTATAAGCGCGAGAGCTCTACCTCGCTAACAAAAAAAAAAAAAAAAAAAAAGAATTTCTTTTATCATCCATTGATAGTGCAATCTGCGAGATCCCATCTGACTGTGTTCCGAAGGTACGGTCTATAAACGGGTGCTGTGTTCTTTTCTACATTCAATCAATCGAAAAGATGAGCAAGAAGGAATATATCCGACAAGAATTTGCACAGCTGGGCATAGATGGGCTTGAGTATCACCGTTGGATGGCTGATGTGAAGATCTCTTTTGTGGCAAAAGAATGCACCCACATCATCATACCCTCTACTGACAAAGATGTTATCCCAGCAACTGAACAAGAAAAGGCTGAAGCCCTTCGATATTTGAAGGTATACATTGAACCTAATCTCCTTTGGGGATACCAACACATGATGTGTCCTAAAGAACTGTGGGATGCATTAGCAAGCCGTTTGGGAGCATTGAGGATTGTCTTCTCCCACAATTGAATGAACAGTTGAATGACATTCTCTTTCTTGATTATGTGAAGGTAGGTGATTTCCAACGAGATATGCTTAAGCTACAAGCACAACTCAATTTCTGTGGGATAAAACTTACTGATAAAGATATGATTCAAAAGACATTGTCTACTTTCCCTTTGTCATCTGTTATTCTAGCCAACCAATACCGCATAGAAGTTGATAACAAGAGAATAACAACTTTTAGTAAGTTGATCAACTTATTGCGGGTAGCCGAAAGGCACAATGAAGTTCTAGCAAACAACAATGCTAGAGCCCCCGGGAAGAAGAAAATTCCCGAGGCTAACTATGGCAAGGATAACAGGGAAAACACCCCAAAGAAAAGAGGGTTAAAAATGATTCATATTCTCATGCTCCATACTCACGTGGGGATAATAACCCACGTGGAAGAGGACAAAAGGGTCATCGTGGAAGGGGCCATGGGCGTGGAGGCCACTCAAATACCTGGTCTAGAGATGTTATACGGACCTAGTGGTAGGGGAAACACTTGTTGAAAAAACACATAAGAACCCCACACCTAAGAAGGTAGAGAATGGCAATGAACCTTGTTACGGAGTGTGGTATCTCCGGACATTGGTACCAACAATGCAAGGCTAGTGCCAAGGTAGCGGCTAGCTACAAAAGTACCGGAATCTATAGATCAAGAATCTAACTATGTGGAAGAACATGATCATCCCTCCCGGATGTCAACTTCACCATTTCTGACCTTCCGGGCAAAAAGAACCATGCCCTTATGGAAACACCCGACTTTGATTGATTGTTATTTTTTTTTTTTAGTTATCCTTTGATCCCAAGAACTTGTTTATTTTCTTGCTTTGTGGTTTAGCAGATTATGGTTTAAACATTTATTTTGATAACTTAAACTATGTTAGGTAGTCTTAAATTATCGGGTTTTTTTTTTGTTGATGGATCAGTGATTTTAATTCTTATGGGTACTTATTATGCATTGGATTTAAATTTTTATTGTGATAATCTATTACATGATTGAATTACGTGACCGAATTCTCTGAAGTACCATTTACTTGTAGGAATGTCATCCTCAGAAGAGATTGAGTGCCTAGCTGATAGTGGCACCACACACACTATTTTAAGAAATAGGCAATTATTTGTTGACTTAATTCCTTATAAATCCTCTGTGACTACGATGATTGGATCATCACAAGTGATCATTGGGCGAGGTAATGCTCAATTTTTGTTGCCAAATGGCACGATGATTAAAGTCACAGAAGCTCTATATGCACCAAGAGCTAACCGTACCTTGTTGAGTTTCAAAGATATCCGTGCAAATGGATATCACTTGGAAACTCACTGTGAAAATGGAATTGAATATATAAATATTATCTCTAATACATGTGGAATAAAACACATTTTAGAGAAATTAATGAGTCACTCTAGTGGTTTGTACACTACTACTATTCGGATTATCGAATCACATGTTGTTACCAACGATGAACTGTTGAACCGTGAATTGTACAAGCTTTGGCACGACCGCTTGGGGCACCCAGGTCGTGATATGATGATCCGTGTTTTAAAGAACTCACACGGACATCCCTTCTTTCGAGTGAAAAGTAAATGAGACAAAAGACAGTTACAATGCAAAGTAACAACGTCTACCAGCCACTGTCATCTAAAGAAAATGATGTTCAACCTCTTTCTCATTCTACTTCGTGGACTTTGTCAAAAGCACACCACTCATTTTGCAAAGCTTGTTCTTTAGAAAAGAAAGGAGCGAGACCATCCTATGCTAAAGATACAAAACAAAACATTCCATTTTTACAAAGAATACAAGGTGATATTTGTGGACCTATACATCCAGAGTGCGGACCATTCAGGTATTTTATGGTTCTGGTAGATGCTTCGACCCGTTGGTCACATGTTGCATTACTGTCCACAAGAAATGTTGCATTTGCAAAGCTCCTAGCACAAATTATACGTTTGAGGGCTCATCACCCCGATAATCCAATCAAGTCTATCAGACTTGATAATGCTGGAGAATTTACATCTAAAGGATTTGATGATTTTTGTATGTCTATCGGAATTGACGTAGAGCACCCTGTACCCCACGTACACACTCAAAATGGTCTTGCAGAAGCTACCATCAAAAGGTTACAGATGATAGCTAGGGCATTGGTTATGCGTTCCAACCCGCCTATTCCGCGCTCGGGGTACGCCATATTGCATGCAAGCATTACTTATTCGCTTTAGACCCACTATTAGCCAACCATTTTCTCGCGTACCAGTTGGTAACTGGATATGAGCCTGATATTTCACATTTACGCATTTTGGTTGTGTTGTATACGTGCCTATTACGCCCCCACAGCGTACTAAGATGGGTCCCCAAAGACGATTAAGTATTTATGTTGGATATGAATCCCCAACAATAATCCTCTATTTGGAACCTTTGACAGGCGATCTCTTTACCGCTAGATTTGCGGAGTGTCACTTTGATGAGACAACCTTCCCGTCGTTAGCGGGTGGTATGGAAAAGGATTTCCTAAGGGAACGACATGAATTATCGTGGTGTGTCCCCACTTTGTCTCATCTTGATCCCCGTACCTCACAATGTGAAAGTGAAGTGCAGAGAATTATTGATCTTCATAATGTGGCAAACTCAATGCCTGATGCATTCACTGATATTGCTAAAGTGACGAGATCACACATACCAGCTGCAAACATGCCTGCAAGTTTAGAAATCCCTAATACGGGAAAAGGCACCTTATATAGAGGTGTCAAACCTACACTTGGTGGAAGTGTAGCTGAGGCCGTGGCCCCCCAAAGGAAGAGGGGAAGACCACCTGGTTCGATGGATACTCACCCAAGGAAGAAAAGAGTGAGTAAGGCACAATCCGATCCATTCATCATCGATACAGATAATTCCTCTCATGAAATTGTCTCTGATTATAGTTATGTCCATGAATCAATACTGGAGGACGCTCCGATGTTTGAAATGATTCCAGAGAACAAAGAAATCTCTATGGATTATGAGAGTGCATACGTGTTGATGGAAACATCCTACACGCAGATTGATGATGCATTTGCATACACAGTTGCTCAAGAGATCATTGAGCACGATGACATCGAACCACGCTCTATTGCAGAATGTCAAAAAAGCAAAGATAGCCTAAATGGGAAGTTACAATCCAGGAAGAATTAAATTCACTGGCAAAGAGACGGGTATTTGGTACGGTAGTGCTAACCCCACTAGGTGTAAAGCCCGTAGGACATAAATGGGTATTTGTCAGAAAGCGTAATGAGAAGAATGAAGTCTTGAAGTATAAGGCTCGCCTTGTGGCGCAAGGTTTCTCACAACGCCCTGGAATTGATTATGAGGAAACATACTCTCCCGTAATGGACGTCATAACGTTTCGCTACTTAGTTAGCTTGGTAGTTTCAGAAGGACTTGAAATGCAGCTTATGGATGTGGTTACAGCATATCTCTATGGGGATCTAGATTCAGAGATATACATGAAAGTGCCTGATGACCTTCCATTGCCCGAATCAAGTAACTATAAACCACAGAGTGCGTTTTCGATCAAGTTGAAACGTTCACTTTACGGATTAAAGCAATCCGGGCGGATGTGGTATACCCGTCTAAGTGATTATTTGATTGGGAAGGGATATATAAATAATGAGTTGTGCCCCTGCGTGTTTATAAAGAAAACGAGTTCGGATTTGCAATTATAGCTGTTTATGTTGATGATATGAACATAATAGGTACTCTTAATAAAATAAGAGAAACCGCAAGCTACCGAAATCTGAATTTGAGATGAAAGATCTTGCGAAAACTCGGTTTTGTCTAGGACTTGAGCTAGAACACCGAGTCTGTGGAATACTAATCCACCAGTCTGCATATGTCTATAAGATACTCAGGAAATTCAATATGGACAAGGTGCATCCTGCTAGCACTCCCATGATTGGTCGAAGTTTAGATGTACAAAAGGATCCATTTCGTCCAAAGGAAGATGACGAAGAGGTATTGGGAGCTGAAATTCCCTACCTAAGTGCAATAGGCGCATTATTGTACTTAGCACAATGTACTCGACCTGATATATCGTTCTCAGTGAACTTGTTAGCTAGATATAGCTCAGCGCCAACGCAGCGTCATTAGAATGGTATAAAGAATGTATTTAGATACCTTAAGGGAACCATTGACATGGGTTTATATTATCCCTATGAGGACGAAAGGAGGATTTCTAAAGCAACCCCCTACACTGAAACCCTAAATAATGTTTTGGTTGGTTTTGCTTGATCTTTGGGTACCTCTCGACCCACATAAAGCTCGATCCCAAACTGGTTATGTATTCACCATAGGGAACACGGCGATATCCCTGGAGATCGACCAAGCAAACTCTTGTAGCTACCTCCACGAACCACTCAGAGATCATTGCCCTACATGAAGCGGTTCGTGAGTGTATATGGTTAAGGTCTATCATTACACATATTCGAGGGACTAGTGGTTTAAATTCCACCACTGAAGAGCCAACATGCATTTATGAAGATAATGCAGCTTGTATCGAACGAGATGAAGCAAGGATATATCAAGGGTGATAATACGAAACATATTTCACCAAAGTTCTTTTACAATCAGCAACAACGATGTCTCTTAAACATTCAAGTCAACAAAGTACCGTCGATGAGAATGTGGCGAGACTTATTTACTAAGTCACTTCCTAAGTCCTTATTTGAAAAACATGTAAAGAGTATTGGACTAAGGAAATTGTCCGAACTCCCTTGATTGCAATCAGGGGGAGATGCTGACATCAGGGGGAGTATCTAATGATATGATGTCGACATCAAGGGGAGTGTTTGTTGAACTCTTTTTCCCTTTACCGAGTTATTTTGTCCCAATGGGTTTTGTTACTCGGTAAGGTTTTTAATGAGACAACAACAACACCATGGTTATCACTCCCCGGTTGAGGTTATCTTTTTCCCACAGGGTTTTTATATTTTAGGTTTTTCTAAAGAGAAGTGGACAGCTTTATCAACACGTTGTACTCTTTTCCCTTCGTCAAGGTTTTGTCCCATTGGGTTTTCCTTGTCAAGGTTTTAACGAGGCAACACATTTGAAGTCCCGTTTTTGAACCGCACAAGGGGGAGTGTTATAGGGCCTATGGCCCATAGATATGTGCTGTCCATTAGTATACTAGGGTTTTGTGCGGTCCATTAGTATACTAGGGTTTTCCATATACTCCTGTATAAATAGAACACTAAACCTATGTAATGTGGTTCTTCTTTCTGGTTAATAAAATGTCCTTCTCTCTTTTGTCTCTTTCTTACTTAAATAAATATATATATATACACCGGATTTTTCTCCTATTAATTACTATCAGATTTGCACATTTAATGACAATCACTTCAAAGTAAAAAAAGATCTCTCACTGTGTCCACCAATAGTATATTGACATATACCATCACATTTCAATTATATCTTTTCATTTCATTTAAGATAATCTTTGAACTGTTCTTTTTTAAATTTAAGGTTCCACAATTATTTCTAAGCACGCATAGTAATATTCAATGGGAAGATTTCACCCGAAACTTAAATTATGTGTGATTTATTAAATTTACATTAATTATACATCGTACAAGCGTTCTCATATTGAGATTAACGATTAAGGAAGGGAAATTTGTGTACCCATAAAAACCGAGGTGCACATTCCCTTGCATTCGATTAGTTATTTATTTTATTAGTGTTTATCTCTCTTAGAAATATCACCATTTTATAATTTTGAGTCTGATTTGATGCATTTAACCGGGGTGCACGTTCTTCTTCTCTTAATTATCTAAACTTCTTTAACGTCATTTATTTTATCTCAATTTTCCGAGTCGAAATATGTGCACCTCTCTAAAACCGGGGTGCACATTCCGTGCCAGCCTATTGGATGATTTAACGTTGGTAAACATCGAGAGTATATATGAACTTCCCTAAACATGATCATAACATTTATACCGTGACTCCCTGTACTTTGAAATTCCCAATCTAAATCTACACATATAACTCTAATAAATTCGTGGCAATCAAACTGATCACCCTTAACATGTGAAGCAAAAACTTTAATAGGTCTCCAACTAAAATTCGAATTCAAGCTTAATCATGGAATATATCAAAGACCCTACCTTTTTTTTTATCACTAGATACTTAATTGATTCACGCTCTTTCTCAACTTATTTAAATTCCACGCCCAGTTAAAAGAATTACCCAGTATCAAATTCAAACAACCTTACATATAATCTTTAATTCTTCGCATTAATCCCCCCCCCACCACCACCACCAATTTTAAACCCTTGTAGTTTTCCTTTTCTTATCGATTCGTATAGAAGAAGCGGGTTGATTCATGCTTAAAAGAAAAAAAGCGGGTTGAAGAAAACAAATACAAAAATTAACACAATTGCTTAATTGGGCATAATCAAGATCAATCATGGCATTGGTTGATATAAAGAACTCACCGTCTAGCTTGATGAACAATAAAAGAAGAAAGAGAAAGTATACTTGTAGTTGCAGGAAATCCTACACTACACCCCTCATAAGAATCCATACAATTAAACCATTTTAAGATGAACAATTATAATTTCTTTTGATTAACTTCTCGATTGTTTACAAGATAAAAGGAAATTAGGCTCAAGAATTACAATCACTCCAACTTTCTCTCTCTTAATGACTTGCCCAACACTCGAAAAAGATCTCCCCATCAATAGGCCTGCTCGGCTCTTTATATAGGGTATTACATAATGGATGACAGCTAAGCTGTCCTTTATTTTCGGGAATGACTTGCGAAATATCGCAAATGTACAAATATGTAATCTCGCAACACTCCTAGATCTCGCTAGGTCTTCACATCTTTCTCGTGTTTTGGCTATCATCATTCATTGCGTCATTTATATTACTCGTCTGCGACACCTTCGCAACACTGCCGTTTAATGATTTCGCGAGGTATTGATGTCGCGATATTCTGATCCTACAATACTGGTTTATGCCTGGAAAAAAAAAGGTACGGAACGTGCACCCCGGTTTTAGAGGGGTGCGCAAATTTCGACTCCAAATTTCTTATTTTTAATTTCTTTAACAAAACCCAAATAATAAATATGTGCGAGGAATTGATGAATTTATTACTATGTACATCTTTTTATACCTCTGTATCACTTTCTCTTTTTTCTCTCTTCTCAAGCTGGTCACCGGTTTAGAAAAATTGATAAAATCATATATATATTGACACATAGTTTTGGATTGACATTCATGATTCTTACTCATAATTTAGCCCTTTTTTTGTTCATAGTACTGAAAATGACATGAAAAAACGGGCTTAAGTTCAGAGTCTTCTTCTAACATTAAGACCTTGAAATCGTGGATTTAAAAAAATCCCTTCTTGGTGATAAAGTTGTCCAAAAAATGAAATGATCAATTCCTTTCGCAATTCTATTATCAAACGCATTAAAGAATTTTGAGGAACCTGGAAGTATCAAAAGTATTATCAATACAAGCATACCTAGATAACTAAATGAGACGATAATCATAAACCAAAGATGACATTTAGTTGTTACTCCATGTTTGATTAAGTTTCATGAAAAATGTCCATGGGAGAAATTAAAACAGAGAAAAATATGAAAAATGGAAGAGTTCAAGAGAAGAGAAATTATAGCTTTGAAACTTGTGTTTTTTTTTCTTCCACAACACAATATTTAAATAAAATAAATTTAAAATGGTAGAACCCTTCGTTGAGTTCAACAAATAGGGATGAGAGGAATGTGCATCTACGGGTGCACAAAGTTGCACTCTATAATTTTTAAAAAGATCAGTGTACCGAGTCCGTAACCAATTATTTTGATTTTAACCCGTAGAGATAAACCTTGTGTAATCTTTCCAATTTACTAAAGATCAAACAAGAAAGCTGAAAAGATGAGGGTACCCAGATACACCAAATATTTTCATTTGATCACAACCTATTCAAGACCCACCGTTTATAAACCTCTTTAAGCAACAATCACTAAAGGAATATTTCAACACGGTGTACTTGGAACAGGGTTAGTCCAGAAAAGCCTAACAATGTGAGAAATCAAATCCAAGTGGCGAATCGCAATAACCTTGTGTGATCGTCTATGGATACAAGATCGAGACAATACAATAACAAGATGTTCACTTATGATCAATATCAAGTGCAAGAACGAAACACTATAGGATCAATATCAAGTGCCTAGTTAGCATACAAGTGTAAATATTTTAATTATAATAGATAATTATAATGCGGAAATAAAGTAAAGCACACAATTGAATTTTGTTAAGGATGAAAACTACAATCTTGTAGAAAAACCCCGGGACCTAGTCCAATTTTGAATACTCAATGAATTAAGGCGCTAAAAAAGTAAACTTACAACTTCGAGTCGACGAGACCAAAAAATCTAAAATCCAAGTTACTCGGCTTCAGCAGTATTCTTGTTTTTGATAATATCTACTTAACCAAAGTTCTTAATAGTCGTTAAAATACTAGATATCCTATCAGAACAGATGTTCTCTTTAGGACTAGATCTAGTAGATTTTCTTAATGGTTCACAATAACTTCTGCTACCAATCTTTCAACTGGTAAGACAAGATTCTTTTGGATCGTATTCCGAACAGTTAAAGGATCAAAATGTTTGGAAACCAAACTCACTTTCTAATCACAATACCAAAATATATGATAAAATTAAGTATAATTACTGATCTTCTATTTTTAAGATATGTTACTAGATCCGAAGCTCCTAGATTACGAGATCAAACAAGATAATGATTATCGAAATAATTAATCTTGATTACAAGGTTTATGATAAATCACAAACAATATCTCAAAAGGCTTGTGTTTATCAAAAATAAACAACCTGTTAATCCTGGAAAATCAAGTCACAAAAAGTCACACCATGATCAAAACACAAGAACAAAGTCTTCTAATCTTCAAATTCTCCAATCTTCGATTTAATCTTCAAAGTAACAATCTGCAAAAAAAAAACTTGATTCCTTATTGATTTTTCGCATAGAAAGGAGTCTGTTAACAATGGAAAATCAATGAATTTATCTTACAAATCCAGAATTACTTAGATTTGTAGAAACGTTAAATATGTGATCTAGTTTGACTGACCTTATATCAAAAGATAAGGTTTTCAATAATAATCAAACTATGTGCAATCAAAGTTTCAGCAACCGTTAGTCAATCCAATCAATAATCGGAAACTAAAATAACAACACAATTATTTATTTTCCCACCAACGGTACTCTTAGAGCTTCTTGATCCCACATAAGTCTTTAAACGAGCAGTCGTAAGAGAATTCTCCTAATTAGGGTACTTTCCTCTCCGGATAAACAACTCCACCAGAAACAACATGAATGAAGTTTGACTGGCTCCTAGGATAGTTTGCAAAAAATGTAAATTCAAGTATTTATAGACCAAGGTTGTTTGGACAACAAGGAAATTCCAAAACCGAAAGTATTCTGAAGATATGCATTAAAGTACCTAATTTCGATTTTCCAATTTCTAATAAATGTCAAACAATATTTTCTTAAATCTCTCTTAGAAAATTTCTATTATTAGTTTAGCACATTAACTAATAATCCTTTTCTAGAGGATATTCTTTAATTGCTAGTAATTAAAACGTATATAATCGAAAATCATAATTAAATGCTTTTGAATATTTCGGTTTGGGATCACCTTGAGCATCAAGGAATATCTTTGAATAATTAATGATAAGAGTTATGCACATGTTGAAATAATGTCGACATCCATAACTTTCCTATTATGCAAACCCAATCTCCAAATCACACAAACCGTAAGGTGTACGTGACTATAGAAATTGGTTTTGTTTAAGAGAATCAATTCTACCTTATACAAATAATCAGGTAGGAACTAGTACCACACAATAAAAATAATTAGTTATGATCGATTATACCATGACTCCTAATATAGGTTATTACCGGTTATAACTTGCTTCCAAATACTAGTTATGATCGGTTACACATGTCACTAGTTATAGGTTATGACCGCTTCTACCTTATAAAAATAATCTAGTAGGAGTCGGTACTACCTTATAAAAATAATTAGGTAGGATCGGTCACACCTTGACTCCTGATATAGGTAGGTATTGGTTATATCTTGTCACCTAGCATTAGTCATCCAAATATTCTTTAATGAAAACCAGACCAACACACTTATTGATTTCCTTTTCGATTACGAAATAAGTTCGTACCATCTACTTCCTTAAACCAATGTAATAATACATAGTTTCCTAGGATGAAATCACACTTATATTCCACATATAATCAAGTAACTAAATACATAGATCATGTTGATGTCGTATTTACAAAGTTCAAAAGATAAACGTTATACTTCGTAATTTCCTTGACACTTTGATCATAATAATACGACCAAGTCTAATACTAGAGTATCATCTATAACCTTGCATGTTATGTTTTCAATCTAAAAGACTTGAAAAAAACAAGATAGAAATGGAACAAGTCAAGTATGTAGTTACTAACCTCAAGCTGAAGGATACTGCCTTCATTGTCTTCATCTTCAGATCTTCGTGAGTAACTGGAGAACAATATTTTTATCGTTTATAGCCTAACCTAATGAAGTTGACTCTAGTTCACTTATTGAGCGACTCGAGTTTTGGAACTAAATATGACAACCAAACTTGACATACCAACACTTTGTGGGTCAACCGAGCAGTGCTGTAACACAAGGTGGCCTTATAATAATCTAAGTTCGACTCGGAAATTATTAAAATATCAATCAAGGTATGATTACCATGCAAAATCTAAACAATATAATTGCGGAATAAAGTAAATAACACAGACACATAGCATTTTGTTAAAGAGGAAAACATTAAGGAAAAAACCCGAAACCTAGTCCAATTTTTCCATAAAAGTTTATTAGTTTCCAAAAATACCTACAAACACAACACAATAGGTACAAAATTATTCACTAACAAAATAGAGAATTGAGACAAATCAGACACAAAAATATATCTGTCAGGATGTAAAAATATATGAGATTATTCTTTTGGATGGGTATCCAGATATCAGATCTTTGAGATCTTTTCGGAGAGAGCGAAAATCGTTGTCCAATCGTTAACTAGGATCTGCTCCATAGAATATTTTTGGCTCGGACTGTACTACCTTTTCTCATTTTTAGGTTTTTAACTAATACTTTCGCCTATCATGATTATTCCACCAACACCTTTGTCACCTAATTAAATGATTCACATTCATAGCTTAAGTCACGCCTGACTTCTTAAAGGTTCTAATAGTATGAAAGTTGTTCGAAGTTGAAAAACAATGGATCTCAAGCTGCTCTGGTAAGAGTCAAATTTAATGCCCTAATTGCAAACCTATTCCATGAATGTTTTCCATCATTCAAGATAAATTATATATATAACACATATTTTGTTTTTTTACAAATTATATAATTGGCTAGATTGGGTTATACCAAGATTCATTGGAGTATGCCTAATAAGACTAAATAGGGTCATTAGGAAGTAAAACCCAAAGCCCTTTAGACAGATATTCTCAAAAATAGCTAAACCGCCCTTGTTTAATTATCACTAATAAACCTATTTAGTTTATTAGTTAATATAGTTAGGTTAATTAGTTGAATATAAAATTATGAAACGTTGTTTTGGTAAGATTGAACTTACAGATTTTGTTGGAAGATTTCTTAGGAATTTGTTTTGAGAATTTTGTTTATAACGGAAATGAAACCACACCAGCCAAACAATTCTAAAAAGGGGATTACAAAGTTGTTTAATGGTTTCATTCCCCAAATTACAGAAGAAATCGGCACTTTCAGAACTTAAAGTATGAAAATTCGGCATGCTCGAAAAAACTAGAAGATAACGACCTTCTTTAGCCGGCATGTTGATAATTGAAATGACGAGGTGTTGATGGTGGATTTTTGATGAAGGCTAAAACCGTAAAATTGTAATTTTGTGTAATTCTGACCTAGCTTCAGACGAATGTATGAAATTCATTTTTCAGAATTTAGACATGAAATATCATGTCACGATGATCTCTGATTGAGTGTCTAACCTCTTTAGAGCATGCATGAATATGCAATTATCAAGGCTTCTCAGCTGAGCTTTTAATATTTCCACGTTTCATCATTTATACTGAGCAATTCTAGTATACACTTGTTTGGTCCTGTCAAGTTTTTGGATTTTTAATTTCTTTTTGAAATTTTGTTATGTCAAAATGCTACTCTTATGCTCTAAATTTTTCTCCAGTGAGAACGTAAAATTTATTGAGATAAAATTGTGAAACTTTTCACGTAGCAAAACATAGTTGTATAAAAAATGTCTCCCTTTTCGCTATCTGTTTCTTTTAGGATATGGGTCAAGTTTGTGTTAAAATATGGTATCCATGTTACATGTCACGGACCAACTTTGGAAACCCTAAACTCTATTTCCCTGAGAAACCATTTAAATAACTAACCTTTCTAGGAGAGTACGCATACTCCATGTTATTTCTCTTGTCAAGAATGGCATCTCCTTCTGGCACTTGTAGTTTTGCAAAAGGTTTTCTTAATAAGGGTCTTGATTTCGAGCTCAAAGAGGAGGAGAAAAAGACACTTGTAGAAGTTGATGACACCTTTTTTCAACTGCCTGATAATTATTCAGATATTGAGGACGATGAAGAGATTTCTGCTGAAGTTGTTCAAGATTTCATCTGTCAGTTTAACGATGCAAAACTGCTGCTTGTTAATACTATGAAAGATCGGACGTGTTAAGAACTGAGTTGAAAAAGGTTAACTCTGATCTTGCTCTCATGAAGACACATGTTAAGGATCGTCTTAATGAGAATTCCTCCTCCAAAGATGTTATTGATGTTGTCAATCACGAGTTTAAAGGTCTTAAAACCCGTGAGGCTTCCGAACGTGGGATCTGATTCTAGCTTATGATTGTTTTTGGTCTTAGAGTTGTTTTGATTTTCTTTTATCTAGGAAACTTCTTATGAGAATTTATTTTTGTGTTTTAAGAAGGATAACTAGGGTTTGGAATAGCCATTATTGTGAGTACACATAGCTATTTCCAACGATTTTCATCTTTCAATGTTTTTAGATTTATTTATTTAAATTCTAAAGTTGATTTCGAAGATTATTTTGCAGTATTGATCTTTATGGTTTCATATATTGCAAATTGTTATGGGATATGTGTGTTTGCGTCCGTGAACTATGATTGTCCTATATATGACAAAAGTTAAGGTGCAAAGGTATCATTATAATCCACCCCTTCAAGTTGAGTGTAACCCTTTGCAACCAAACGAGATTTGTACCGTTCAATGGTACCATCATATTTTGTACTTAATTTTATAAACCCATTTACAACCAACAATGCTCTTACCGGGAGGTCAAAAGGCCAGCGTAAAAGTGTTATTGGCTATTAATACGTGCACTTCACGAGCCATGGAAGCACGCCATTTTGGACACTTCATCGCAACCTTAAATGAAGTCGGCTCAACAGTATTCAACACTGCAGTCAAAAAAGCTTTGTGAGATGAGCTAAATAATAGGGTGGACGATGCGGTCTGTCCGACCGTCGCAAAACTGGAACATCAGTAGGACGATCATCGGTGAGAGCTGGTTCATGCTGGTGTTGTGGGATAGGTTGAACAGAGTGAGTAGGTGTTGGTAAAATGGATGGAGTAGCACTGTTCGCAGGTAGTGGGTCAATTGGTAAGGATGGATTTTCACTAATTGTATTTGAAGTATCAGTACAATGTGAAGGTGTTGGTGGGGAAGTGGCGGAAGCGGGTGGAACTAAAACGGGTGGATATTGTAAAGTTGGTGGAGTTTGCGATAAAGGTGTATTGGAACAAGGAGGAAAGTTCAATGGAAGACGTAGAGACAGTAGATGAGGGGTTAGAAAAGCAGTAGGAGCATAAGAAACACCATCTTTAATGCTAGGAAGGATGGCAGCATGAATCCAACCAATGACAAGACCATCTGCTCGCATCCATTCGCCGAGTTTGGCCGGATCAGTTGGTTTAGAAATAGATCCATCAATAAAACCAATCTTGTTTTTCACACGCAAAGCTCCCATCATTCCTATCTTCCACGATGCGTAGTTATCACCATTTAATGGAGGACTACAAAGAACAACATTGGGGTTATCTGAGGGATGAACAACACGATATGAAGCCGCGTCCAAATTGATTGAAAAAGATGGTTCAGGAATGGGTTGTTCTCCTGCCATTATGAAAAATAAAAATAAAAGAGAATAGAAAAAAAAAATCCACACAGGAATTCTATCAAACACCTTAAGGTCAAGGATTTGGTGCAATGGAACTTAACTTCTCATTATGTTCACTGGAACTGTATATACTTTACAACTAGAAGAGATATACATCAACCTAAACTACCTAGATTACAATCATAACAGGAGATAAGATATACACCCTAAGTTACAGCAAGTATGACGATCAGTTGAGAGTATTCTTGTGGTGTATGGGAGCATATGTGAGCGAGTCGTGTAATACTCAATAACACTGTAACATAGAATTCAGTTACTGAACCCCGAAAAACATTTGCCACTACAAATGTGCATAAGACTTGGTAAAATGAAATGACAACAATACTAGAACAGTGGTATTTATATGTTATTTTTTCACATTGAACGGAATGGTCACAAATACCTTGTGCAAAGTATATATGTGCAGAATTGTTTCAAGTATTTCAAGTAGTATAAAAACATGTCGCGTGAACAAGTAATGTTACGAGATTACATTGTATTAGATGACTTTGTGTCACCTGTATAATATATTGCCAAGTAGTGTCGTAAGTCTTCCATGTATATGTATATGACAGATATGTCATTCAGCTTTTACTACAATTATTTGGTTCCCATTGTTAACAACTGTTATACGCGTCCTCGCGCCTCCACCAAGAGGCCCTTTTGATCTAAAGCAAATGTAGAGTGCGACAAGAAGCGCCCGATGATTAAACATACTACAGCAATGAATGTCACAGTTCGTGTTTCCCACGAATGTACACCGACCTTGACACCAAATGCTTCAAAGGATATGTCTGTGGTTCTGGATGTGACGTTAGACGAGCAAGGATATGAGGGAGGAGGCGTGGTGGGTAAGATGGGTAGTGCAGGGGTGGTGGGTATGGGTGGCAGTAGAGATTTCCTGTTTAGTCCACTAAACCCGACCCGGATTAGTGGCTAGTCTAGCGGGAAACAACATTTACTCCCTAGTCCAAAAATATTTTGAAAAGAGTAAAATTACTCCACTAACCCTAACATATAATATACTATGTATGTTATTAGTAACATATGTAATATGTAGCAACATATGCAATATGTAGTAACATATATACTAGTATACTAGTATTAATATGTAGTGTGTAGTAAAATATGTAGTAACATATATAGAACAAATGTAGTATGTAGAAACATACTAGTATTAATACTAGTAACTAGTAGTATACTAGTATTAATATGTAGTATGTATAGTAACATATATATGTAGTATGTTATATATTGACACTACCTATTAACATACTAGTATTAATATGTAGTATGTTATATATTGATATTACATATTAATATGTTGTATGTTATATAGTATTAATATGTAGTATGTTAATATGTAGTGTCATATTAGTATGTAGTATGTTATATATTGATATTATATATTAATATTGATACTACATATTAATATGTTGTATGTTATATATTGACACTACATAATGTAGTGTCATATTATTAGTATGTAGTATGTTATATATTGATATTACATATTAATATGTTACTAGTATAGTATTAGTTACTACTAGTACTATTAGTATACTAGTTTACTACTAGTATATTACTAGTTACTACTACTAGTATACTAGTATATTACTAGTATACTAGTATAGTATTATTTACTACTAGTATATTACTAGTTACTACTAGTATACTAGTAAACTAGTTTACTAGTCTACTAGAACACATGTTATTACTAGTATAGTAGAGTAGTTACTTAATTTACGAGTAATTTTTTTTTTTACTATTAATATAGTACATATTGATATGTAGTATGACCATATTGATACTACTAGTATGTAGTAACATATTACTAGTAATATTTGCATGTGTTGATACTAATTAGATTTGTAAGGGTGTTTTAGGTATTTAAAAAACACACTTTATAATCTCTACAAAGGTTTTGGACTAGCGAGTAAATAATTGGACTAACGAGTAAATAATTGGACTAACGAGTAAATGTTTTTCATGGGTGGACTAGCCATTAACTGGGTCATGAAAAATTAGACTAAATAGTAATTCCTACGTGGCAGTTCTGTTGTGACACTATGATTGTTGGAAATGGATTCAGCTGTCCCAGCAACTACCATACTTGGTAACAAAACTAGAAAGAGGAGTATACTTGTATATACGAGGAATCGCAAGAGGCTGACAAACTTCCATGGAGCACCGGTGGTCTCTTTCCGTCCTTTTGTGACTTCCTGGTACACTACTCCAAGTGACCTAATGCCTCGTTCTGCAAATCTATCAATCACTGCATGGACTCTAAGCTTTATGTCCGGTTTATAGTTCGCAAGATTCAAACTCTGAGCATCGAAAATATATTGGAGAGATTAACAACAAGAGCCGTTAAGTATGTGCAAATAACCAAAAACACAAAAAGTTCAAAAAGTGATACCTGCTCTGGTGCACCTTTGCTGACCCGATGCATTTTACCTTCACTGTCAATGCATGTAAGCGCTGTTCGTTTGTCAATGGGGTTAAATGAGAGAAAGTGCGCTTCTCCAATGCCAGCACGCTCCTTCTAGTGAATTAGATCAAATCAGAAACAATAATAAACAAATACTCAAAGAGAAACTACATTTGGTCAAGTTTATGAAGAACCACTGCAAAGTCCAACATCAGCAAACATACCTCCTTTGGGTCAGCCAGCATCCCAACAATAGCTGTGTCTATAGCATCTTGATTCTCAATACGAGATGCTCGAGCAGCCATCAAGATAACAGTATCCTGTTGTACTCCTTTGGTGAGAACCTGGATGCATATGATCAAGCACAAGTAGTCAGATGAAGAACCCACTGCCTTCCTCAAGTAGAAATACATTTCACCACAAAGTCTATAAAAATATGACCTCAACAAGATTCTTATCAACACTGAGCTTGTTCAACGTCAGAGTTCCAGTCTTGTCACTGCAGAGCACGTCCATGCCAGCCATTTCCTCTCTTGCAGTAATTCTCTTTGTAATAGCTCCCTGAAGAACAAATTCACCTGGAGAGTAAGTCTCAAGTTAGAGAGAGTTAGGCATTCACTTAGAGACAAATTTTGTGTAAGGCTGGAGCATGAGTGGGTAAAGTTTATTCACTGAACCACTGTGTTGCCGAGTTACATCCAAGAGAAATTGCAGAAGTCAATTTCGGGGTGTGTTGCGAACCTGCTGAGCTAAACGATGGGAACCAATGGCCATTGTCACCGAGAGCACTGTTGGCATGGCGATTGGAATTCCTCCAATTAGAAGAACCAGAAGATTGTCAATTCCTGGACGATAATCCCTATTTTGTACTGGGTACATGATGATAACCTCTATTATCATCCCAATAATAATTGAGCAGATACAGAAGTTTCCGATTGTAGTCAAGACCTGAAAATTAAACAAGAAAAGGACGTATCAGCTCAATATCATCAGTCGAAGTAAGAAAAATCAAAAATGTAACGAGTTGAAAGAATATCCAAAAAAAAATTGTACAACGATTCACTCACCTTTTGGAAGTGACCAACTTGGTTTGTAGAATCTACAAGATGAGCAGCCTTTCCGAAGAAAGTATGAACACCTGTTGCAATGACAACTGCTTCGATTTCCCCTTGCTTGCAGGTAGAACCAGAATAAACACCATCACCTGGCCCTTTTGTAACAGGTAAGGACTCCCCAGTAAGTGCAGACTGCAATGCCCAAGCAGTTACACTTCATAAACACATCAATCATGTTGCATTCCATCAATTCAGAAAATAAAATCTCAGTAAACCCACCTGGTCAATTTTCAATGGATCTCCGTCAAGTAGACGTGCATCTGCAGGAACTATATCCCCAAGCTTAATACTAACTACATCACCAGGAACAAGAATAGATGCATCCTCTTCATTCCACTTTCTGTCCCGGAGAACCTACATATGTTTCATTTAAGCAACTCAAATCCTTCTCATTTGACTCAAAATTAAATCATCAAAAAGATGATCCAACAAAAAATACAAAATTTTAGAAACAAAAACAACTTAAACAAGTTAGCAAATGGGCTATATACTCCAATATGATACCTTAGCTTTCGGTGCTAGCTGAGCCATGAGAGCAGCAGCGGCATTTCCTGCACTATTCTCCTCGACGAAGCTGATTGACGAGTTAATGACAAGAAGAATAATGATTCCAACAAAGTCCTGCCAATCTGGAGGTTTTCCCTGCAAAATCAAACAGCAAACACTTCACTAAAAAACTATCCAAAGATTAGTTTAATAAAAAAATGAAAAAAATGAAAGGCTGATCGAACAATAGTACTACTTACTCCTCCATTTGCAACAGCTATAGCAACTATTGCAGCAATCTCCATTACCCATGATAATGGATTCCACATAAACCCCAAGAACTTCAAGAACTTGCTCTCCTAAAATTTTGAACCAAAAAAGTGTGGGTATTGAAAATGAACATCTTTTGCTCAGAAAAATCTGAAAAATAAAAGAAAACTACCTTTTTTTCTTCAAGTTTGTTGTAACCAAACATGGTTACTCTTTCTTGAGCCTCTTCAGACGTTAATCCTTCTCTAGTACACCTTAGATTTTCAAATACTACTTCGATGGGGATATTCTCCTGCATTTACAAAAGAAAAAACAGAGAAGAATCTTTTAAAAGAAAAACCCATAACAACAAACAACAATTCATACTAAAATATCTCAGAAACAAAAAATAGGGAAAGATTGAAGAACATTTCAAGTAGAGATCCATGATCGGTACCAAATCTACAGCTTCTTTCAATAGAGCCTCAAGGACTTCTTCATCCTTGTCTCCCATCTCTCTATGGGTACTCTTCTTCATCTCTATCTCTCTGTTTGTAAACCCCTTCTCCGGTCTAAGTTACTCTCTGTTTACCTTTCCTCTCTATCTCTCTGTTTGTAAACCCCTTCTCCGGTCTAAGTTACTCTCTATGAGGAGAGTGGACTGAAGAAGAAGAAAGGGGTTTTAAAAAGAACCTGCGGTGCTATATTTAGAAGAGGGAGAGATACGACCAAAGATGAAAATTTTTCCAAAGCGGGAAAAAACGGATTCCAATTTGAGTTTTATTTATATTTTAGTTTGGAATTTCATTTGATGTTCGGACACGTGTCAAAATGAAATTTCCTTGAACCAACCTTAAATGTGAGCATTGGGTATGTAATTTAATTGAGTTTGGTAAAAACGGGAAAAATGACGAATTTTCAAATTTTAACGTTTTATTTTTTATTTATTTTTCTTTCAGTTTAAAAAATATGATTTGATATTATGAATTATTATGAACTACACAATGCTTTTGGCTGGTAACCTAACAACAAGCTGGACTCCAACACCTCTTTGAATAGCAACTCCTAGTCAATGCTTTCAGTTTTATTTTTTATTTTTATTTTTTTTTCTTTATGCTTTCAACTTAAAAGTGTCTTGAATTTTTTTCATGCTAAAGCCTACAAGTCATTCATTTTCTTTGTTTGTAAGAACATCAAATGTACTTAGCTCTTGTTGTCAATTCATCTTATTTATTTAGTAAAATAAAATGTAAATTTTTTTTTATCTTATAAATTTTTTTTTAAAAGATTTCTCTTTTATTTATGTTACCATTGATTCTATTTGAGCGACCGAGGAGAAATCCAAAGGATTTGGTCAAGCCTAATAGAAGGGCATTGTTTCAGTCAAACCATAGTTGACGGACAAAATCGATTTGGAATATGGATAGTTTGATGACCCGGATCTTATAGATATAGAATCATTATAGATGGAGAAAATACCCGATCTCCACCGCAGGACTCCAAAGTTGAGTATCGTTAGAGAAACCGTAGTTCAATTCTCTGTTACTCTGAGAATATATTACAATGTACAAAATGTATTAACTCCTTCAGTTGGTCGAATGTGTTCGCAGGAGGATGCGCTGACAAAATGTATCGGTGTCAGATATTTGGGGACGCCTTCAAAATTTGTTCATAGTAATCCTTGTCTACTTTTACGAAAAAGTAAAATTATACGAAAGGAAAAAATAGAATATGGGTATCAGTGGAGATGCATTTGATCCACTAGACGGTGTGGGAGAACTTGAAGTTGCAAATCTTTCACTTGACGAGCCAGAACTAGAAGCAGTGTTCTTTAATGAAGACAATATTGATGGGTGATGGGTGAGCAGGATGTTAGATAGGTATTTTTTTTTTTTTTTATATATATTCCGGATATTATTTATGATTTTTTTTAATATTATGTGATTCTTTTTGCTAAAATAAATTATTATTAAATTAAATATTTTGGGATAATTTGCGTTACCTCCCCGGTCCAAGATCATAATTAGCGTTACCTCCCCTACAGAAATTAAATTTTGTGAAACCTCCCCTCGTTACATTTTCCGTCCAAAGTTGGTTAACCCAGTCAGCAGCTTTGTACACGTGGACCAGTTTTTACACGTGGACTTTGACTTTCCCACGTGTAAAAACTGGTAGGGGAGGTAACGCTAACTATGATCTTGGCCAGGGGAGGTATTCTGGGAAAGTCAAAGTCCACGTGCAAAAACTGGTCCACGTGTACAAAGTCGCTGGACGGGATAACTTGACTTGGACGGAAAATGTAACGAGGGGAGGTTTCACTAATTTAATTTCTGTAGGGGAGGTAAAGCTAATTATGATCTTGGACAGGGGAGGTAACGCAAATTAACCCAAATATTTTTAATAAATACACGTGTCACTACGTATCCCGTATCCTCGTTTTTTGAAAATTGACAAATCCCTTGATTTGTATCCGTGCTTCATAGATTTCAATATTTTAGTTTGGAATTTAATTTAACTTCCGGACACCTGTCAAAACGAAACCTTTAAATGTGTGCAGTGGATATGTAATTTAATTGAGTTCGGTGAAACGGGCATACTGATCGTGATAACGGAAAAAATGACAAGTCTTAATTTTTAAAATTTTAAAATTTTAATTTTTAATATCTTTATTTATTTATTTTTTCAGTTTTTAGTTTAAAAGTATCTTTTTTATTTATTTAGTAATAAAATAAAATGAAATTTTATTCTTTTATCTTATTTAGATTTTTTTAAAGAATTTTCTCTTTTATTTATGTTGCTATTGATTCAATTTGGATGTCTGATTCACGCATTTATGTGTCTAATTTGTCCTAAATGTTTCATATTGTTAGTACTCGTTTTTGTCCTTATTATGGTGTTTTGCGTGTTTGTAGGCATTTTTTGGAAATAAAGATTGTTGGAAAGTTTCAATCGGCTTTTTTTGGAAATAAAGATTGTTGGAAAGTTTCATTATGGTGTCTAATTTGTCCTAAATGTTTCATTCGGCTCGAAAAGTTGCTTGGAACACCCCCGGAGGACATTTGATATTCGGACTCCCACTTTGGATAAGGGGTAACCCAATTGCTAAGGGGTGACCCAATTACTAATCGCACACCATCACTGGTTAAGGGGCAACCCTATTCTTTCTTTTCTTTTCAAAGACTTTCTCTTTTCTTTCACTCCACTCCAAATCAAAGCAAACAAATACCAAAACGAGTAAAAAAGAACAAAAATAATAAAAAGAAAATAAAACCTAAACACAAATCTATACACAAGTCCGCGTCGGCGGCGCCAAAAATTTGATGGGATTTAGAATAGTGGTAAGTAGAGTTGTCGTTCACTCGGACTTTGTTGGATTGATTTTAAGTTTTAATAAAAGAAAATACTAAAGATAAAAGAAAATATATATATATATACAAAATATTGTCACAAGATGAAGAGATGTGTCTGGACTCGTGATTCGCCAAACTCATAACAAAAGGGTCAATTTATTTATTCTCAACAATTAAAGCTCAATAAACAAAATAACACCGACTCTTATTTTTGCCAAGGTAGACTCTCAAAAGATTAATTGTATCCCTAAGCATAGATTATCTAAACAAAGCATAACATATCTAATTGAATAACAACAAATTTAATCAAATCATAATTCCATTTTAATTAGTACAAAAGTCAAATAAAGAATTAATTAAAATTACCCATGTATGAAATTCGTCTTCCTCCGTCGTCCCAGTAATGGGGTCTAGCTCATCATGTTGCAAACACGCTCAAAAATCATTTTTATTGCTCAAAGGAGGTGTACAAATGATGAAATGGAGAAAATGATGAAAATCGGGTGTTTGCAACGATTATAATTGTTGCAAACACTGTTACAAAGAATGATACTGTTACTGTTGATTTTAAGACTGTCTTCGATTTTTTACGACCCACTGGTGTGAGTCGTTGTTGCTGTTGATAAACGACGATCTTCAGAAGTGTAATGTTCTTCGTGTTCTTCAATGGCAGCAGCAGCAGCAGAATTCTCCAACTCGATTTTTATTTCTATGTGGTTGCTCTAAGCTCTCCCAATCTCTCCCTCCCCCTTCTATGATATCTCAGCAACTATTTATATCCCAACAGAAGCAAAATCTCACGTCATAACTACATAAAATTCTCCATTATTTGGTATTCTCCACGGCCAGTTTGAGATTTTTTTGATCTCTACACGCGTTCTGAAGCTTCCAAGTTGCCATATTTAACTTCTTCAAACTCCAATTAGTTGTTAGAGTCTTCCGAACGCGTGCAAACTCCTCTGCTGCTCGCGAAATCCCGTGTATTTCTCCTCCGGTGTGTGTTGCCCTGTTTTTCTTCTTGAGGAAATTCCAGCCAATTTGGATCAAAACCAACACCTCTACCATCCCTGTCTAGCCCATAGAAGAGTACCCAATCAATTACAGCCCTTTAGTCTCCTTTAATCCCTCCCGAAATCGACGGAAAAAAATTTGCAGGAAAAAACCATTTTTCCCGCAAAAAAAATTATTCAAACCGTGGGGAAGAAAGGGTTGCCCCTTAAATCTAACATTGTCCTCAATGTTCTAAAGATGAAAATAAAAGCAAAGCCAAAATAGGAAAGAAAAGAGAGATCCGAACGAAGTGAAGAAGAAAACTTTGTATATAGTGTAATTATTTTTATTTTTTTAGAAACTGTAATTAGGTAATTATTTTTGTAATTTTTATTTTTGGACTTTTTAATTTTTGGACTTTATATTGGACTATCAGACATTATTAATTTTAAACCCTAAGGAAGGGCAATTTAAATATAAACGCATTGTGGAAGGACGGTGATTACGATATCACCTCGGCCCCTCGGAGTTCGTACACGACATAGGAGTCGTGGCCCGAGTCGACTTCAACGGTTCATCCCAAATGTCCGGAACGGAGGGTAAAATTCTAAACACCCGCGAATCCTCCGTCGCGGGTTTACCGGATGATTTCGTGTGAATATATGTCGAGGAACTGAATCGGGCTGCTTTAATTTCCTAGTAAAGGGCAAGGACTGGCCATACAAGATAAGAGTTCGGATTTCATCACCGTTCTCTTCTTGCCCGCCTTAGGAAAACGAAACCAAACACGAACCCAAGCCTAAAATTTTGACTAGAACGAGACCTATAGGGTAACGAGCTTAATAGGAAAGTCGTTCGAAAAATATTGGTTACTCTTTTGAGCATACTGAAGTTCATGATGGTTTTCGCGGGAGTTGAATGCGTGATCTGCGCCTCCTTGTAATGCGGTGAGGCCTTGGGTATCAAAGCTCCACGCAGCTTCCCTCGCCTCTATTCAACTTACTTAAACTCGGATTGATTCCGAGGGGTTTGCCTGGGTTATTGTAACGAATTCCCTTTCAAGGATTAGAAGCTGGTCTAGAAAACAATCTAAGTGGAGCCATCATGCTTTTTGTTTGCTAGAAATCAAGAGGTTTGTTGTGGTCGAGTCAGCCTTGTTTGTGTTTGTGTAGAATTCCCTTGCAGTTAGGATGTCAAATTGGTATTACAATAGTCATCACAATGAATATGAATATCCAACTGAACAATATGGACATCACTCTTTTTATGACCATAGTGTGAATAGTGGTTGGGAACGCCAAACTTTTGAAGGTTATGGGTCATACCATGGTGATCCCAATTACTACCCACACGGCACCCGGTCGTACGAGCAAAATTCCTCTCTAATAGAGTCAACACGTAAGTTAGCCGAGACGACACGTAAGTTCGTTAAATGAATAACTTAGTTATGGGACGAAAGCAATGCAACGAGTGAAATTTCTTTCCTAGATTCAATAAGGAAGTCATGTGAGTCGAGTCACGATACATTAAGGAAGTCATGTGAGTTGAGTCACGATACCATAATGAAGTCATATGAGTCGATTCGAAAGCTTTTAGAGGCCCGGAACGGAACTGCTCGAGATAATATTAGTGTTCCCAATAGTACCCCTGAAAATGAGGATAGTTATTTACATAATCAAGATGACGAGGATAAAATTGGTAACACTACTTGTCTAGATGAGGTTCAACCATTTTCATATTATTATAATGATGATTATGATGAGGATAGTGCTGATGAAGAATTTGAACTAAATAGGCATAGTGATCAGGAAATTTTTACCCCAATTGAGCTTTATAATGATAATATTATTTCTAGTTCGAATCCCAATAATTTTAATAATTATTCACCTATTCAAAAGGATGAGGATTTGACTAGAGATACCCCTGTCTTAGACGATGTAGTATTTCCTTTTGATTACGAAGCCAATGATGGTTTAGAGGAACGAGTATATTTTGAGTCTAGCGATTTAGAAACAATAGACTTAGAAGAAGAAAATGAACTCGTAAAGATGATCAGTGAGGATGTACCTGACTTAGAAGAATCAATTGACCATTTTCAGGAATCATATGACCTTGAAATTAGGGAAGTTGTGACTAGTCTTTCTAGACACTGAAAACTCTAAGTTTGGGGTTGATTATCATTCTCCATGTGCTTTAACTCTTAGAAAAGTCTCTAACTTGGGACTTGACATATGTGCCTCAACCATTTTAAAAGATTATCTTCATACATTTTTTTCCTGAACCTAGTTGTCCATAAGGAAGTTCGGTTGTTAGAAACCCATCCTCTGGTTGATGTGGTTAACCCGTGATATGATACCACGATTGACTTTGTTTTCCCACCAAAAACCTTCCTTCCAATTGTGGGAACATATAAGTTCGGAATGTGTCAATTATTAAGTTTTGAGACTAAACCTAATTACTTTAGGAGATTAGGGTCGACACATTTGCTTAAGAATGACCACTATCGTGGTCAACTATGTGAGTCAAAACTGATTTGACTTAGAGGATCCTCAATTATTCAGTTATTGTTATGTGCTTCTAAGTTTTTAATCGAGTATTTCCGGACTTACAACCTCGATCTTAAGAATCCTTCTTTCGAGGAAGTCCAACCTCATGAAAACATTTTATTTAGACCCTTTTATAAAGCTCCGAACCCGAACCACAACTAGATGTAGTTGTCTTAAACAAAACAATATATAAGGGTGTGTTGGATATCTTCCCGGTATGTTGCAGTCTCCTCTTCTTGTTGCAAGCACTTTTGATCCAGATGACCCGCAGATTATTCCGATTTGCTATATGATTCTTCGAGGTGACTAATCCTTTCCAATGTCCTGGTCAAGACTTTAAATTTAGCACTTTTGGGAGGTAACACATGCTCTTGCAACACGGTAATATCTTTCCTTACTCTTTCTTCAAGTGATGACAGTTTCTCATTGTTCATGCTTTTAATTTCATCTTTAGAACATTGAGGACAATGTTAGATTTAAGTTTGGGGGTATGGGAGAAAATTTTTAGTTGTACTTTTGAAACTTCTAGCGTCACATGGTATCCGGTTAGCTAAGTTTACATACTATTTCTCACCGTAAAGATAGAAATTGGAATGCTAGGGATAACAACCTATTGAGACATTAGAGAAAAAGACATTGAGATCCTTGAAATTCGGGAGAGAACTTGTTCCTTTTAGAGGGTAATGATGATGGACCTAACCATCCATGATGGAAAGGCAAGTATGTCGGGAAATGCGGAAAGACAAAGCAACCTCACAATGTAGTCTTAGTTACTTCGGATTACAACTCTCTCAAAAGAGAAACTTATCATCATCAACAAACGGAGTTTACATCAAAATCTATAAAGAAAGTGGAAGACGTTTAAGGTTTAGAAGCAACAATAGAAAATCAGAATTCAAAATCAGGGTTACAAGAAGTTATAAGAGCGAGAAAAATCAAATGATATAAGTTGTTGAAGTTCATGATACTAAGACATTACAAGTTGCGAAGATCCAAGTATTAAATTCCTTCTGTGATGGCCATGTAATTGTTTATACTGAGCACTATGAGAGAGTCGAAGAAAGATACATTTGGTTGCTTTGTTAGTCCGCTTTCAATCTGGCACAAGATCTTTCTAGCACTGGTTTAACTCATCACACGTAATTAGTCCAAATTGCAGCGATGTCCCTCTCATCTTTTTATCTCTCCTAATCTTAGTCCACTGTAAAATCAATGGACGCATCTTACAAAGTTTATCTAGTCGTGTAGCGGATATCTCTTTATCTAGCAAGTGTTGCGGATGTGTCTCCCCTTTTCTTGATCCTTTAGAGCCGACACCATCAATTTCTCTCGGCATTCTAGTCACTTGGAGATAGGTTGAGAATATGTATGTCCTCATAGCTCTTTGGATACTGGTGACCAATTAGAAGTCAAGGTTTTGTGGGTACACCTCTGGTAAACCCTCCGGAGACAACACTCCGCCACTAGGGGTTCAAATGATTTTTATTTTCTAAAATAAATTTGCTCGAGGACTAGCAAATAATAAGTTTGGGGGTATTTGATAGACGCATTTATGTGTCTAATTTGTCCTAAATGTTTCATATTGTTAGTACTCGTTTTTGTCCTTATTATGGTGTTTTGCGTGTTTGTATGCATTTTTTGGAAATAAAGATTGTTGGAAAATTCGGCTCGAAAAGTTGCTCGGAACACCCCCCCCGGAGGACATTTGATATTCGGACTCCCACTTTGGATAAGGGGTAACCCAATTGCTAAGGGGTGACCCAATTACTAATCGCACACCATCACTGGTTAAGGGGCAACCCTTTCTTCCCCACGGTTTGAATATTTTTTTTTGGCGGGAAAAATGGTTTTTTCCTGCAGATTTTTTTCCATCGATTTTGGGAGGGATTAAAGGAGACTAAAGGGCTGTAATTGATTGGGTACTCTTCTATGGGCTAGACAGGGATGGTAGAGGTGTTGGTTTTGATCCAAATTGGCTGGAATTTCCGCGAGAAGAAAAACAGGGCAACACACACCGGAGGAGAAATACACGTGATTTCGCGAGCAGCAGAGGAGTTTGCACGCATTCGGAAGACTCTAACAACTAATTGGAGTTTGAAGAAGTTAAATATGGCAACTTGGAAGCTTCAGAACGCGTGTAGAGATCAAAAAAATCTCAAACTCGCCGTGGATAATAATACCAAATAATGGAGAATTTTATGTAGTTATGACGTGAGATTTTGCTTCTGTTGGGATATAAATAGTTGCTGAGATATCATAGAAGGGGGAGGGAGAGATTGGGAGAGCTTAGAGCAACCACAGAGCAATAAAAATCGAGTTGGAGAATTCTGCTGCTGCTGCTGCCATTGAAGAACACGAAGAACATTACACTTCTGAAGACTGTCGTTTATCAACAGTAACAACGACTCACACCAGTGGGTCGTAAAAATCGAAGATAGTCTTAAAATCAACAGTAACAGTATCATTCTTTGTAACACTGTTTGCAACAATTATAATCGTTGCAAACACCCGATTTTCATCATTTTTCCATTTCATCATTTGTACACCTCCTTTGAGCAATAAAAATGATTTTTGAGCGTGTTTCCAACATGATGAGCTAGACCCCATTACTGGGACGACGGAGGAAGACGAATTTCATACATGGGTAATTTTAATTAATTCTTTATTTGACTTTTGCACTAATTAAAATGGAATTATGATTTGATTAAATTGGTTGTTATTCAATTAGATAGGTTATGCTTTGTTTAGATAATCTATGCTTAGGGATACAATTAATCTTTTGAGAGTATACCTTGGCAAAAATAAGAGTCGTTTTCTAGTAGAATATTGGGGAAATAGAAGGAGGCAGGGAAAGAGAAGGATTTAATTCATAAGAATTCTCTAGGTTACATGGATAGATTATCCTTTATATACATGGAAAAGGGAAACCCAAAAGACTTCTGTTTTGGACCGCACATCCATGGGCATGGGCCCTTCAACACTCCCCCTTGTGCGGTTCAATAATGGAACTCCAGATGTAGTGCCACATATAGTGCTTTGAATGTAGTTCTTCAAATGTCGTTTTCTCCTTGATGATTTGTGCCGAAATCAATTGCTTTACTAAAACTTTGACAAGGAAAAACCCAGTGGGATAAAACGTTGGTACAACTCTTCACATGCAATACTTCACATGTTGTCTCGTATTTTACATGTAGTTCATCACATGCAATACGATCTTCAAAGATCGACGAGTCTAAGTTAATTGCCTCGTTAAAACTTTTCCAGGGAAACCCAGAGGGACAAAACCTGATTTAAAGAAAAAGAGTACAATTTTACGTAAACGTAGAACATAGTTGGACTTGAATATGTTGCCTCATTAAAACCTTGACAAGGAAAACCCGAGACGAAGGGAAAAGAGTACAACGTGATGATTCAAGTAAAGGTGATCTCACTACGGATGATCACTTTTCTTCGTTGAAGTTGACTAGTTGCTTCACAACTCCTAAGGCGGAAAATCCTCAAGTGGGAAAGACAATAGCCTTAATCGGGAAATTATTTCCCGTGTTTGTTCTTCGGCTCATTAAAAACCTTGTCGAGTAACAAAACCTCGTGGGAAAAAGTAACCTCGATGAAGGAAAAGAGTTCAACACACCATTAGATGCTCCCCCTGATGTCAGACATTATTCATTAGTCTAATGCAGTCAGAAGGAGTTTATCACACTTTACTTTGGTGACTTGAATGTTTATAAGACCATGTTGTTGATTCTGGAAGTAACGTTGCTTAACACACTATCGCGTTTCATTTCTTTGATTCAGATATTTTAAGTAATATCAATGCGATCTTTATGTATTCAACGTTCAACATACTTGATGCTTTTAGTGTTGTCTCGCTAAAAACCTTGTCGAGCAACAAAACCCTTTGGGAAAAACTATTCTCGATCGAAGGGAAAAAGAGTACAACACATCTTCAATTTGTAAAATATGTCGACATCATATCCTTGGATCCTCCCCCTGATGTCGGCATCTCCCCCTAATTACTTTCGGAGTTGTTCCGCATAGTTCCTTTAGTCATGTATTTTTATTGAATATTGGTAATGACTTAGAAAATAGTCTACCATATCTCCCCCTGATTACTTTTGTTGGAGAAGAGATTATTGTTCCTTCATAATCAACAACTTTGGGAATGCACTTTCATTAGCATTACTTTTCATGTCTTTGCAGGGATAAAACAAATTTATGTCAATGGTTACTTTTAAGTACATGATTACATTCAATATACCATTCCAATGACATTGCGTTGGTGCGGAGGAGCTATATCTAGCTAACAAGTTCTCTGAAGATGTAAAATTTAATCGAGTACATGATTATACTAAGTACAACAATGCGTCTATTGTACTTAGATATGGGAATTTCATCTCCTAACACATCTTCGTCATATTCCTTTGGACGAAATGGTTACTTACTTACATTTTAACCTCGACTAATCATGGGAGTGCTATCAGGATGCATGTCTTTGTTAAATTGCCTGACAACTTTAGACATATACAAACTGGTGGAATAATATACCACAAGCTCAGTATTCGATCGAGCTTTCCCTAGATTTTTCATCTCAAATTCGGATTTTAAATAGCTTTTAAGTTCTCTTATTACATCAAGAGTACACATCATGTCTGTAACATCAACATATGTAGCTACAATTCCAAATCAGGAACCCTTTTTTTATGAACACGCAAGAAAAAATAACTTACTTGTCTATCCCCTCCAAATCAAATAGCCACTTAGACGGGTATACCACTTCCGCCTGATTGCTTTAATCTATAAGTGAACGTTCTATCTAATTGTAAACGTACTCTGTGGTTTAGAGTTACTTGATTTGGGAAACAAAAGTTTATCAAGCACTTTTGTAAATATCTTCTATCTCTTGATTCTTTCAGAGATATGTAACAACCACATACATATGCTGCATTTCAAGTCCTTTTGAAAATTACCAAGCTAACTAAGTAGCGGAACTCTATAACGTTCATTACAATAGAACAATTCCAGAGCTTTGTGAGAAACCTCGCGCCACAAGGCGAGTCTTTGTACTTTAAGACTACTTTCTTCTCATCATGCTTTATGAAAAATTAATCATGTATGTCCAATAGGCTTTACACTTGGTTAGTTAGCACTACCACACCAAATACCTGTATATTTGTCAAAGAACCAAATTCTACCTGGATTGTGTAGGCCAAATATGCTATTTATTTGAAATTAATCAAACTAAAGCATGGTTCGATATCATTGTGCTCTACTTCTGGAGCAATTATTTATGGATTATATCATCACTGTGCACGCATGATCCTTCCATTGACTCATGTGCATTCTCATAATCCGTCAGATTTCATTGTTCTCTAGAATCATTTAAAACTTCGGAGCGTCCTCAAAGTATTGATTCATGGAAATAGTCAGAGATAATCAAATGAGATGCTTTCATTAATGATACAAATTAGGTTGTGCCTTACTCATCTACTTCCTTTCTAGGTGAGCTTTGATCGAACCTGGTGGTCTCTTCATCTTCCTTTATGGAGCCACGGCCTCAACTACACTTCCACCAAGTGTAGTTGCAATACCTTAGTCTATGGTGTACCCCATACTGAGGATTTCTAACCTTGCAAGAATATTTGCAGCTGGTATGTGTGATCTTGTCACTTTAGCGACATCAGTGTACATTCTGAGAAAAATTATTCTTTGTCACTTCACATTTATATTTGTGGAGTACAAGAATCAATATGTGACACAGGTGGGAACACACCACGACAATTCACCTGCTGCTCCTTAGAAAATACTTTTTCTTATCTCCCCTAACGACGGAAGACTGTCTCACTAAAGTGACAAACCGCAAATCTAGCGGTAAGAGATCTCCCCGCCAAAGGTTTTAAAATGCGGATAATTGTTGAGAGTAAATATTCAACAAAATTACTTAATCATTTTCGTGACCCATCATAGTACGATGTGGACTCGTAATGGCACATATATAGTGCAACCAAAAATACGTAATAACACAAACGTCAAGGCTTAAATTCGTTATTAACCGGTACGTAGAAAAGGTTGACTAATATTGGGTTCTACAAAAATTAAGTAAAGATGCGCGTAATATTGCATATCCCCAAAGCAATAAAAGGTAGGTTGGTACGCATAACCTATCCTTTAGACACCATCTGTAACCTTTGATGGTAGCCTCTGCGAGACCATTGGGTATAAGATGCTCTATATTGATCCTATTAAACATGCAATATTCATCAAGTCCTTTTGATGTAAATTCTCTAGCATTAACAAG
Source organism: Papaver armeniacum (assembly GCA_023531295.1). Taxonomy (NCBI): domain Eukaryota; kingdom Viridiplantae; phylum Streptophyta; class Magnoliopsida; order Ranunculales; family Papaveraceae; genus Papaver; species Papaver armeniacum. Next base: position 235,723 of record JAJJWW010014791.1, read on the forward strand.
GGTGATTAGCCTTTACACTTTACATTGTGTAATATGTGCTAGGAGTTCTCAAACACTTTTTTTTTTTTTTTTTGAACTATAACTAGTCCAAAATGTCAAAACATTCACCAGATCCATCAGTCACTTTAATGGTCCGCATTCTGCATGAATATTTTTCTAAATTTCACCTTGTTTTCTTTGTAATATGGAATTTTTTACCATTTGCATCTTAGGATGGTCTCGATCCTATTTTACTGAAGACTTTGTAAAAATGAGTGATATGCTCTCTTACTTAAAAGCATAATGTAACGGAGAAGGGGGTTGTGCATCTAGTACTTTAGAAAACACTTATTGAGAGATATGTCATTACTTCGCATTTTGTCAATATTGTTCCCATTTTTGTTCACTCAAATAAAGTGATGTTCGCATGAGTCCTTTCAAAACGATCATCATGTCACAACCAAAGTTGCTTTATGGTTATGCCCAAAGCATGTGTGAGTCAATTTCCAACATTTCATCATTGGAATCAATATGGATTCAGTAATCCAAATTAATACTATAGTGATTTACATTTCACTAAATTGACTCATTAGTCTCTCTAAAGTATGTTTCCTTCCAAATACTTTAGTGACTATAAAAGATGCAATCAATTACATTCTCATCATTTTTGATGTTCCACATAATATCCATTTGCACGGGTTACTTGGGAATTTAACAAGGTGTGATTATCTCTTGGTACATCTAGAGATTTTGCGACGTCTTTGTTCTATCTTGAAAAAAAATGAGCAATGTTGCGCTCGATAAGATAGTCAATTGGCCAGGCAAAGTTCTTGTTGCTATTAAAGTTGATGTGAAAATTGGTTGTTACTATGATCCACATACACATTATATTGTGTATACCAACACCTATGACCAGGTGCATTTCCAACTCTTTTATTTATGATGAGAGCTAGAATTACATCTTAGCTTCATCCCATATTGATTGATACTGGGGTACTTTGGTGTCATTACTACTGGAAAAAAAAAATACATTTCCGTCTCATGATATATGTCCCTTTTCACATGCTTTATACGTCTAACCCTCATTACTTAGGGGTTCTTTCCATTTTCAATTTTGCTACATTTTGCTTAATTTGAGAAATTTCTTTATCTCAATAAGCCAAGAGAATCTCACTACACATTTCAACCACTTACTTTAGGTTGAATATATTACTAAAGATAATTCTCTTGTTGTCATACTTCAACATATACCGGTTCGTTAGTATTATGGATGAAGTAGAGAAATGAAAATTTTATGACTCATATCATCTTTTGTGAGTTCTTCCACAAAAATTGGAATACATGTGATTTTATTTGAACGTATGTTTGAAACTATTGACAAATTAATAGTCGAGCAAGTGGATTACATCCCACGGAACATTCAAATTTAGGGAGAAAATATCATGTATGCAACAATGGTTCTCAAGTACTTTTAAACCTCAAATGTATACATTAGAATCGAGTTGGTATAACCAATTGAACAAAAAAAACCAATCAACTAAAGCCGATATCATATTCAAGTGAACAAAATAGTATTAAGACCAAAATTCTTAATGATCAAGACCAACAATCATAATTTAAATTGACCATTTATATGAAATGGACTTATCTTAAGGGGGAAAAAAAAAAGAACTAGGCATATTCTTAAAAATAGATAAATAAGCCCAACAAAAATTCGATGTAAACATTAGTTACATACCTCACATTTCATTTTGGTTCCCGCCATATACAGACAATACCGGAACAGTTTTAATCGCGCACAATCCAATCCAGTACAGGAGAACAGGAACGGGTTGGTTGGGTCGGACCTGGTTGGACTGGGTCGGGTTAGCTGGGTCGGACCTGGTTGGACTGGGTCGGGTTAGCTGGACCGGACCTGGTCGGACCGGGTTGGCTGGACCAGACCTGGCTTTCCTTCTCCACTTTCCACGGATCTATACAGTATGCGCTAATATGCTTTTCCATCTCCTTTCCAGAGAATTTCAAACATCCATTAAACAAATGGGAGCTACAAACGAAGGGTGTAAGGCTCATCCCAAACAGAGTAGGCCACTTAACATAGTTTCCACCACAGGTGGATGGAGGAGCCTAAACTCTTTATATATTATTTGGTTTTTCTTCTGATTCCAGAATAATCTCTGTATTGGCAGTGAATGAAACGGAAGCATCAGACCATTCTATAAGGAGGAAAGATGAGAAGGGAAAGACCGATCACTGTTAACCCATTGATTCGCATCCTCCTGCTGCTCCTTTGATTTTCTTCCACGACCATTAACTAGGACCAAAAATCTAGATCCCTAAATCCCTAATTACAAAAGATGATGATTAAGATTAAGATTAATTAATCAAAATAATTCCTGATTATGATTAGTACCAAAATAATCAAAGTCATGAACAATACCAAAAATAATCCCTAATTCCTAATAAAATTAATTTTCGCAGCAGATTTAATATACCCAATGTATATGCCAAAATCAAAAACAGTGAAAAGAAAAAAAAAAAAATCCAACTTAGCTTATTTGATTTCAGCTTTGATGTAAATCATCCATGTAGGAAAAAAAATCAATCGATCAAATTAGCTCCGCGGTATAGTTTCGTGCATGATAACGTTTTGTAGTAGAATATTGGGGAAATAGAAGGAGGCAGGGAAAGAGAAGGATTTCATTCATAAGAATTCTCTAGGTTACTTGGATAGATTATCCTTTATATACATGGAAAAGGGAAACCCAAAAGACTTCTGTTTTGGACCGCACATCCATGGGCATGGGCCCTTCAACAAGTCGGTATTATTTTATTTATTGAGCTTTAATTGTTGAGAATAAATAAATTGACCCTTTTGTTATGAGTTTGGCCGAATCCTGAGTCCCAGCACATCTCTTCATCTTGTGACAATATTTTGTATATATATATATATATTTTCTTTTATCTTTAGTATTTTCTTTTATTAAAACTTAAAATCAATCCAACAAAGTCCGAGTGAACGACAACTCTACTTACCACTATTCTAAATCTCATCAATGTCTGAACTCTGAAGTCTTCGGTATAAGCATATAAATTTTAAACTAGATGACCGCTACCACGGTGGGATGGCCGACCGAAAAAATTGACGTAAAACTAAATTTTGTGTTCACAATTTAGTTCCGCCGTAGGGTGAAAATATTATTTTTCCTGAGACGACACGAAGGTATAATTTTTCCAAACAAGACGCGAAAGTGTCATTTTTCCACGTATGTAGGCCATGGTATATTTTTACTTTGCAAATAATTTGGTGGTGATTCAACACCATATGTTGTGCTTTTCATTTTAAAATTAGTTGTTTTTTATACTTAGTCAATCATTTTATTTTTCTTGTAGTTTTTTTCATTTTTTTTAAGCTATGTCTAATTTTAAGCTATGCCTAATTTTTAAGGAGAAAAGATACAAAATTTGGAGAATAATGAAAAAAATTGAAAAACAAAAATTTAATATCATTATTTGTGCTCGCTGCGTAGCTAATTTAAAGGGCTTTCCAAATATATAAAATTTATAAAAATACGACTTGTAGTTTGAAATATACGAGGTTTTTAAATATATAAAAACTGCATTTACTGTTGTGCCCTTCTTTTTTGGTTTATTTACGAAAATGTCTAATACCTTATTCCCCTTCCTCTTTGGTTTATTTATGAAAATGTCTAAAGAAAAAAAAGTAAAATTTGATTTAGAGGGACATTTTAGTCTTTCCAGGTGTCCGGACCAAAATTCAATCTTTTTGTGTAATTGAAAAAAATGTCACGCTTCACATTGACACAAAGTCACCATATAGAGTCGCTCCCTCGCTTCAAATTCGGCCTAAAAACAAAAAATAAAATAAAAAACAGGGAAAATAAAATTCAAATCAAAAACAAAGAATAAAATAAAATAAATAAGAATAAAACAGGTCGGATAAGTTAAACTGACTTTAAAAAAAAAAAATGTTAAATTGAATTAAATTTTTAACTGGGGCGAGGATATTTTCTTTAGCCATTTCACGAGGGCATTTCGACAAACAAATCAGACGATAAAATCCAGCTACAATCTTAATGCCTTAACAATATATTCCACCACCCAGACCCAAATTACTTTTACACAAAAAAACAGTCGGAACATTATACATTTGTGTATTGGGTTACATTTTCTTCAAGGAAAAGGACATCCACTTTTTGTTAAAGAAGCAGCAGCTTAGGACATAAGAAATACCATTTCTGGTTCACCTAGTTAAAGACTTATAAAAAGTCACTAGCTAGTGTCAACAATCTTAATGCGTCAACATAGTAATACTTATGAGCTTAAACCAACCACCACCACTCTGATGATCTTTTGTAGTAATCAGTAATTCATCACTTGGTTTGAAACTAAGTATGATAATATGGAATGTCTAAAACTAGTGAGAGTGGTTGTCGGTCTTCTTTTATGGAATGTCTCTTTGTAGATCTTCCCACTAGCTTATTTGTGTTGTTTATCTTTCTCTTTCTAACCATAGATATGGGGTTCTTTACGTTTGAAATGCTTGCACACTTTGCATTAAACAAAGTAAATCTAGCTGAATCAGAGGGCAGATCACCACTTACAATTAATGGGGGTCATCTCTTGTAATTCCAGATCATGGCAACGCGAGGAGCAACTCAACCATCTCTGCCTCAATAGAAAGCCTGAAAGATTTGTTCAAGAAAATTACAACTTACCAACAAATGTAAGAGATTACTTCACAAGGAAATTCACTTGGATGTAGTAGAATGAACTTTTCTATGTGAGCTTACGTTTCTCGACTTCCTTCCTTCTGATAGTCATGCTGCTTATTTTTTTCAGTCAAACTAAATAAGTGCACTTGTTAAAAGGTCTAATTCAGGTAGTTTAATTTAATCTTGATTTGGAGCATTTTTCCTGGACCCAGTGAGGGGCTTAAGAACCTATCTAGAAAAATCATCGGTTAGGGCTCGTATTGGATGAAAATATTTTAACCATTTTTATACTTTTATTAGAATGAATGCTTTTAATTACCACTTTCTTTTAAGGGAAAGGTCCTCCAGTTTTAAAAGAAGAAGCAGGTTTGCAAGTAAGAAATAGCTATTTCTAGTTAAAGACAGAGACTCATACAGACCCATAAAAGGTCACTAGCTTGGCTTTTTATTTGGCAAACCTTACATTAAAAGGTCAGAAGGTATGCTTAAACCAACCACCACCACTCTGATCTTCTTATACTAATTCATGAAAATTGACTAGATAAAATTGTCTTTATTCAAATTTATTAAAGAAAAATTGAACTAGTTTGGAGTGAAAACTAAATTAGTAACTGGGAGTTTTAGGTTTTGGGCACTGGTCAAAAACTAGTGATGGTGGTTTTTGGTTTTCTTTTATGGAATGTCGTGCGTGGTGTGTGCATGTTCGATGATGAGTGTTCAAGTTGTTATCCTGCAAGCATTTTCTCCGTAAGGGTTGTTCAGAAAAGTGGTGCAATTACACACACACATTACTAGTACCCCACTTTTTTAGATCTTATCTCTAGCTTAATGATTCTGAATTAATATTAAACGTTACCTTCTTCTTGCCGATCATTTCTTTTTCTTTCTAAACAGAGATATGGGGTGTTTACGCTTGAAATGCTTGCGTGCTTTGCATTAACTAAGGTCCCCAAAGCATTTGTTCGACAGAAATTAAACAACATTTGTGTGCTACGTATGACTAACCAAGTTACCAACGGCAAAATGATTTGCTATTTGCTAAAACAAGACCACAATTTAAGGCGTAATCAACAAAGTAAATCTAGCTGAAACAGAGGGCAGATCACCACTTACAATTAATAGAAAAATATCTCCTATAATTCCGGATCATGGCGAAGCGAGGATCAAAACCATCTCTGCCTCGATAGAGAGCCTGAAAGATTTGTTGAAAAAAAATCACAAGTTATCAACAAATGTAAGAGATTACTTTGCAAGGCCTTAAATCATAAATTAGTAGAACGAACTTCTCTAGTGTGAGCTTACATTTCTCGACTTCTTCTTAAGCAGAAGGTTTCTGGCCTTCACATAATCAGTGTATACTTCCTTTAGAGTTATGCTTTACAGTTTCGAGCTAACTTGATTTCTTGTCAATACGATATACCTTCTTCTGATAGTCATGCTGCTTCATGTTAATCTTCAGTGATTAACATTGCGGGAGACTTTATAGCAGATCACATATTTCCCCCGGAGGTTGTGGTTCCTCTTATACCACATTTTGATGTGGTCTCCTCCAAAGACCTAACTGGACCCATTCATAGGTTTCCCTCCAAAGAAAATTCTCTTTTCAGATTTCAAGAAAGAGAAATCAATGCACAAATTTAAATAGGTATTGCTTACCAGTAATCATTACAAGAACAAAATCCATCTTCAAAGTGATGAAAGCGTCTACGATCTCTAACCACAATCTTCCTTTTAAAAACCTTAGAAACAAGTTTAATTGCAGAATGGCAGTCACTACAGATACGAATATTCTTCACGATGCGAAGAACTGAGCCTGGTTCTTTGCTAATAAACCCAAATGCAACAGCCAATTTTTCACTGTGATAACCAACTACAGTTTCTTTTTCCTCTTCTTCAACATCAAACACAACCCCCTTTGTCTCTGGTGCATATCCAAGTTTCTTTATCTCTGTAACCATCTCCTCCCACACTGAGTAAATTTCACCTGTCTTATCATGGGACCTGTCTCCGGCAACAAATTCATGAACAATGCCATCAACCTCAATTGAACTGCACCCAGGAACACGTTTAATTCTTCTCCTTCTCATAGTTCTCTGAATTTCTTCTACACAGTCTCCTTTACTTGACACTGCATAAATGTTTGAAAGGAGAACATATCGCCCATCATGTCCTGGATCAGATTCAATTAAGTAATTCCCAACTCTTTGTCCCATTTCAGCATTGTTGTGAGTCCTGCATGCACTGAGAAGTGCACCCCATATGACATTATCTGTAGTTATTGGCATGGTATTTATGAATCTTTCAGCTTCTTCCAACAAACCTGCACGGCCAAGAAGATCAACCATGCACGTGTAATGATCTAGCTCAGGTTTGATCCCATGAACCTCAACCATTGAATTGAAGTAATGAAAACCTTTTTCAACTGAACCCATGTGGCTACAAGAACATAATACTGCTAGATAGGAAATATGATCTGGTGTGATTCTTGCACTCTTCATTTTCTCAAAAATCCGAATTGATTCTTCATTATACCCATTATATGCCAACCCTGATATTGCAGCTGTGTAAGTGGATATATTTTTCTCCTCTGATGAATCAAATACTTGCATAGCCAGACTAATATTACCACATTTTGCGTACATATCAATCAAAGCTGCAGAAAGTATCGAATCCATCTTTATCCTGTTCTTCTTAATGTAGGAATGAACCCAACTCCCATGATCAAAAGCTCCTAATTGTGCACAAGCAGAAAGAACACTCACCAAAACCGCAAAATTTGGTTTTAAATCCAATGATTGCATCTCCCTAAATAAGGCCAGAGCTTCTCTCGGATAACCATTTCGACAGTACCCAGATATTATCACAGCCCAACTAACAACATTCCTTTTCATCATCCCATCAAAAAGACGTCGCGCCTCATCCAAATAACCTGCTCCAACTAGACCACCAACCAAACTATTCAAAGAAACCTCATTTCTTTCAGGCATTTTTTCAAAAATACCTAGTGCTTCTAAAATATCTCCATTTCTTAAATATCCACTAATCAATGAGTTCCATGTCACAACATCTCTTTCAGTACATTCATCAAATACTTCCTTTGCATCATCTAATTTACCACAAACTGAATAAAACTGAATCATTGAATTACAGACACACACATCAAAATGAAAACACCTCTTGATCACCCCACCATGAAACTGCAAACCTAAATCAAAACCAACAAACTTTGCACAACACTGGAAAAGAAAAGTATAAGTAAAATTATTGGGAAATAGATCAAATTCACCCATTCTACGAAGAAGTGCAACAGAACTAGACACAGCATCAGAACGAATCGACCGCGCAAGCCCACGGATGACAGTATTGAAGAGAAAAATTGTTGGTTTTATGGGGGTTCGGAGAAGGAGTAGAAACGCGTAATCGATATCACCAGTAGGATGAAGTGCAGAGAAAGAAATAACTGGTCGAAGAGATGGTTGAGGATATGGTAAACCATTTACAATGAGACGAGCATGGGTTTGTTTGAATTCTGCCATTGATTTACATTTATGAAAGATGGAGTTGAAGGAGAAGGTATTGTGTTTATTAGGTTTTATGTATTTCAACGCCATTAGGGAATAGGGAGAAAAAATCTGGCGCCAAAAAGTGTGAGTTTGGAGGGAATGGATAATTGAATATAGTTGGGTGGTATCAGTTAAGGAGCCCCTAGTCCTATGCTAGAAAAAGTCGGCCAAATCTTTTTGACGGTCCACATTTTATGGACCAATGAGTCCTGTTCTACTCACTCCGTCCGAAATACTAGTAGACATATTCATACATATATATAATTTTTTTTTTATATTAATTATTTAAATATTATTACATGAAACTAGTTGGAAGCCTAACAAGCTAAGCTCCAACGACATACTACTACATTAATTGAACAGTTCTTTGTGCTAACCTACCCGGCGAGCCTCATGGGTAACCTAGCCAAGGGAGCCGAAACGGCGGGAGGGGGCCGAGATTGTGTCACAAGGGGGCAAACTAACACTACCTTCCATGTTAATTCCTGCAATATTACGCCATTGGGGACTCGAACCTGGGACCTCCTGGAACGCATTAAACTTTGGGGAACGGGGATGACCAGCTGAGCTAAGGGCCCGTTTTTAAACTGAGGAATTTTATTAAGCAATTTCTGGCAAAAACTACCTTTCAAAAACATAGTTTATCCGTGGAGAGTAATCCATGTATTCTTCTAAATAGAGTTGATCACATCTAACTCTTTTAGAGATGCTATAAGCTACATTATTGAGATCTCTTTTAACATGAAATACTTTGCAGAAAACAAAAGAACCTATTAAAGTACGAATTTGTCTAATAAGATGATTATTCTCCCATCTGACATGTTGATTGTCAGAGTTTACAGAATGCACTACCACCTCAGCATCAGCAATAATATGGATTTTCTGAATACTCTGTTCTTTAACCCAACTTAGCGCCTCCAAGACAGCCATGCATTCCCAGGCTTCAGGATCAATTACTCCATCTGCATAAGATTCTTTGACTCCAATATAGTTACCATCAATAGATTTTAGCACCATGCCAGTGCCAGCAGTGTTAGTTAGGTAATCAAATGAGGCGTCAACATAAACAATGTAAACACCATTAGGCAGTGGTGTTTCTCTAACATGGGTGACAATATTAGAAATATCATTGCATGCATGGATAGTGAAATTATGCAGATGATGTCTTATTCTAGTGACAGTAGATAGAGGGTTAAGAGATTTATTCTGAAAGATGCATTCACATCTTTCTCGTCCAAATAATCCAAAGACCCCACCATCAAAGTCGGGTCTCCATTTGTGTTGATCCTCTAGACTATTAGAGTGAGCTTGTGAGAACCAAGAAATAATCCATTATTTGATGTTTGAACAGTTGTCAGCAACTTAGTCAATATTTATATTGAGGAATCTCCATACAGTCCTGGTATGGCAGCATCTAAGAAGCAAATGGAACAAAGTTTCCTCTGAGTTGTTGCAGATACTGCAGTGACTTTCATTATTGTTGTTGAAAAGAGAAGATCTGTCTCTTGTTTGTATGATATCCTTAAGACACTTCCAGATAAATAACTTGATTCTATGTGGCATTTTCATCTTCCAAAGCTTTTTCCAAACTATTTTTGAAACTGTGTTAAGAGATGCTTGTTGTGAAACATGATTTTCCACAAGTTTGTTGTAAGCACTTTTAACAGTGAATAATCCATCTTTAGCAGGTCTCCATCTGATGATATCTTCTTCATTCGGATTTATTGGACATTCTTGCAATTTTTCCAACAACTTCTAAAGAAAATAAAGTTTGCAAAAGAACTAAGTTCCACTCAGAAGTATTAGGAAGTATAAGTTCTTTCACAAAGACATAATTCATGTGCTCAGGAAAAGTAGGAGCAGGTAGAGTGTCCAGATTAATGATCCATCTGCCATGCCAAATTCTTGTTTTTTCACCATTATTGACTTCCATACAAACATTTTATTGTATATTTTTAAGACACGCCTCAACTCTTTTCCAAATCCAAGATGAATTACTCTTGTCAACAGATATATGTAGAAAATCCTCATTTTTGGAGTATTTAGCTCTTAAAACTTTGACACATAGCAGATCAGGTTGAGTACTTATCCTCCAGGCAACTTAGTTAACAAAGCATGATTTAACATTTCCAGATTTCTAAAGGCAAGACCTCCAAATTCCTTAGGAACACATAAGTTATTCCAAGAGATAAGATTGTTACCTTTGTTTGCTTTGTACCCCCAAAAAAAATTCCTTTGTTGAGCATCCATCTTCTTTATGAGCTTTTTTGGAATCTTAAAAGTGCTCATTTGATACATTGGCACTGCATTCAGCACAGCTTTCACCATGGTACCTCTACCATCTTAGCACATTGTACTACCTTGCAAGTTTGCAAGTCTCCTCTCAAAAGCAGTATTAATTTCCTCAAATGAACTAACTTTGGATTTACCAATCAAGAGAGGAGAACCAAGATACTTCTCCTTGTTGTCCATATTTTTAACTCCAAGAATATGACTAAGAGTGTCATAGTTGAAGGATCCAAATTATTGATGAATAAAATGAAAGATTTGTCAAAGTTAATGACTCGACAGATTAGAATCGAAATCTTCAATGACTTGAAGAAAATTGTTTACACTGGTTAAATTTGCATGAGTAAAAATAAGACAATCATCTGCAAATAACAAATGATTAATAGGAGGAGCACCTCTAGCTTCTTTGATCCTAGAGATTTGTTTAGCTTGATGAGCAACTGAGAGAGTTCTTGATAACCATTCCATAGCTAGAATAAATAAGTAAGGAGACAGTCAGTCTCCTTGTCTTATGCCTCTTGAAGGATTAAATTCTGTGCAAGGAGATCCATTAAGGAGAACTGAGAGGGATGTAGTGTTGATACATTGTTGAATAAGTTGAAGCCATTCTTCACAAAAACCAAAACTCTGCATGACTTTAAGAATAAAACACCATTCAAGCCTGTCAAAAGATTTTGACATGTCTACTTTGAGAGCTAGCCAACCACTTTCCCCTTATTTTTTTGCATAGAATGAATGAGTTCATGAGCAATGATGGTGTTGTCATTAATCAGTCTTCCAAAAACATAGGCAGCTTGATAAGGGGACACAATTTTATCCATGAGAGGCTTCATTTTGTTAACAAGAATCTTTGAAACAATCTTAGAAGATGTGTTACATAGACTTATAGGTCTGAATTCAGATGGTGAAGTAGGTTTTTTAGTTTTGGGTATGATAGAAATATAAGTCTTATTGAGTGAAGTAAATATATGTTTTGTACTAAAGAATTTTTTTACCATGTCACAAATATCCTCTCCTACAATGCTCCATTGAGACTTATAAAAACCTGCTTGATGAAAACCTTCAGGTCCTAGAGCTGACCAATTCTCCATGCTTTTTAAAGTTTTCAGAATTTCTTCTAGTTTCCTATTTTCTTCCTCAGTGATAATAGTAGGAAGGTGGTTATAGAATCTTTCTTTTATTCTAGGATTTGAAGAAGTACTGATATCCTTAAAATTTTCAGTGAGAAGATTAGCAACTTGATCCCTTGAATGAACCCACGCTCCATCTTTATTTTTCAGAGAATCTATGTTGTTTCTTGCTCTTTTTCTTTTAGTTAAAGTATGGAAATATTTTGTGTTGTTATCCATATCTTTAAGAAAGTTGTCTCTGGACTTTTGCTTGTTGAATTTGTTAGAGCATAGCTCGGCTGAATCCACCAAGCGTTGGTATGTCAAGTTTGGTTGTCATATTTTAGTGAACCAAAACTCATTCAAAGAGTCGCTTGATTATGTACTAGAGTCAACTTCGTATAGGTTAGCTTGAAAGTATTAGGATATGAGACATTACAAGTATTACGAAGACTTGAATAAGTGAAGAAGTAAGGAGCTACAACGACAACGTCATCCTTCCACTTGAGGTTAGTGATATTTGACTTGAACTGTTTCATTCCCTAACGTATCTTTCAAGTTGTGCATATTGAAAACATAACTGCGAAGCATGAATGATTATACTCTAGTTAGACGTAGTATTAAGGAATACAATACGAAGTATAACGCTTATCTTTTGAACTTCATATATGATCGTTGTCGTATGCGTCAAAAATAATTTCACTTTCCTAAAGTATACGATAAGAAAGAGTTTGTTTCCACAGAGAGGCAATTGTAGTTATTACGTATTCAATTTCTTAAAGTAACCAATCGGGGGGGATTTCTGATTTTTATGTAAGCAATAAAAGTAAATCAAAAGCAAAGTAAATTGGAGAAAGCAATCAATAGAGAAAGATATCGGTCAAGGAATTCATCTTCAATCTTAAACATGTGCTTGCATATATGATTAGAATTACAATTTAATCTCTTTCATTATCAAAAGCCTAGAGAATCAAGAGAGCAAGATAATCTATTAATTTCCTAAGTTCATCAACACACACATTAGAGTTGTGTATGTGAATTCTACCTAAAGAATAACCTAACGCCTTGCGCTAATTAAGTTCAATTCCTAGGAGCATTAAGTTTCAGAAATAGGCTAATCAATGCAATTGTCATACATTGCGCATAACAATTCGGACAATGGTCAAACTCTACATATGATTACGAGAGTGTATCACTACAAACCGTAAACATATTATGCTACTTGTATTCAAGGTTATCGCTCGATGAAAAACCCTAAAATAGCTATGGACAAGGATGCAAGTTCAATTAATTGGCCACTTAACTAACCAAACATCTTAGTCCTATCACAATACATCAATCATGTGATTATTAAGTGAGCGATAATCAAAAGACAAAACTAATACATAACACAAGCACAAGTTGTAGAAATAGGACTACATCCTTAACCAATAATATTAAATTAGCTACTCATAGCTATGGAGTTCATCATAAAAATATTAATTGAATAGAAGAAGATGAACATAAGAAAACCCTAGTAGAGTAAACAAAATCGGCTCTCTCCTTAGCTTCCAAGAATAAAACGTTATTCCAAAAGTTGTAGGACTTCTCTTTTATAGATCTCTTGTTCCAAAATTAGGTCTAGTCTTCAAAGGCCATTAGGTGAAAATCCACCAAGCCCATAAGTGAGAGAAACCCATGTAGAAAATATGCCCCAAAAATAGTCACCGGAAAACTGGTATTATGGCCGGAAATTGGACGGAGAAGTGACCGGAAGAGAGCTCAGCTGACCGGCAAAGTCCACCTGGTCACTGGTCAAATGAGTCGACTTGGTCAGGTCAACTGAGTCAAATCGGTCAGGTCAATTGACCAGCTCAGTAAGATAATGAGTCAGAACCGAGTCAGTTGTTCTGGTGAGCTAACTGGACTGACTCGTCAGGCCACAGTCTTGCACAGGCTAGAGCTGTGTTGCCCCAAGATGGCGCTACACAACTTCAATTCCAGCCATTGCTCATGCATTACCAACTGCAACTTCTTTTTTAAATCATCTCACACCCATTCTATCCACCATAGCCCATTAACTCCATGGCACCAGTTCCACCATATGCATCAAACCTGCTAGCATTATCAACACAGTCACAGTCTATGGCAGCAGCAACTACAACTGCAACATACACTACTCTGCATGTACCTGTAATTTTTAATACCACAGATTCAATCACCACCAATCTGTACTCACTACTCAGTCATTCACATGCTAAATTCCATCCTCATACCACCTGCTTTCCTCGAATCTGCTATTGAACTCCCTAAAACAACTTCATAACCTGCACATTCAGCTCCTTCCTTGCAATCCAACTCCAGGCAACAGTGCCACTACCAATTCAATTGCTACTGAGCTCAAAACCACCAAGCATGCATATAACCCATTATCACAATCACACATCAATAGGCACTACAACCTGCAATTCCAGCTGATTCATATGCTCCCTGCTCGACTGAGAACCAACCAGTCCACTAGTTTCCTTCTCAATCATTCACCATTGCTATTGCTCACTTTATTTCTTGCACCACCAGTACTGCCATCATCACCAGATTCTCGACACAAGGCCAACCCATTGCCAGTTAATCTCACTGCATAGTTACAGTCCATGGCAGCAATAGCTACAGCTCAAGCCAGTTCAACCACCATGCTCAAGCATCAATTCTCATCTCCAGTTCAGACTCCACTTCGAAGTACCAGCACCATCTGAGACTGCAACTGTACCACCACCTGGTACCCTTCATCATACATTCTCCCATCTCAGGCCATGCTTCTCTGCAAAGCTTCAATCTAGACCAAACTGGTAGCACAACTCCATTTCCTCGCAATCCTAAGCATACATCTATTGATTAATACTCGTTCATACACACACTGCAAAACCAGTTTCCTGTATCAAAGAACTAGCAGGTCATCATGAATTCACGGCCAACACATCCCCCAGATCCATCTTTGTCACCAGCACCATCTTCATTACCAGCTGCAGTATCTCAACACCAAGCTCTCTTTCTTGACGGCAGACCCATTTCATAATCCAACTTCAATTCAAGGGCGACAACAAACCCTTCTTCGATTCCACAACAGCCATTAGAGTTATCAATTAATCCACATTCTTTCCTGATTCGAACAACAACAATACTCTCATCTCTGATAGACAACAACATCTTTTTCTTCACTCGAACCATGCATCCATTAGCTTCAATTACAGCAAAACCCCAAATTCTAATCTCAGATTCAATTACTCCTCTCTCTCGATTCAGTTCTTGATCTCCTCTCACCGAGCTTCATTGATTCTTCCATATCATCTCAATACTTCATTAATTCTGTAGTTGCAGGAAATCCTACACTACACCCCTCACTAGAATATACACAATTAAACCATTTAAGATGAACAATTATAATTCTTATTGATTGAATTCTTGAATGTTTACAATATGAGGTGGAAATGAGTTACAAAATTACAATCACTCAAAACTTTCTCTCTCCTAATGACCTGCTTAACATTTCAAAAGATCTCTCCTTTCCTATCTACCGCTTGGCTCTTTATATAGGGTATTACATAATGGATGACAGCTAAGCTGTCCTTTATTTTCGGGAATGACTTGCGAAATATCGCAAGTGTACAACTCTATGATCTCGCGACACTCCTAAATCTCGCTAAGTCTTCACACCTTTCTCATGTTCTGGATGTCGTCATCCATTGCGTCATTTATATTACTTCCCTGCGACGCCTTCGCAACGCTGTCATTTACGGATTTCGCGAGGTACTGATGTTGCGATATTCTGATCCTACATCTTGTGTCTTCTCATGTCTTCTCTGCGAAGAAGAGAATGTCATGAGAATCAATATTCTTTGAAATGCCGCAACTGTTCATCCTTATCTGTTTTAATACAACTCCGTACTTTTATACAGAACTCCTTACACGTGTTTCTTCTTCCACCCATTTCTTGACACGTCTCTTTCAACCATTATTTCTCAACCGTTCACGTCCCTTCTCGCATTAAATGCGTTTATTTTTTCGAGAAAATTTCTCTCTATATATAGTTTTCTCACCTTCTTCTTCTTCTTTTTACTTTCTCTCTGTAATTTTCTCTGCAATTTCTCTTGAAATTTCCTCCGCAATTTCTGCTTCTGCTACTGTAAATCTGCTTTTTCTCCTTTTTTTTGTTCTTCAACTTTCGATTCATTCCCATATTTCTCTAAATGGCACCACCAGGTCGTACATATGAAACTCTTTTGAGTGATGCTCAAAAGAATTTACAAGAGAAGGGTTTCACATTATCTACCATTCCTGATCAAGAATCTTCATCTATTCTCTCCGTAAACTTGTTTTCTAATCATCAGTGTGATGATCAAAAGATCATAATCTCGCTAGGTCAAATCCTCGCAGGTCTTCCCATTCCTCTATATAATCCCGAACTGCCCTTATTCTATGAAATTCTTTCGCATGAAAAGTTCTCGCGAGCTGTCTATCAGTTAAGCGGAGATTGTATCCGCTTAATGCTTGAGTTCGCCAATCGAGGTGCTGGTAAGGGGTCTTTATATCCTAATACAGTCAGAGATCCTAACTTCGTGAACTTAGAAATAATCGCTGAGAAATATACAGCAGAAAACTTCTTTGAAAACTATGATGTGATTAACATGAAGAATGATAAATCTCGCTGGGGTGCGCGGTTGAAGAGAAAAAACAATGTTCCCAGTGATAAGCTACTCATGCATGATATTGATTGGCACTCCGGCAAGAATAATGCTCCTCGTCATTCCAAAGATGATAAGTGGTGCGTCTTTCCGTTATTCTTGAATGGACCTTACATTGCAGGTTCCCATGTACTCCCTGCGAACCTCGCCAATTATCAACCTTGGGTATTTAATTGGCCCGGGAAAGCAAAAGAGGTGTATTTCCTAACTTTCACTCATTTTGCAATCTTTATTTCTTTAATTTTTCTTCTAATTATTCGAAATTTCAGATCACTAAACTGAAAAGAAGTTATGAAAGAAACCCAAAGCCAAGTATTTTGGCGATACTTCGCTCAATCACGGATGAATTAAGAAATATTTTCTCTTGTTATCCACAATATTGTTGCCTCTATTTCTTATCTTCATTCGTGTGTGTAGGTTGGTGTTGAAGTTGCTGGAGAAGAAGAAACTCCTGAAGCTGCGAGGGTCAAGGGAAAAGGGAAAAGTCCTCTTCGCAAGGAGAAATCCACTGCCCCACTCTCTAAAAAACGGAAGACTCACTCTTCTCCCAGTTCAAGCCCTTCACCTAATGAGACTTCTGATGAGGATGATAACGATGTGGGCACTTCTTTCGCAAAGGAGGATCAATCAACTGACTCCCCTATGGAGCAATTATCCAATATCTTCTCAGACTCCCTGCAAGGAATTGGAGATAATCGCCTTTCTGGTACATGCGAGGCCCTCGCAAATATATGTGATGCTTCCTTGCTAGAGGGCAATGATTCTTTTAAAGAGGTTTCCAGATCTGTATCTCCCAGCTTTTTAAATGCACTTAGTGCCTTGGTACGTCTGAATTTCTATTTTTCCTCATAACTTTAACTTTAATTCATATCTTGACAATTTCTTTATCTTTCTTTGTAGGCTGGGAGAACTTCTTTTGCTATTGCCTCAGATCTTGAGAGGAGATGCAACACTCAATTGAAGAAGAATATTCAACTTCGCAAAAAGAGCGAAGAATTAGAAGTTGAAGTTGTGACAGTTCGCAAGAAGAGTGAAAATGAGGCTGACGTTCTTCGCAAAAGAATTCAACAACTTGAAACTGAATCTTCTACCTAGAAGAATAAGATATCTACCCTTCAAAGTGCTAATCAACAACTTTATGGTATAAACTTCTTCTCTTTTCCTTGTTTTTATTTTGTCATTTATTTTTCTTTGCCTGACTTATCATTTTCGCAGACATTTATAACCTTTCTGATGAAGCCATCCTTCTCCATTCATTTCCTGAGCCTATGGATAATGATGTTCTTCTCGCTCATCTCAATGAATCTTTAAGTAGTTCATCAAACAAAACTAATTCTCTTCCATTAAGTGAACTTCAAACCAAATTTCATCTTTTAGAAATTGAACATAGATCTAGTTTAGGTTTAGCCAACCGATTTAAATGTCTGTATCTTGATTCCCACGAGGAAACCAATATTTTAAGGAAGAAAATTAGCAGTCTCATAGATGATAAAGATCGTATTGCTAATCAAGGTGCCCAAGTGTTAGCGAGATTCCAAAAAACTCTCCTTGAAGTCCAAGTTGAGCGGGATGAATCTCTTCGTCAAAATGCCATACTTAACGAGCGAGAAAATCAAATTCATTATCTTCTTGTTATAAATAATGATGATGAATTCGCTTGGGCTGCGAAAGTTCTAGATAATGCCAGAAATAACTTAGGTGTTGATGTTAGCCTTCATCCGAGCATACGCCTTGGTTAAAGATATGATTTCGACGAGAGAAGGTTGTTTATTGTTCTTTTTGACTTTACCGCTTTTTTTTTATAATACTGCTATTAAGTTATTAATTCATTGTCACATGTTTGCAGAGGCTGAGAAGAGGTTTCAGACAAGAATTAAAGAACTTGAATCTGAGAAAGCACAACTTGCAAAGGACTTCTCTCTTCGCAATGACAAATATTCCAAGTTGAAGAAGCAGCTACAAACTACTGTAGCGAATTTCAATAATGATGTTGTCCGCTTTCGCAATCAAACTATTAGAACAGTCTGCGATGATCATAATATCCTTCTTTCTTCATATCCTTGTCTCCTTGAAGAAATTCCTGAGAATATAACTTCTTTGGATGTCTCTGATAGCGATGTTAGCGAAGACGACGAAATTGAAGGATCTGGTGAAGAAGAAGAATCAACAAAGAAATAACTTCATTTTCTTCTTTCGCTTCTTGTAATATCTGTATATGTACCCTTTTAATCTTCCATCTTTGTAACCCCTTATTGTAAACCTCTTGGATATTCAAATATAAGTTCGATTTTGTTATCCTTTTCTATGGATATTGAAAGAACAATTCTTCCTTGCAATACAATTGATCAGTATTATGAATGCATGAATCTATCATATGAAAATAAATAACACGCCTATACCCTATTCATTCCCATATTTGCCTCTGTTATTTATTTGCAAATGAGATATTGAATCAGTAATCTCTAAGTAACTCTGTTTCGCAATTACTGTTGCCACGCCTTTGCAAGTAAACTTTTCTTGGTTATTTCCACATATACAGTCACAAATTTATTTGTTTGTATACAATCATTTTCGCAAGCTCATTTGCTTACTCATTTTCTCGTGTGGTCTTATTTGCCTTCCTAGTTAAAGGTCTTATTGTGCCACCCCTCATCATTGCGACAAAATCGCAGGACGTCTATACACTTTCATGTAAAGACCCATTGATCTTGCCTTATCGTTTTCTTAGTATTATTACCTCTGCAGGATGTTTTTGTTGCGACAATATGACAGGCCTGTAAATTCTCGCGAATTTACAGCCCCATGACATTGCCGTCTTGCGACGAAATCGCAGGACGTCTTTACATTTTCATGAAAAAACCCATTGATCTCGTCTTACCCTCGCGTTAGTATTATTGCCTCTTCAGGATCATCGCACAAATATGACAAGCCTAAATTTTCTTGCGAAAATAAAGCCTCATGACATTTGCGTCTTAAGACACTTATCAGCTCCCTAATGGAGGGTGCCGCCCTTATCATCTCCTTGGTTGCCCCTTCAAGGAGGTGTACATCGGCCATACAAGACTAGCTCCTCCCATCCGGTCTTAACAACAACCAGTTGTTTTCGCAGCCTCTTATCCCTTATACCTATAGGGCTTATGGTTATGAGACTGCACCCTAAGTGGAGTTTTCTTGGCCGAAGTGCAGCATGTGCCAAGACTTTCCTAGAATGGCCGAGACACTTCAAATTCCCAGGCACTCTTGGCTCAACCGTGTACCTCGGCGCCTTGGTCATACACTGACTCCTTAGAAGAGACCCTCGGGCGTCCAACCAGCGTATAACCTTATATATATAGTTGGAAATCCAAGGTATCTCTCCCGGATGGGCTTTATTGACCCCAAATTTCCATGACTCAGGTTCCAGGAGCGGTGTAACCTTTTCCCCGAGCCATGTCAAGAGATACCCCCTTATATGACGCACTTTAGGTCTTACATTTGCCTCTTACGAAATATCATTCGTGAACTAGGGTGTACGCCATAAAGGTTCGTCCCATTCGTATAAATCATTCATTTTTTATCATCTTTTGTCATTGTTTGCGAAATTATATATCGCGCAGTCTTGCTTTGTTTGTTGTAATCTCATTCCAATTCTCTAATCAGATTTTCATACATTCTGGATCGCGAGATTCTCGCGTACTTCTTCTTCAATTTTTGATATGTCTTTGTCACTCATTTTTTTTTCACTCTAAAACCAATTATTCAT
Organism: Papaver armeniacum; assembly: GCA_023531295.1. Lineage (NCBI taxonomy): Eukaryota > Viridiplantae > Streptophyta > Magnoliopsida > Ranunculales > Papaveraceae > Papaver > Papaver armeniacum. The sequence continues at coordinate 255,859 of JAJJWW010014791.1, forward strand.
TTCCTACACCTCTTACTTCTGGTACTCTTTGCTTCTTCATTCATATTTCCTGACATTGCCTCCCCTTTTGCGAAATCGTCGCAATTTCCAATTGTTCTCAGGCATTGGCTTCGCAATGTATCTTCATCTCTCACTTCTATTGTGTCCACCATTAGTCTCTCTCTTCTTTGTTCTTCCTTTATGTTCTTCTTCTAGTTTTTCTTTTGAGTTGTTCTTTCCTCGCTAGTCTCTACATCAACCTCATAGCATTTTTGTCCTTCAATCCAGTCTCCCTTTATAACTCCAACACCGCTAGGATGAGGAAACTTGATACACTGGTGATAAGTCGACGCTACACCCAGAATCTCATGTAACCATGGCCGCCCAATCAATGCATTATAAGGGGATTCCACATCGACTATACAGAACAAAATTTTAGTTGATAACCCTTGCAATGGTATTCTCATATGAAGTTCTCCTTTAGGCTTGTTTGTTGTACCATTGAAACCATTTATCTTATATGTTGAAGGTATCAAATCTTCATCTTTCCCCCCCATAGTCTTGTAAGTATGGTAAAAAAGGATGTTTACTGAGCTTCCAGTATCAATTAAGATTATATTGATCGCCCAGGAATTTTCGGCTTCATCATCTTCATCATCAACAGGTTTCGGGTTAATTTCCAATCTTACAACCAATGGGCTATCATGCATCTCCTTGCCTCCAGGTACCTCTTCTGCAGTGAAAGAAATAATCTGCATTTGCCATTCCTTTAATGGCGAAGTCTTCGCGATGTTCATTACTTCTCTATTATCGGCATCTCTTGCAAAAACCCCACTGAGAACATTATCATGAAAGTCTTTAATTGTTTTGTACGAATGTACAATGGAGTTGCAAAACAAATTTTTGGCTTTCGCTCCAACTTCTATTACAAATGTTTCTTTCCCTTTTGTTTAGTTTCTCTGTGCATTTCGGTGGTGGTGGTAACGGTTGAATTTTCTCTTCGCCTTTTAGGAAATGATTCAACTTTCCTTGGTCAATTATTCCGAGGATGATTCTTTTTATATTTCGAGTCATTTGTTAAGTGTCCATGAAAGCGGTGGTAAGAACAAAATTCATGACTTCTATCACCTGGTGGCGTCTCACTTCCCATGTTCCATGGTGCAGGTATGTTTTCCATCAAGAGTATAGCTTCACATATTTTTTCCACACTAGCATTTAGTGGTGGCATATTGATTTCTTCCCATACTACCCTGTGACTTCGCTGCCCTCCATGATAATTTTGCCTTCGACCTCCATAAGTTTCTTTCGGATAATCAAGTCTTTGAATCTTGTTATTTCCGCCACGGTTGTAGTAGTTCCTTTCTCTTTCAAATTCTTCCTGGTCACGACTTCCCATGGCCACTACATTTTGCTGACCATCATCTACTATCCTATCTTGTTGCCCTTGCGAGGTGCTCGCCACTGTATTTATCAATTTGGGTAATAAACTTGCATTCGCAGCATTTGAACTTGTATTCGCAATCGGGTATGATTCCATCTCATTTTGCCTTTCCTCTAGAGCAATATATTCCTCCTGAAGTTCTCGCAACTCAGTCATTGTGATTGTATTTTTGACTCTAAAAATTTGAATATATAACAAATTGGTTGCGAACATAGCATTTATGAATTATAGAATGAGATATCTTTCATCCACCCGTCCAGCCATATCGCTGCACATTGTCTTCCATCTCACAGTTAAATGTTTCAAGCTTTCGCCAACCCTTTGTTTTAGCCCAAATACATCTTCAATACCCGGTCGCGAGGAATTATTACTTATATATGCCCCTAAAAATATAGTTTGTAAATGGTTGAATGATGTGATAATGTTTCTTGGTAAACCCTCAAACCATTTCAGTGCTTCTCCTGTCAAACTCAATGCAAAGTATTTGCACAATATGGCATCATGATTTTCCCATTGTAACATACATCTCACATAAGCTTTAATGTGTTGTATTGCACAGGTTGTTCCATCAAAAATGCTGGTTCATGCAGGTAAATTGCACTTTGGGGGTATTCTTCCTAGCTGTACTTCTAGTGTAAAAGGAGTTTTCGCAGCTTCTTCGATAGCCTCATCCAATTGTCTCCTTCCTCCTCCCCTTCTACTGTTCAGCATTCCTCTCATTTCTGCCAATTCTCTCAAGATTTGTTCATTTGCATCAGAATTCGAATCTATTGGTCTTTTTAATTCCGCCTATCTTCTCCTGCGTTCATGTCTGCTTTGATTTTCTTGTTCATCATTCTCTTCTCGTCTACCTCTGCGATCTTCTCCTTCATCTCTTTCACGAATTCGCACACCGTTATATCTATCATTTTCTTTTCTTTGTTGCCTATCAATTCTCCTTTGTACTCTTTCATATTCTTCATTGATATCGCCATTGTTGCGATTTTGTTCTCGCCTTCTTTCTCGATTATCATGATTGTTCTGGCAAATTGCTTCTTCTAATTCCCGTTCTTCCATTTCTGCTCTTAATCTTTCCCTTTCGCAAGCTAGACGTGCTTGTTCAATATAGTGTTTTTCAATCTCCTTTTGTTTCCTCCGTGCTTCTCTCCCATGCAGTATTCTTCTTCCTTCTTCTTGATTTTCATCACCAACTGGATTATTCCGCCCTTGGTGCTGCTTATTTCCTTGATTTCGCCATCCTGTAGAATCTCAGGACGTGGGATGTAGCGATCTTCTATCATTTCTCTTCTTTCGCAGTGTCCTTCACCAAGATTTGGTTCTCTTTCTAGATTTTCTCCATTAACGTTTTCTACAGGTAATGTTCTCCTTATTTCTTCTCTAACTGATCTTGATCTTGACCTTGTATTGCTTCTCGACCTTCTATTTTGCAACCTCATATTTTCCATTCTTAACTCATGGTTTTGCCTTGTTAAATTTGTGCGTTCTTCCGCTTCTAATCGCCTTTCTTCATGTATTGTTTGTCTCAACGCCTCTAATGCTGCGATTTCTTCATTTCCATGAATTATTTCTCCAGTCTCTTCTCAGTTTCTCTCCTCTTGTCCATTGTTTAGCAATTGTTGTTCTTCTTCTCTTTCCTCCATAGAATCTGATCTCCATGTATGCACGCTCACCCTATCATAATCCACAGTTCTGTTCGGTATTGGTTGAATTGGTGGTTAAATTTGATCTTCTTCATTATTTCTTGTGTTGATCCTTGAGGATTCACCTAATTCATTCCTCCTTTCTCCAGCAAGTCTCCTACTCCTTCTAACGGTTGTTGGTTGTTCTGATACATTTCTTCTCCCAGCCATTTCTCAATTTCAGCAATTTATTGAAAATTATATGAAATTCTTTTCTTCTTACTCCAAATTTTTTCCAAATCACAATGTTGATCCTCACTTTTCTCCCTGTTTCTAGCGCCAATATGTAGTTGTAGGAAATCCTACACTACACCCCTCACTAGAATATACACAATTAAACCATTTAAGATGAACAATTATAATTCTTATTGATTGAATTTTTGAATGTTTACAATATGAGGTGGAAATGAGTTACAAAATTACAATCACTCAAAAACTTTTCTCTCTCCTAATGACCTGCTTAACAATTCAAAAAGATCTCTCCTTTCCTATCGGTCTGCTTGGCTCTTTATATAGGGTATTACATAATGGATGACAGCTAAGCTGTCCTTTATTTTCGGGAGTGACTTGCGAAATATCGCAAGTGTACAACTCTATGATCTCGCGACACTCCTAAATCTCGCTAAGTCTTCACACCTTTCTCATGTTCTGGCTGTCGTCATCCATTGCGTCATTTATATTACTTCCCTGCGACGCCTTCGCAACGCTATCATTTACGGATTTCGCGAGGTACTGATGTTGCGATATTCTGATCCTACAAATTCTTCACTAATCTAGAGCATTAACAGATCCCAATTTCTCTCGAGCTCAACATCAGTCACAGCTGCTTCTCTTTCTCAACTTCTGGTGTGTAAGAATGAGAGAAAACTCTCGCGATTTTAGGGTTAAAGAGGTTGGATCGGATAATGACACCCCACTCCTAAGAGCCACCCCGGATTGGGTGTTTTAACACATGGTTATCCCTTAACCTTAGCTAGTTGTCTCTAGTATTCTTTCAAAAGAGAGTTGCCCCTTAATCTTTAGGCTCAGCTCCAAATAGTGTTGGCTCAAGCCACCCTCTGCTGGATACGGCCTACCAGGTCCATACATGGCTTCTTGGTTTCAGAAAACCGACAGGCCACAACCTAATTCTCAGTTCAATTGTTAGTTCCAAGGAACCGACAGTTCATTCTTCACCTCCTTTTCGCGTGCCTTAGTCTGGTTCCAAGTATCACTCGCTAGTGAATTGATCTTTTTTCCCTTCAAAATGGACTTTTCATCTTATTTTGCTCCAAATGACTCCAAAGTACCTGATTAGCTCAAAAGTAATCATAAGATACATAATTTACAAGAAAACTTGCAAAGAAAGCATAAACAATAGATAAATATCACGGTGTTTACAACACCTATCAAATTCCCCCACACTTAGACTTTGCTAGTCCTCGAGCAAATCAAACAAAAAAAAAACTCTAAAACATACATACAACTCTGTGTCGTCGAGGCTACGGTCACACTTAGCATGTATAACAAGCCTTTGAACCCCTAGGTGTCCCTAGTGGACGAGTTATAGTCTTGTGAGGGTTTACTAGAGATATCCACAAAACCTATTTTTCCAACTTAATAGTTCTCCGAAATTATAGCATCCAACGCGGTAAGAAGACATAGAGATTCTGCACACTAGTCATAAGAAGTTAGACACATATATGAACACAATCTCATCCTTAAAAGTTGAGAGAGAAATAACCATCCCTTCTCGAAAGAAATTCGGGTTCGGAGTGATCGAAAGTCTCGACTCTGCCTCACAAGAAAGGGTTTTATGAAGTTGCTCTCAATAATAAATAGCTCTTTATGGGTCACACATGTGTCTAGGTAGGAATGAAGAGAGAATCCTGCGACACGTTGAATGGTAGGAAGGCAAAACCCTCCGAATTGTTTTGAAAACCCACATCTTTTATTCATTTTTGAAAACCCATTTTTCTGACGATCTCTAAGAAAGGAAATCAACCACTTAACGAAGGTGGGAATATGCTTACTTACCTCGTTATCCGTTCGACGTGCAGCTAGCACCACTCTCACAAAGCATCCATAGAAACGTCTTCGATCTTGAATCGGTATCTTCATCTTCGTCTTCGGTCTTCAACTCTTGATGATAACTCTTGAACTTCGTAGAATCTTGAAAATGTAACTTTTTTTCTCTAAATCCTTATTGCTTGAAACTTCATTGTAGATATTCCTTCTTCCATTGACTTTATTGAAAGAATACAAAACTAAAAACGAACTATACAAACCCAAAATATGATACAGTGAATTTTTCTTGTCTCTTCTTTTTTTTTCTTCCTTTTTTTTCTCTTTTTTTTTTTTTTAATTATGAGACAAGAAAAATAAAACAAAACGAAACAAAACAATAAAACTAGTAATGAACCTAAAGAAATTTTCTTTTTTTTTTTTTTTTTTTTTTTTTTTTTTACTTTTTTTTTTTTTCATTTTTCATTTTGTTTTGTAGACAAAAGAAAATAAAATACAAATAAAATAAAAAATGTAAGTACAAAGGCCATGGTGTAAGTACTTTACCGCTTGATTCTTCACAACTTATATGTCTTGATATCATAAACTTCTCGAACTCTCATCTTGATAATCTTCGCTCTTGTACATAAAGTCTTCAACTTGTAAAAATTCTGCTCCTTGTCTTGTTGCTTTACTTGAATCAAATCGCTCATTTAAATATCGTGTTGCTTGTAAACCTTGAACGTCTTCAACTTTCCTTCGAATTTGTGATGCTCCTCTTGTTGATGATGATGGTGTTTCTATGGACCTGTTGGTGTAGAGAGAGATAAAGTGGATGGTGCTAACTGCGAACAAGATTACAAGTTGTATGTAAGTTAGCAATTCGATGTCACCATCATGGTTGATAAAAATAGCACTCAAGAGATCAAATTAGTGCTTCTATTGGTGGGAGGTTGGACAGCTCACCATTCTACCCGGAGTTTACGTACGGTGACACACACTCTAAAAGCACAAATTTAGACAGGTACAAAGAATTGAAGGTCGGTGCCTCTCATGATACAACATGGGTAGTCTCCACTATAGGGGATCACTACTCTAATACTGAATTCAGTCTGCACCTTATTTGCCACTGGCATGGTTAAATCCAAATTTAACTCTCATACAAGTAAGAAACCCGATCATGTTCTCTGTCATCTCTAAGTTCAGTCACTCTTATGAGAATCTCGATGTAATCTTAGCGACGTGTATACTATGTGACTCTAAACTAACTACAGGTTGGAGTTTTTTATTCACTATTTACACAAAAGTTGAAAATTTTGAAAAATTTACAATGCAAATGCTTAACCACTCCCCCACACTTAAACTTTACATTGTCCTCAATGTAAATTGAATCGTCCAAAGAAATTCAAGGTGGGAAATACTTATAATGTAACAAGAAATCAGAAAAAGTAAAAATATGACAAGAAGGTAAAATAAAACATAAGAGATACAAAACCTATGGGTTGCCTCCCATTTAGCGATTGGTTTAAAGTCGTCAGCCCGACTATCTCCTTGATTTCTACGACTCCTCCAGAGGGAGCACTTCCACAAGATTAACTCCTTCCACGACATACAAACAGAAGTTCTCATAATATGGTTTCAACTGGTGCCCATTCACTTTAAGTTCATTTCCTATATCTAAACTACGAATTTCCAATGCACCATGAGAAAACACATTAGTCACAATAAAAGGTCCAATCCAACGTGACCTTAATTTACCTGGAAATAATTGCAAGCGAGAATTAAACAAAAGAACTTTCTGCCCAATACAAAATTGTTTCTTTGTAATAATATTATCATGAAATGCCTTCGTCTTTTCCTTGTAAATCCGTGAGCTTTCATATGCATCATTGCGAATCTCCTCTAGCTCTTGAAGTTGCAACTTCCTTTGCCTTCCAAAGACCATCCAACTCCATATTGCATTGCTTAATAGCCCAAAACGCCTTATGCTCAATTTCAACGGGTAAGTGACAAGGTTTACCGTAAACAAGCCTAAAGGGAGACATCCCAATAGGTGTCTTGTATGCGGTTCTATATGCCCACAAAGCATCATTGAGTCTCAAACTCCAATCTTTCCTTGTTGGATTCACCGTCTTCTCTAGAATGGATTTCACCTCTCGGTTGGAAACCTCGGCTTGTCCATTTATTTGTGGATGGTAAGGTGTTGCAATCCTATGCGACACATTGTACTTCCTTAACAAGGTTTGCAAGAACCTGTTTTTGAAGCGTGAACCTCCATCGCTAATTATAGCCTTTGGAATTCCAAACCTTGCAAATATATTTGCTTGCACAAAATCTGAAACAACTTTAGAATCGTTAGTTGGGGTGGCCTTAGCTTCCACCCATTTCGAGACATAATCCACATCAAGCAAGATATAATAATTCCCACTAGAATTGACAAAAGGGCACATAAAATCAATTCCCCATACATCAAAAACCTCAACAAATTGAACAATAGTTTGTGGCATTTGATTTCGAGCACCTAGATTGCCTGTTCTTTGGCACCTATCACATGGGGTACAAAATGCATGTGCATCCTTAAACAAAGTTGGCCAATTGAAACCACATTATAGTACCTTGAGAGCGGTTCTCTTGCTCCCAAAGTGTCCTCCACAAGCATATGAGTGGCAAAAAGACAAGATAGAATTAAATTCAGATTCGGGAACACACCTTCATATTACTTGGTCACTACAGTGTTTCCATAAGTATGGATCATGCCATATGTATTGGTTACCTAACTTCTTAAGTTTGTCCCTCTCAGCACGAGACAAGTTCTTTGGGATTTGTTTAGAAACTAAGTAATTAACAATATCAGCGTACCATGGTTCTCCAAAGGCAATTGAGAATAGTTGCTCATCCGGGAAACTTTCACGCAATGGGATAGTTTCCTTGTCCACAACAAGATGGCTCAAGTGATCCGCAACGGTGTTCTCAATTCCTTTCTTGTCTTTGATCTCAATATCAAATTCTTGCAAGAGTAAAATCCATCGTATGAGCCTCGGTTTCGCCTCTTTCTTTGTGAGTAAGTACCTAAGTGCTGCATGATCAGAAAAGATAACAACTTTTGTACCAATTAGATAAGAGCGAAACTTTTCCAAAGTAAAAACAATGGCTAATAACTCTTTTTCAGTGGTTTTTTAGTTTTGTTGGGCCTCATTGAGTGTCCTAGAAGCATAATAAATGGCATGAGGTATCTTTCCCACACGCTACCCAAGCACCGCACCAACCGCATAGTCACTTGCATCACACATAAGCTCAAAAGGCTTGCTCCAATCCGGTGGTTTAATGATAGGGGCTGAAATCAAAAGTTCTTTCAAACGATTGAATGCCGCCATACACTTTTCATCAAAGTTAAAAACCACATCTTTTTGCAATAAGTTACAAAGTGGTGATGCTATCTTGGAAAAATCCTTGATGAATCTACGATAAAAACCTGCATGACCAAGAAAAGAATGTATCTCCCTCACCGTAGTGGGAGGGGTTAAAGCACGAATAAGGTCTATCTTAGATTTATCGACTTCCAAGCCTTTATAAGATATTATATGTCCTAAAACTATGCCATGAGTTACCATGAAATGGCACTTCTCCCAATTCAGCACAAGGTTTGTTTCAACACATCGTTCAAGGATTAGAGACAAATTGTTCAAGCAAAGGTCAAATGAATCACCAAAGATACTAAAATAGTCCATGAACACTTCAATTATGTTTTCAACATATTCTGAGAAGATACTTACCATACACCTTTGAAAGGTAGTCGGAGTATTGCACAAGCCAAAATGCATCCTTCTATAAGCAAAAGTACCGAATGGACAAGTGAAAGTGGTTTTCTCTTGATCCTCCACGCTATCACAATCCGATTGTAACTCGCATAGCCATCAAGGAAACAATAGTAAGAGTGTCCAGCTAAACGTTCAAGCATTTGATCAATAAATGGTAAAGGGAAGTGATCTTTTCTAGTAGTGGCATTCAATTTTCTATAATCAATACAAACCCTCCAACCGGTTTGCACATGAGTTGGGACAAGTTCGTTCTTATCATTTTCCACCACCGTCACACCTGATTTGTTTGGTACTACTTGTACCGGGCTCACCCACTTGCTATCGGATATGGGGTAGATAACACCCATGTCCAAAAGCTTGAGTATCTCCTCTTTCACAACTTCCATCATGGGAGGGTTCAAACGATGTTGCGCTTCCCTTGTAGGCTTTGCATCGTCCTCCATACGGATCTTGTGCATACAAACAGCAGGGCTTATACCCTTGATATCGGCGATTGTCCATCCTATGGCCGTCTTGTACGTCCTTAGCACCCTTAGAAGTTTTTGCTCCTGTAATTCACTAAGCTCATTAGAAACAATCACAGGTAAGTCTTCCTTGTCACCCAAGTACAAGTACTTTAAGTGACTTGGAAGAGGTTTCAATTCCAACTCTGGAGATTTAACAATTGAAGGCACAAGTTTTTCATCACTGCAAGGTAAAGAAGCATATGAAATATTTTTAAGTGCAGATTTTTCCGGTAATGAGTCAAGAGAACCAATGGTTTCTTTAATCTCATCATCATACTCAAAACCATCATCAATGGGTGTAGTGAGCACGGTTTCCAAAGTATCGACACCATTCAACTCAAACATTTGTTGCGCCAATGTGTCCATCACATCAATGGAGAAACAAGAGTGGACATCACTAGGATATCTCATCGTCTCGAAAATGTTGAAACGTATTATTTCTCTATCAAACTCCATAGTTAGCGTTCCCTTGTCAACATCAATAATGGTTTTCGCCGTTTTCATGAAGGGACGCTCAAGTAGCAATAGAAGAGACGAGTCCGGTGAACCTTCATCCATCTCTAACGCGCAAAAGTCAACTATAAATACTAATTGATTAACCTGCACAAGAACATCCTCAACAATACCCATAGGGTAGACATTAGAACGATCGGATAATTGCAATACAATTCCAGCCTTTTTAAGAGGACCAAGATCGAGTGAGTTATACATAGATGCAGGCATAACATTAACGGATGCACCTAAGTCTAACATTGCTTTGTTAAATGTAGTGCTACCAATTGTGACGGGAATGTCAAAGCTCTTTGGGATCCTTGCACTTAAGTGGGAGTTTGTGTTGTAAGATTTCCGAAGCATTCTCCCACACACTAAGCACTTCATTACCTTTGAGCCTTTGTTTATTGGTACACAAGTCCTTCAACACCTTTGCATACTTTGGAACTTGCTTGATTGCGTCTATGAGTGGTATGTTCACATGGATCTTCTTTAGAACGTCTAAAATCTCCTTTTCTAGTTCGCCTTCTTAGAACTTGCAAATCTGTGAGGGAAAGGTAAAGGATGAACATAAGTAGAAACCGGAGTTTTAGAGTTAGAAATAGGTACCTCAGAAGTTTGGGGAGAATCCTCATTTTTCTCCTCCAAAACAGGTTCCTTTGGTGCTTCCACCGTGCCTGAATCAGTAACTTCGGGTTGCACAAGTTGTGTACCACTTCTCAACGTAATAGCAATGACACCCTCTCTTGGGTTAATCGGTTGAGAAGGGAGTTTCCCATTATTTTGTGCCTTCAATTGGTTCAACTCAATAGCCATGGAGCCCATTTGTGTCTGCAACTCCTTGATAGCACTCTTAGTTTCCTGCTAACTTTCTTTAAACATGGTGGATATGCCTTGCATCATTGTTTGAAGATTTGAATCGATATCAGAAGCTTGATTTTGCATTGATTGTTGTTGATAGACGCATTTATGTGTCTATATTAGTCTCAATTCTCTGTAATGTTAGTACTCGATTTTGCACTAATTTTGGTATTTTATATCTTTATAGGTGTTTTTGGAGAAATAAGATTTTGCGGGAAAATTGGCTCGAAAAGTGGTAATCACGCTCGTGGGAGAAAATTATTATTCGGACCCCTCATTTGGATAAGGGGCACCTCAATTACTAAGGGGCGACCACTTGCTATTCACACCCCAGAACAGGATAAGGGGCAGGTCATTTTCAATATTTGAATGATTCTTTTTGGCGGGGAAATTGTTGCAGCACAGTTCAAAATAGGGTTCGAAATTCGGAAAGGATTTAACGAGATTCAATCGGATGGGCCTGTTAAGCAAGAACAAGGAATGTATATTTGTTGGATTGGATCCAGTTAGGCTAGATAAGCCGTTTGAACCGAAACAGAGCCGAATAAGATATACGAAGATTCTGTGATGGTGTGGGGAGATTTAATCGGAGTTTCTGCCAGCTGTGGATTGGGATTAGTCGGTTTATCTCAAACAGGGATGGTAAGAGTTTCACAGTAGAGAAAAAAAAAGAAGGAAGATTTCCATTCTCGACAAATCAGAGAAGAGAATATATCTCGAGTTCTCGGAAAGTACATGGAAAACGGAGAACAAAATATCTTCTGAGAGATTTGTTTCCATCACAGAGGAGGTTAGGACGGCTCGGATTGACTCAGAAGTCGCGAGCAGAGAAGATTGAAGAGATATTGTCGGAACTTGGCAGCAAAGAAAAGAATTTATTTTGGGGAAGATTTGATCGACAAACTTGCGCCTTTTGTGTATAAAAGGGATGCTGTTAAGTCAAAAGAGGGACGTCGGGAGTTTGGGGTGAAGCAGAGGCAGAAAATCACGCTGCAGGAGGAGTTGCAGCAGCAGCAGGTGAAGAGGAAGAAGAAGAGTTGCGCACGACGGAAGCGTAGTGTCGTTCTCAAGAACACGAAGAACAGACTCATACGAGACAGTCTTTTATTCTACAATGAGAGAACTATCGTTCTTCGACAGTCTTAGAAACTTGTAATGTTGACGTACGTACACCATTACACGTTACAAATCTCTGTTTTATACAATTTCTTCAATAAAACACCTTTTTGAGCTATGGATTATTATTTTGTGCGTGTTTTTGATATGAGGAGCTAAACCCCATGCTGGGATGACGGAGGAAGCCAATTCTCATCACCTGTGGTAACTTTATTTAATTCTTTTTACGACTTTTGCATTAATATAATTTGAATTATGATTTTAAATTAATTAGTTGTGATTTAGTTTGATGGGTTATGCTTAGCTTATGTGTTTTGATAATCCATGCTTACCATTTACAATTAATGTTTTATAAAATCTACCCTGGCAAAGATTTAGAGTCAATAATTATTGTTTTTGGAGCTGTTATTGTCTAAGAATTAATAATTGAACCACAGAAAAAGAAGTTTGGTGGAATCCTGAGTCCCAGTATCTCTCAACTTTGTTAAAATCTTTTCTTTGTTTTTAGTATTTTATTTAAGTAAGCCCTAAAATCAACAACTTCCCAAGTCCGAGAATCAAACCCTTTCTTACCACTTGTAAAACTACATCAGTTTTTGGCGCCACCGACGCGGACTTGTATTTAGGTTTAGGTTTTAGGTTTTGTATTTTTTTTTATTTTTTGTATATATTTTATTTTTTAGATTACTTTTTGTTGGGCTATTTAACGTTTGGTACCCAGCAAATGTCCAACACCTAGCTTTGGTACCCAATATTTAGAATATTAAGGGTTAGTACCTAGACCCGACGTTGACCGTTGAAGTCAACGTTTGACCAATCTAAATGCTATTTTCTAATAAAAAAAATAAAAATTAAAACGAATTTACAAAATTATCCTTAAGACAGAAATTAGGTCGAGAAATTCTCATTAGTTCACAACTGCACATATCTCCTTCTCTGACGACGGCACCAAGAGTTCATTGCCGGCTGCTATGGAATCGATGAATACTTGCCAGGGGTTGCGAGAGATTTTCGATTACAAAGATGGGAAATGTCAGTGGTTCAAAAAGAAGGTTGATTTGTGGTGAAATTGTGAGACAAAATGGATTGAAGAAAAGGGGATCTGAAGCTGTTGATTGCATGAGTTTTGGTGACTGTGGTTGAACAATTGGTGGCGGGAGATGAAAAAGGAAGTGGGTTGCTCGTTTTTTGCGAGTTTGGGCTGTATTTTTTCCACGGCTAGATGAACAGAACAGCAAGTAAGAAGACAAAGGTTGGGTTATATCAATCTCTCTGTTATTGTGGATTTTCCATACCTAAATATCATGATACTGTTTGATCTTTGTTCCCGTTTGAAATTTATTTTTGATATCAATCGGTTGATTGATTTTAGGTAAATCTTCTGTTTCCTTTGTTATGGGAGATTTGGGTTACTCCAATATTAATCAAAAACAGTTCAATCACGAAACTGATGCAGTGGCAGTGAAAATCATGAAGATATATTTGTTCGTAATAGTGGAAATGTGGCCTTTTGAAGGTGCGAGTAATTTGTTAACAATGGTGAGTACCTTTTTGATATCAACTATGCATCCGTTGGTTCTCAATTCGTGGGGTAGTTGCTGGAGTAAGAGAGGAGGAAGAAGACAATGTTTTTAGAGATAATTTTGTAATTTGGCCCAAATTTGGAATAACTTTTTAGAAAATACAATAATTCTGTTTAGCCCACTGGTCAATCCCAACGGTCAAACCCACTGCTGATGTGGCGCTGACTTGACTTTAACCTTTTTAGCTTTTTAGATTTTGGCTTAGGTGTTGTAATTTTTTAGGTTTCGTTGCAAGTGGAATAGAAGAAACAAGTCAAGAAATCTTCAATATATCATCCGAAAATTCAAATACCAGATCCATGAGACAAAGACAAGAGATCAATGAAGCATCCAAGTTGAAGTTTTTAGTTTAATCTTAAATTTAATCCGTGGAAGTTAGATATTGGACGACTGCTCATTGGATTGGGTAATTTTATGTCTCTGTTGATCTCGTTTTATATATTGAGGATTATTAGGCTTATGTTTTTGAATCGTGCATTGGAGGCGCTGGAGGAAAATTGGTGAAGGAAGGGTTTCACTAAGACAAACTTTTTTGAGATGACTGAATTCAGGGAACTTGTTGATAAAAGTCTCAACGTTGATGAGGTGATATACTAGTTTTGATTCTATTTTATCTCAACATTTTTGAAAGATTCAGTTCTATTAAATTATTGACTATAAGTATGGAAAATACAATTTCAAGTTCAACTTTGAATTTACAATGCAATGCAATGGTTGACATTGATTTGCTATAAGAAAAGCAGGTTCAATCGGGAATCAAATATCATGCAATGGTCAAGGTGATCTTCGTAGCGTCTCAGTTTTGATACCGAGATAGAGGTAGTTTAAATTAATTTTACTTTTTGAGCTTTAAAATGTCGTGTCTTAATCGGATAGTGAAGTTTTCTTATAGGTAATCATTGGTATCCCTTTTGCTTTTCGACTAATTCCGGTGGCAACAATTGAATTATCTAGAGCACAAGTCATGAACAAAATATAATTACTGATGCTTCTCTATTATGGCTCAGGTATATGCTCAATATACTCAATGTGTGAACCACTTGGCGCTGCATCTATATAGTAAGCATTCTAAGACCTGATATTTGGATGCTAGGCAAGTTCTTTATGTTGCATTTTTTTTGTTCGGTTTTATTACTTGATCTATTTGTAGCTTTTCGCTTGTTAATCCATGCTTTTGGGGAATAGTTATTTCATATTGCTGATGGTTGCAATGTAATTTGTTAATGGACCCGCTTTATGTGATTCTAGAATACTAAGGAAAACTCATCTAAACTCTCTTCGTTGTGGATGGTGAAAGATTCTATCTAATTCCTATTATTTTGTTGGATTTTCGGTGTTGCGTTTAGCATTTACATCGAGTACATTTGTGATGAAAATTGTTGTAATTGCAGAGGGAACACCCCAAAGATACTCTCAATCATCATTTAGGCAAAGACTAGATCAAAGCCTTCCCCATGATTACTTGAAGCCAACAAATATACTTCTGAGTCGACAGATCTTAATGCTAGAATCACATATTACAGTCTACAGAGATTATGATACCTGCAAGTACTACAGAATAAGTATTAGATTTTTGCAGCACTAGGATATGGTGCCCTGAGTTCGCGTTAGCGCATCATAACCCCCGCCACCATCTAATGCACATGTTTAGGCATTTGGGGTACTACTCATGGAATTGTTAACTAGTGGATTGTCAAGGTTGATGGAACTTTGTTTCTTTTTACTTGTATAGCATATATTTTTAGTATTTGTGTTCAACTGTCCATGAAAATTTCAGAATGTATTCTTATGTGAAAATTTGAACCTTACCGGCTTTTTGATAAGATCACAACTCACAAGTTCAATCTATGCAGATAACAATTTTTCATTACTGTAACGTAAACCTTTTATGTTTTACTTTATATATCCCAACCATCTTTACATCTATTGGAATCACATTTCCAAGTACCGATGCCCCCATATATCTCATTCAACTTGGCAAACGCAATCACTTTGTATTACTTGCAAGAAGAATCCTTCCAGCAGCTCATCCCTTGTAGCAGCTCTTCCTCTGCCTCCTTGTTTACCAGAGGAGAATTATTTGAAAAACGAAAACATTAAAAGTTAATGGGCATCGAGAATAGATTATATGAATCTCCTAGCACTTCATTTGAGTGCTTCATCATAAATTTACATTTGTGGTGTTAGTTTTCTAAATAGTTCCTTTTGCTGTAATGCAACATCAACCACTTTAATCAAAACAAGCTGAATATTCTTACTAAAACCAAAATAAGATAAAAAAAACATCCCGAAATGGTGAGCAAAGATCGTGTGAGTCTTAGCTCATAACCTTCCCCGTGATGTTATTGCTCAAAAGTTCCACAGAACCAAAGATTTGTCTTTCCATTGAAGCTCAAGCATAACAATAGAAGTTCAGAATTAACCCAAACAACGATAGTATGTTATAAGAACTCAAATGCTCCGTAACTCATCCAAACTTTTAACCTTTCAATATTCATAATGTGATTTAAAAAATCGATGGTGCGGAGATCTTATCAATCGAAGGAAAAACACATACCCTAGTTGTGAAGTTTTATAAATCAATTATACCCTAACTTGAAAACTCTCTAAAAGACTCCAAGAAAAAGAGCTCAATGAAGAACAAGAGACAACTTACCTGGTATCAAACCTTCTTCTATCTTATATGGATTCCTTTTCGTCCATGGAAGGGAGAGACTATCAGAAGAATAAAAGAAGAAAGAAAGAAAGTGAATAAGGAAAACACATGCGATCAGAAAGAAGAAAACCCACATAGATAAGAAATTCAAGCCACATCATCACCACCTCAGCGGTGGGTTTGACTGGTGGGATTGACCAGTGGGCTGAATAGAATTATTGTAGAAAATAATATAAAAATTAGTCGAACAAGGATTTTGACAGTCAACGCTTGGTCTAGGTACCAACTCTTAATATTCTAAATATTGGGCACCAAAGCTAGGTGTTGGTCATTTGTTGGGTACCATCCATTAAATAACCTTTTTTTGTTCTATTTTACGTCTTTGGTATTTGTGTTTATTGTTGTGCAGGTTTTGCTTGAAACGGAAGGTGAACAGTTGGACTTGCCATAAAAGGAGAAAGCCGAAGATTTTATTTTTAAGGACTTTTATTTTTGGTAGTTTCTTTTTTATTTATTTTTGAACTTGTAATTTTGTTTTATTTGTTTGTGTTTATTTTTAGTACTTTATTTATATACATAAAAAAAAAAAAAAAAAAACACTGCACACACCAATTGCATCTTCGCGGACTACCGAGTTTAGGAAAATCGGTGGATTAGTAAGCCGAACCCGTGCCTTGGGCCTTATGGGAGTTACCATTTGAAAGTCCACAATCCTCAGCCTCGTACCTTTGGGTATATTTCGCTGTAGGTAACCCAAGCTTACCTAAATTAGTTAGCCCAGCATTTGCATGTGCACGATTTTCTTGCTTCACTAGTATTACTTATATTTTTGTCGAAATGGTGAAGAAAATGATGATGAGGTCCCAGTAAAAACCCTTAGGGATCGTTTAAACCCATCTAGGGTAGTGCGTGATCCAGGTGTAGTTCCACCAGCTTCTACGATCCAATTTGATATTAGACCTGAGACTATTGGCATGCTACGTAAGTTTAGAGGATTAGAGAATGAGAACCCGTATACCCACATAAGAGACTTTGAAATGATTTGTGACACAATGAACTATCCGAATGTCTCCAAAGATGTGCTTAGGTTACGTTTGTTTCACTTCTCTCTCTATGATAAAGCCAAAGAGTGGTATCATTTTATTCCTTCTAAAACAATTACCACTTGGGATGGTCTTGTAGAGGTATTTGTTAAGAAATTCTACCCACACCATAAGACTGCATCTGTTCGGCAGTCTATCCAAACCTTTAAGCAGAAATTGGGTGAAAAACTTCACGATTATGTAGAAAGGTTTAGTGAATTGTTATACCAGTGTCCACATCACGGCTTTGAAAAAGCCCACATGGCCCAAATTTTATATGAGGGCCTTGATAGTGAAACCCGTATGCAGGTAGAAATAATTAGTGGTGGAGAATTTACCCATCAAGACTCGAGATGAATGTGTTGACGAATTCATCGAGTTAGCCGAGAAAACTAGGCAATGGGCTTCAATGAGAGAACCAGAAATACTTAGTAATCCTATCCATAGGATCGATAGAGTTGATTATGGGTCGGATATTCTTAGGTGTCTAGAAGCCTTAGAAATGAATCAAGGGTCACACCATGCTAGATACGAAGAGCAAGCCCATGCTCTTTATAACAACTCTAGGTTTGAAAACCGTCGAGATTTGATCCATATTCCGATACCTATAACCGTGGTTGGAGAAACCACCCGAATTTCTCTTGGTCTAAGGGCCGAGTCAAGGTCATCTAGTATTTCCCAGGCTCTCCCAAGTTTTGGGTATACTAAGAACCATTTAGGGCCGGATCAAGATTTAACTCCGTCGGATAAAAAAATCATGAGCTTAGAAGAGTCTTGACCATCTTATCTCATAACACTGCAGAGTTTAAGCAAACGGTTGAGAAAGGTTTACAGGAAAACTCTCAGGCTATTTCAGAGCTAAAAAATCAGGTTAGTATAATTGCAGAATTTTTGAGCGAAAGAGAAAAGGAAAAGTCTCCCAGTCAACCACTACCCAATACTAGAGCAATTCATGAAGTATCCTCTAGAGAGAAAGAGTTCAATCATGTGAACTCTGTAAAAACCCTTAGGAGCGGTAAAACGGTAGACAATAAGGTAGTCATGCCTAATAGTGGACATACTGTAGATCCACCTTCTAGTTCCCATTCTAGTTCCAAAGATGAGCCCCAGAAGGAGCCATTAGCAGAAGAGACTGATAAAATTTCTAGTGATGCCCATGTGGTTCCCGATAGGTCTCATTTTTTTCCCAGAGCCCCATATCCACAGTTGTTAGCTCCAACTAAGAGAGAGTCGACTTTCAACGAAATAATGGAGATTTTTAAGCAGGTAAACATTAACATCCCTTTACTATAAGCAATTAGGCAAATTCCTGCGTATGCCAAATTCCTTAAGGATCTTTGTACACGAAAGCGTAAGCTTAATGTCCATAAGAAAGCCTTTTTAGCTGGTCAGGTAAGTTCAATCCTTCTGAACCAAACAACCCCTAAGTATAAAGGCCCTGGATGCCCCACCATATCTTGTAGGATTGGTAATCACATAGTTGATAAAGCATTACTTGACTTAGGAGCTAGTGTTAACCTACTCCCGTACCATGTGTACACCCAGCTAGGTCTTGGTGAGTTGAAATCGACTAAAATGACCATACAGTTAGCTGATAGGTCTGTCAAAGTACCTCGTGGTGTCATAGAGGATGTACTGATTGAGGTTGATAAATTTATTTATCTAGTGGATTTTGTTGTTCTAGACACTCAACCTGTTCAGGACCCTAGTGCTCAAATACCGGTGATTTTAGGTCGCCCATTTTTAGCCACATCTAATGCTATCATCAACTGTAGGAACGGTCTTATGAACATATCCTTTGGTAATATGACCACTGAACTAAATGTATTTAATGTTAATAGACAACCTTCTGATGACTTGGAGGAAGTGAATATGATTAGCACTTTAGTTCAGGATTTAATTCAGGATAATTGGGACGACACTTTATTTGGTGATTCCTTAGATGAATTTGATGAGACAATTCTCTTAAGTCAGTTAGGTGACCGAACTTTTGAACTAGAAGAAGCTCTCGAGTACTTTAAAGACTCTACAGACCCTGAAATTCAAGCCATAGTGCTAGGCCTTACAGAGAGTAATGTTGACCCTAAGTTTGTGGGTAATGATGTAGAAGAAGCTCTTGAGTATTTTAAAGACTCCGAGGATCCGGAAATTCAAGCAATAGTTAGAGGTTTGTCTGAGAATACTGACTACCCTAAGTTTGGGGGTAGTGATGGTCAAGTATCCCAATTAGAAGTCCCTAACTTGGGAATCGAGCCTAGTATACATACGACATTACTTGAGTCTCTTCCGACTCCTCAACCTGACCCTCCTGATATTGTCCAAGAGGAAATCCAACCACTAGAAACCCATAGTTCAGAAAAATCTGTTTGTCAAGACACTCATATGAGGCCAAGTGGGCACCACAGAAAAACCCAGTTGTCTTGCAGGAAACCTTGGATGAGGATGTGCTCTGTCTGTTAATTTTTCTGATTGGGTGCATTTGTCTTATAATTGTGGCAATTTTATTTGATTTTGTTGATCCACAGTTATTTCGACTATTGATATATGATTCGAAAGGTAATTAGCCATTTTGTGGTATTTACCGTCTGGCTGAAGACTTTAAATTTAGCACTTCTTGGGAGGTAACCCATGCTCATGCAACACGGTAATATCTTTCCTTAACTCTTTTGCTTCAAATGGTAACAGTTTCTCCTTGTTCATGTTTTTAATTTCATCTTTAGAACATTGAGGACAATGTTAGATTTAAGTATGGGGGTATGAGAGAAACTTTTTAGTTGCATTGTTAAACTCCAGAGCCTAGAAATTTATGCTTATTAAGGATGGCACTAACCAATCTAAGTGGATGGAAGCATTTTGGTTGTAGGAGTTCAGGAACCAATCTGATTAGATGGAAACATCTAAAGAGTCTATTCATAAAAGCACAGAGCTCAGGTGTTAGAAATAACATGGTAGTTTCGCCATATCTCGTTTAGTCCTTTTCACTTCTATTTTTATTTTGTTTTCTTTAAAATATGTTTCTCTAAGTGATTAGGTGGGGCCCATGAATCAAGTTGTTACCAATGCTAGGGTGAATTAGAGCGATTGAGATACCAAAAAAAAAAAAAAAGTTGAGATACCAAAAAAAAAAAAAATTAAAAGAAAAAAAAAAGTGAGACCAGACCATCAGACCAACTGGAATAAATTCAATAAAGTCGACCACTGGAACCCTTGTATATGCCAGTTGAGTTGACCTAGAATTAGGATTATCGACCACTGGTTCCCTTGTATATGCCGGTGTGTTGATATTAGTCGAACTAGTATCTCGGTCCATTAGGATAGGTTCATTTTGGCGGAGGCCTTCAGATAGATATGGGAAACACCGTTCACTTAGTAAACATCAAAACCATCTATGTTTTTCTCTATATTCATCTTCTTGATCTATCCATGTGATTAGTTTTGACTCCGTTATATTGATGTCCATAGTGAGACTATCTGAGTAGAGCTCTGTCACTTATATATGAATTTTAGTATGCTTGAGTGCAAACTCGTGTACAACAATTGGAATTTCGCATCGTGGTACTTCCTCCGTAGTCAATAAGTGTGCCAACCAAGGAGATTCTTTAGTGCCTTCCAAGGTTCCGCGTAGATAGTTAGGTCCTGGAGTAAAGGTTTTGTGGGTATATCTCTTGTAAACCCTCCCGAGATCGTAACTCGGCCACTAGGGCCACCTAAGGGTTTAAAGGCTTGTTGCATACGCTAAATGCAATCGACGATGCCTGCGACAGTGAGTTAGGATTTTATTTTGTAGATTTGATTTGCTCGAGGACTAGCAAATAATAAGTTTGGGGTATTTGATATACGCATTTATGTGTCTATATTAGTCTCAATTCTCTGTAATGTTAGTACTCGATTTTGCGCTAATTTTGGTATTTTATGTCTTTATAGGTGTTTTTGGAGAAATAAGCTTTTGCGGGAAAATTGGCTCGAAAAGTGGTATTCGCGCTCGTGGGAGAAAATTATTATTCGGACCCCTCATTTGGATAAGGGGCACCTCAATTACTAAGGGCGACCACTTGTTATTCACACCCAGAACAGGATAAGGGGCAGTGCATCTTTAACATTTGAATTCATCTTTTTGGCGGGAAAATTGTTGCAGCACAGTTCAAAATAGGGTTCGAAATTTGGAAAGGATTTAACGAGATTCAATCGTCGGATTTAACTCGGATGGGCCTGTTAAGTAAGAACAAGGAATGTATATTTGTTGGATTAGATCCAGTTAGGCTAGATAAGCCGTTTGAACCGAAACAGAGCCGAATAAGATATACGAAGATTCTGTGATGGTTTGGGGAGATTTAGTCGGAGTTTCTGCCAGCTGTGGATTGGGATTAGTCGGTTTATCTCAAACAGGGATGGTAAGAGTATCACAGTAGAGAAAAAAAAAGAAGGAAGATTTCCATTCTCGACAAATCAGAGAAGAGAATATATCTCGAGTTCTCGGAAAGTACATGGAAAACGGAGAACAAAATATCTTCTGAGAGATTTTTTTCCATCACAGAGGAGGTTAGGACGGCTCGGATTGACTCAGAAGTCGCGTGCAAAGAAGATTTAAGAGATATTGCCGGAACGTGGCAGCAAAGAAAAGAATTTATTTTGGGGAAGATTTGATCGACAAACTTGCGCATGTTGTGTATAAAAGGGATGCTGTTAAGTCAAAAGAGGGACGTCGGGAGTTTGGGGTGAAGCAGAGGCAGAAAATCACGCTGCAGGAGGAGTTGCAGCAGCAGCAGGTGAAGAGGAAGAAGAAGAGTTGCGTACGACAGAGCAGAAGTGTCGTTCTCAAGAACACGAAGAACAGACTCATACAGACAGTCTTTTATTCTACAACAGCAGAGAACTATCGTTCTTCGACAGTCTTAGAAACTTGTAACAGTGACGTCTGTAACACCATTACAGCGTTACAAATCTATGTTTTATACAATTTCTTCAATAAAACACCTTTTTGAGCTATGGATTATTATTTTGTGCGTGTTTTTGATATGAGGATCTAAACCCCATCATTTGGGATGACGGAGGAAGCCAATTCTCATCACCTTGTGGTAACTTTATTTAATTCTTTTACGACTTTTGCATTAATATAATTTGAATTATGATTTTAAATTAATTAGTTGTGATTTAGTTTGATGGGTTATGCTTAGCTTAGGTGTTTTGATAATCCATGCTTACCATTTACAATTAATGTTTTATAAAATCTACCCTGGCAAAGATTTAGAGTCAATAATTATTGTTTTTGGAGCTGTTATTGTCTAAGAATTAATAATTGAACCACAGAAAAAGAGGTTTGGTGGAATCCTGAGTCCCAGTATCTCTCAACTTTGTTAAAATCTTTTCTTTGTTTTTAGTATTTTATTTAAGTAAGCCCTAAAATCAACAACTTCCCAAGTCCGAGAATCAAACCCTTTCTTACCACTTGTAAAACTACATCAGGTGTGCTTGTGGTTGCTGAAATTGTTGTCTCGGCTGGAATTGTTGTTGTTGAAGTTGAAATCCACTCGGAAAGTTGAAGGTAGGTTGTTGAACCGCTCCTTGCTTGTTGGCATAGATAAAATTGGGGTGATCTCTCCATCCCGGATTGTAAGTGTTAGAGTAGGGATCATACTGTCTTTGTTGATTTGGAAAGACCGCATTAGCTTGCTCGTCTTCATAAGCTTGAGTGGAACTTGGTATCACCGCGGCTGCAACTTGTTGCATCATTGTGGTCATGTTACCCATTTGTTGACGAACTTCCTCGACCTCGCTCACTTCATTTACTTTCCTAAGAAGCACATCCGAACCACGACTCAAGAACTGTTGGGAGTTTGTTGCCATGTTTTCAATCAACTCTCTAGCTTGTGCCACCGTCTTTCTCACTAGTGCACCACCACACGAAGCGTCACGAAGATTCCTATCACTTGATTGGAGTCCTTCATAGAAGTATTGGATGATCATAGCATCACTGAATTGGTGGTGAGGGCAGCTTGCCACCAATCTCTTGTATCGTTCCCAACATTCATATAAGGATTCTCCCACATTTTGCTTCATCCCACAAATCTCCTTGCGAATTTGAGTAGCCTTTGATGAAGGAAAATATCTCTCTAAAAAGAGTTTCTTCAACCCATTCCATATCGTGACACTTCCAGGAGGCAAATAGTACAACCAATCCTTAGCACTATCCATTAAAGAGAAACGAAAAACTTTCAACATTGCACCATCCGCCTCAACATCCACTGGAAGCATGGCCATGACAATAGTGTGGAAGTCCATAATATGCTTGTTTGGGTCTTCATTCACCATGCCATGGAACTTTGGTAATTCTCTAAGCAACCCCGGCTTGATCTCAAAAGTAGAGTTTGTTTGCATACACCCCTGTTGTGTATCAAGCCTATGAGAAGCCAAGTCCTTGAGTGAACGATTTGCATCACCCATTGCTTATTCTTCTTCTTGCTGGAAAGTCTCTTCTTCTACTTCCAACTCTTGTTCTTCCGTTGTGTCTTGACTTGGTTGGAGTATTGCGCCTCTTCGAGTAGCTATCCCGCACCTTGGATAATTCCAATCTTTAGAAGTCAGGGATTAGGTACTTGAAAATAATTCTCGCAAACAAGTGAGAAACAAGACAAGAAAACAAGAAGCAAAGATTAAAGCAAAAACAAAAATAAGAAACTAAAAACTTAATAACTAGCTGTATGCCTCCCCGGCAACGGCGCCAAAATTTGATCGATGTCGTATGCGTCAAAAATAATTTCACTTTCCTAAAGTATATGATAAGAAAGAGTTCGTTTCCACAAAGAGGCAATTGTAGTTATTACGTATTCAATTTCTTAAAGTAACCAATCGTGGGGGATTTCTGATTTTTATGTAAGCAATAAAAGTAAATCAAAAGCAAAGTAAATTGGAGAAAGTAATCAATAGAGAAAGATATTGGTCAAGGAATTCATCTTCAATCTTAAACATGTGCTTGCATATATGATTAGAATTACAATTTAATCTCTTTCATTATCAAAAGCCTAGAGAATCAAGAGAGCAAGATAATCTATTAATTTCCTAAGTTCATCAACACACACATTAGAGATACGTATGTGAATTCTACCTAAAGAATAACCTAACGCCTTGCGCTAATTAAGTTCAATTCCTAGGAGCATTAAGTTTCAGAAATAGGCTAATCAATGTAATTGTCATACATTGCGCATAACAATTCGGACAAAGTCAAACTCTACATATGATTACGAGAGTGTATCACTACAAACCGCAAACATATTATGCTACTTGTATTCAGGGTTATCGCTCGATGAAAAACCCTAAAATAGCTATGGACAAGGATGCAAGTTCAATTAATTGGCCACTTAACTAACCAAACATCTTAGTCCTATCACAATACATCAATCATGTGATTATTAAAACAGTAGATATGTGAGCGATAATCAAGAGAGAAAATAATACATAACACAAGCATAAGTTGTAGAAATAGGACTACATCCTTAACCAATAATATTAAATTAGCTACTCATAGCGATAGAGTTCATCATAAAAATATTAATTGAATAGAAGAAGATGAACATAAGCAAACCCTAGTAGCGTAAACAAAAGCGGCTCTCTCCTTAGCTTCCCAGAATAAAACGTGATTCCGAAAGTTGTAGGACTTCTCTTTTATAGCTCCTCCTGTTCCAAAATTAGGTTTAGTCTTCAAAGTCCATTAGGTGAAAATCCACCAAGCCCATAAGTGAGAGAAACCCATGTAGAAAATATACCCCAAAAATAGTAGCCGGAAAACTAGTATTATGGCCGGAGAAGTGACCGGAAGAGAGCTCAGGTGACCGACAAAGTCCACCCGGTCACTGGTCAAATGAGTCGACTTGGTCAGGTCAACTGAGTCAAATCGGTCAGGTCAATTGACCAGCTCAGTAAGATCATGAGTCAGAACCGAGTCAGCTGTTCTGGTGAGCTAACTGGACTGACTCGTCAGGCCATAGTCTTGCACAGGCCAGAGCTGTGTTGCACCAAGATGGCGCTGCACAACTTCAATTCCAGCCATTGGTCATGCATTACCAACTGCAACTTCTTTTTTAAATCATCTCACACCCATTATATCCACCATAGCCCATTAACTCCATGGCACCAGTTCCACCATATGCATCAAACCAGCTAGCATCATCAACACAGTCACAGTCTATGGCAGCAGCAGCTATAACTGCAACACACACTACTCTGCCTGCACCTGTAATTTTTAATACCACAGATTCAATCACCACCAATATGTACTCATTAATCAGTCATTCCCATGCTCAATTCCATCCTCATACCACCTGCTTTCCTCGAATGCGCTATTGAACTCCCTAAAACAGCTTCATAACCTGCATATTCAGCTCCTTCCTTGCAATCCAACTCCAGGCAACAGTGCCACCACCAATTCAATTGCTACTGATCTCAAAACCACCAAGCATGCATATAACTCATTATCACAATCACACATCAATAGGCACTACAACCTGCAATTCCAGCTGATTCATATGCTCGCTGCTCGACTACGAACCAACCAAATCCACTAGTTTCCTTCTCAATCATTCACCATTGATATTGCTCACTCAATTTATTGCACCACCCGATCGCCATCATCACCAGATTCTCGGCACAAAGCCAACCCATTGCCAGTTCATCTCACTGCATAGTTACAGTCCATGGCAGCAATAGCTACAGCTGCAACTGTAATCTCATCTCAAGCCAGTTCAACCACCATGCTCAAGCATCAATTCTCATCTCCAGTTCAGACTCCACTTTGAAGTACCAGCACCATCTGATACTGCAACTGTACCACCACCTTGTACCCTTCATCATACATTCTCCCATCTCAGGCCATGCTTCTCTGCAAAGCTTCAATTTAGACCAAACTGGTAGCACAACTCCATTTCCTCGCAATCCTAAGCATACATCTATTGATTAGTACTCGTTCATGCACACAATGCAAAACCATTTTCCTGTATCAGCAACTAGCAGGTCATCATGAATTCACGGCCAACACATCCTCCACAGATCCATTTTTTTCACCAGTACCATCTTCATTACCAGCTGCAGTAGCTCAACACCAAGCTCTCTTTCTTGACGGAAGACCCATTTCATAATCCAACTTCAATTCAAGGGCGACAACAAACCCTTCTTCGATTCCACATCAGCCATTAGAGCTATCAATTAATCCACCTTCTTCCCTGATTCGTACAACAACAATACTCTCATCTCTGATAGACAGCAACATCTTCTTCTTCACTCGAACCCAGACATCCATTAGCTTCAATTACAGCAAAACCCCAAATTCTAATCTCAGATTAAATTACTCATCTCTCTCGATTCAGTTCTTGATCTCCTCTCACCGAGCTTCATTGATTCTTCCATATCATCTCACTACTTCATTAATTCTTCACTAATCCAGAGCAGCAACAGATCCCAATTTCTCTCGAGCTCAACAGCAGTCACAGCTGCTTCTCTTTCTCAACTTCTGGTGTGTAAGAATGAGAGAAAGCTCTCGCGATTTTAGGGTTAAAGAGGTTGGATCGGATAATGAAACCCCACTCCTAAGAGCCACCTCGGATTGGATGTTTTTAACACATGGTTATCCCTTAACCTTAGCTAGCTGTGTCTAGTATTATTCCAAGTATCACTCGCTAGTGAATTGATCTTTTTGCCCTTCCAAATGGACTTTTCATCTTCTTTTGCTCCAAATGACTCCAAAGTACCTGATTAGCTCAAAATTAATCATAAGATACATAATTCACAAGAAAACTCGCAAAGAAAGCATAAACAATAGATAAATATCACGGTGTTTACAACACCTTGTAGGATCAGAATATCGCGACAACAACCATTCGCGAAGGCAACGGATAACAACATTGCGAGTAAGTCGCAGAGGGCTAAATATGAATGACGCACTGGATGACGATAAGAGGATATGAAATCTGACGAAAGTTAAGAAGTGTCGCGAGTATGAGCACTTGCACGCCTGCGACACTTCGCGAGATATTCCCGAAAATAAAGGGGAGCTTAGGCATCAGTACACTATCTATTACCCTATATAAAGGGATGAGTGAATCTGTTGTAGGGAGACTTCTTTTTGGATTGGAAAGCCAGTCATTAGGAGAGAGAAAAATAGCGAGTGTTGGTAAGATCTTAAGTGTAATTCCATTTTCCTGTGTAAACATATTAAGTAAATTATTAATAAACATTCATAATTGTTCATCTATTATCTTCTAAATGGATTAGTTAAACAAAATATAGTGAGGGGTGTAGCGTGGGATTTCCTGCAACTACACACCTATCAGTATATAAGACATCGACATAATCGTTTGAATGCTATTGTGATTATGTATGGGTATGAGGTGAAGATTTCATCATAGGAAACAATGTTCTACGTTCGTTTAAAGGAAGTAAATTCATGAACTTGTTTTGTGAATCGAAAGGGAAATCGCTAGGCTTATTGGTATTGTTATTCATTGCATATCTTTTGAACTACCAATATGTGTGATTAGTATAACCGCTCATGACTTGTTTATGTTCTTGGTAAAACTATTCACAAGGCCTGACTTTTGTATTGGTATGACTTTTATTAGTGAAACCGATCTTAAGTAATCACCTGAGATGGTATGATCGATTTAGTGTTATTGGTATGACCAACTCTAGGAAAAGGGGAACCGATCCTAGTAAGAGGTGCAACCGATCACAAGATGGGAATCGATCCTTGTAATAGGTGCAACACGTTTCTAGATATTGGGAACCGATCCTATGAA
The DNA here is from genome assembly GCA_023531295.1 of Papaver armeniacum. Lineage (NCBI taxonomy): Eukaryota > Viridiplantae > Streptophyta > Magnoliopsida > Ranunculales > Papaveraceae > Papaver > Papaver armeniacum. Next base: position 283,839 of record JAJJWW010014791.1, read on the forward strand.
CATGTGCAACACGTTTTTAGATATTGGGAACCGATCCTATGGACATGTGCAACAAATACAAGTTAGATATCATATATATGTGGGAACCGATCCTATTACCTAGTCAACCAAATTTTGGAAAGCTAGTGTGACTAAATCTAGTACTCACATGGAGGTAGAACCGAAACTTTTTTTGGTAGAACCGTGAAACCCATGATTGGTGATTGAGTGTTCTTGATCAATCACATAGTTCTTGGAAGTCAGATGAACCAATTCTAAACTTGTTTGGAAGTGTGGAGAATCGATTCCAAGATAGTAAATATGAAAGATTACTAAGTTAAGATGTCGACGTACTTTGAACATGTGCAGTAACGTTTATCTTTTATTGTTCAAAGATATTCCTTAATAGCTAAAGAAAAATCCTATATCAAAAAATAAATTGAGAATCGTTTAGTTAAGGTTTTTAATTTTATTTTTGGAAAATAAAAATTAGTAATGTGCATTTACTAGTTGGAGATTTTCTAAAAGATTTTCGGTCAATGTTTGGACAAAGCTTTTCCATGAATTATGGAAACCGAATTTGGAAATATATTGCATATCTTGAGAATATTTTCGGTTTTGGAAATTCCTTGGTGTCCAAACTTCCTTGGTCTATAAATATCAAAGTTTGAATTTCGAGCAAACTAATCCTCAGATCCAGCAAAACTACCTAGCTAGTTGTGTTGTTACTGGTGAAGCCGCCTATTCGGAGAGGAAAGTAACCTAATTAGGCGAAATCTCTTACGACCGCTCGGTTTAAAGACTTCTTTGGGATTGAGAAGCTCTATTAGTACCGTTGGTGGGAAACTAGATAATTGCGGTTTTTTATTAGTTTTCGATTGATTTGATTGACTAACGGTTGTTGAACTTTGATTGCACCTAGTTTGTTTATGCTTGAGAATCTTCTCTTCTGATATAAGATAGGGATGAGACTTGGGTTGGTTGGTCGGGTTGGAAGGCTTGGCCGAGGCAGACCCGAGGTAGAAATTCTTTGCCCAGATTGCCCATGGAACCCGTGGAACCCGTGGAGGTGCTGCCCAAGTCCCGCCCAAGTTATATTCCTCGGGTTCCCCGGGTTCCTCGGGTTGACCCATGCTAATACTTTACAACATAAAAATTGTGGACATAGAATAGGATTGGTTAGTAAACTCATATATATATACACACATATAAACCCTAATGACCTTAATTTAGGTCTTAAATTTATTTTTTATTAATGTGATTATTATAATATATTATTGGATAACGATTATTACATTAATTATTTGGAAGCCTAACAACCTAAGCTCCAACAACATACTACTACATTAATTGAAAAGGTTGCTGTGTTTGCCTACCAGCGAGCCTCATGGGTAACCTAGCCAAGGGAGCCGAAGCGGATGGGGTGGCTGAGATTGTGTCACAAGAGGGCAAACTAACTCTACCTTCCATGTTAATTCCTGCAATATTACGCCATTGGGGGCTCGACCCTGGGACCTCCAGGAGCGCATGAATCTTTCGGAAACAGGGATGACCAGCTGAGCTAAGTGCCCGTTTAATGTGATAATTAACAAATTTTAGTAATTATAAGATTTGATTATTGTATTTAGCTTAAATTTCCAAATTACTTATGATTATTGACAATAATATAAATTTTTTCCATATTGAATTAATAATGAGATAGATATGATTTATATTTTCATTATTAGGTTTGAAGATAATGGTTAAAATTGCTTTTAATAGATAATACTACCAATTATAAAAATAGTTTATATAATCATATTATAGTTCCTCGGGTTGGGTGGGTTGCTCGGGTTAGAAATATTTGTGCCCATGCTTGCCCAAGTTTAACTCGGGTTTATTAAAATTGTACCCGAGCTTGCCCAAACTTTTAAAATACATTGCCCATGCCCGCCTAACGTTCGAGTTGGGCATGGGTTGGGTGGGTTGACCCAACCCAAGTTCCACCCCTAATATAAGATTCACTCAAACTAGATCGAAGTTTCGATGGGGATCTTTACACTGTTTGTAGATCTAAAGACATCTTGTGCTAATACATTGTTAACAGACTCCGTTCTGTGCGTGATTGATCACAAGAGATTCAAGTTGATTGTGTGCAGGTGTTTATTGAAGATCTAAGAAGACTTTGAAGATTTCTGATTTTGGTTCATAATCTTTGGTGTGCATAATACTTGTTTCGGTTAAAGATGATCCAACTAAAATCGGTTTATCCTTGCGGTAGATTGGATTGATTAGTTGAGTAGATTGGCATCAATACAATTCTTTGTGATTAAAAGTATTGATTGCAAAATCTAGACAATTACTTTGGTAGTTGTTATTAGATAGATCTAAGGACCTGACAAAGGAGTTTATTGGGATAAACGGAAGAGCCTTGTGTCAAACTCACATCACTTGGTTGAAAAGAGTTGCTACCAAACATATTTGTTGTTCCTTTACTGTTTGGATACGTGACTTATTACAAGTTGGAGGCGTGGGAATACAGACGGAACTAGGTGAACTATAGGTTTAGTTGCTTGGTCTCAACTATACGAAGTTGGTTTGACTTTGTATAGCGGCTTAATCCTGAGAGTATTCAATTCTGGACAAGGTCCCGGGGTTTTTCTGCATTTGCGATTTCCTCGTTAAAAAATCTTGTTGTGTCTTTTACTTTTCTATTTTCGCAATTATAATTGTTTTTATTATAATTAGAAGTAAAATACACAAACGTTAATTCCTATTTACTTGATAGTAATCCTATTTTGTTTGGTTAAGTCCGAACCATTTATCAAGTAAACATACTTCGTTGTTGCATTGTCTCTATCTTGTATCCATAGTCAATCACACAAGTTATCTTGTTGTTGTATTGTCTCGATCTCATATCCATAGACAATCACACGAAGTGTGAACCGATTAGTTGTATTGTCTCGACTCAGTCCATAGATAATCACTTTCGGGGAAAGGAATTATAGGTGGAAAAGTTTTAGATTGAGGTATATTTGGGTACCCTCATCTTTTCAATTGGTATCAGAGCAGGCAAACACGAAAATATCTAACAATCTGTGTTTGGTGCGATCCAACCTATAAGAAATTGAATCTAATGGTCGATTCGGTTAACGTAACGACAGGATTTGACTACTTCAAAAATTCGTGGTGGAAGACACGGATGAAATATGTAATACTCTTGTTCCTAAATGTTTTAGGGATTGGAATTATGTCCATGTATGTCTTGAGAGGCTTACATAATCAGTAGGATAACATGTAATTGTATATCATTATCCTGAATACTAACATGCTTAGTAACAACGGTACAATACTCTATGAGACAGGTTGTATCTCGAAAATGCATAAGATTCCTCTCAGAATTTTTCATCATATGAACCATGACTATTGCGTTCTAGAAAAATCTGGAATCTTAAATATATTTTGGATAAACTACCAAAGTATATGTATGTACATTTTCAGAGAAAAGACTGTCAATGTATCACCATCTAGGATGCGATTTTGGAAAATATGTAATCCTACAAGGAATGAGTTTTCAGTTAATAATTCTATTAACAATGGATTGCTTCATACACCTCACAACTGTTTTAATGAAGCAAGTGATCTTTTGAAATATTACAGGGTTTATGATTCTGATGGTATTTTTAACAAATATCATATTTTGTTCAAATTTATCTCTGTATACTCTAGTAGAAAATTCTTGAGTAAATTTCAAGTGATATTATCAAATTATGGTAATCAAAGAGTAAACATACTTTTGGACAAAAGCATGGAATCAATCCGAAATAAAGATCCAATCCATGAAAAATCGATTTTCCAAAAGCAAGACCTAGATATAAAATCAGAATTGTTTCCCCACAAGTCTCGATTTCCGATTTTGATAAGATTTCCTAAAACTAGTTATTTCCGATTTTCAATATCAATTCTTCCTATAAAAGATAATCTCTTACTATGTGTAGTTGCTTATCAGAAAAATATGTGACATTTTATGGATTACTGCGAATCCATGTCTGTCTAAAAAGTGTTCATGTTTATCATGATCTTCCATAAATATGTTTTATTTAGAATTTTCGAATTTTAATAAACCTCCCAGCATGAGAAGTTCGGACAAAGTAAATGGAATATATTTCTGTAATATTTTCGGAATTTCCTGATATTTTCGGTCCGAGAGTTATCTCTTCTTAAAGGAAAAACTATCTCTTGTCTGTATTATTGAAACCCTGATCAATCCTTATTTATATAACCAAGCATGCCTCCAATAACTTGCAGTGTCACAAAGGCTAATAAGGAGGAAGCTCAAAAGGTTAAAGATTGTCAAGGAATCAATACAGAGAGGAAGAAGAAAAACATATCAAAAATCATATCTGATTATGATTCTGATAGTTCAGTTGGATCACAAGATGAGTCATGTCGGTTGGCTTACAACCTACAAGATCCAACCAAAACCAATTGGATTCGTTCTGATAGTATGATTGACTATATCCAAGGTTTTGAAGAACTAAGAACCAATCTTATAATAACGGTTCGAAATCAAGATTGGCTCAAAAATAAGATTGAGGAAACAAAAGCTGATATTGCTGATATGAAGGTTCAAGTTGAAAAACTTGAGAAACAAGAAGTGGTTGCTGACAAGTCTCTTGAGACATGCTTCAAAAGTTTGAACACTGAAGAAACCTCAGTGAACAACAAGAGAACCACTAGAGATTAAGTTATATGTTGTAATACATAATCCAGAATAATAGACACCAATTTTTGATTTCTTTTAATGATTGTATTAGGTCTATCATGAATAAAACTATCTTATTATGAATAAAATTATTTGATTTATAATTTTTCTTGTGATAGTTTTTGATTTACATAGCATGTGCTTGAATTCTTTATCTTACGGCTGTGTATGTTTATGGGATGTTTGATTTCGGTTTTCATGACCTTAATATTCGATCTCATATGTTGTGAACCCTTATGGTTTGGGTGACTTTTTGGTTTAGCAGGATTAAGTTCTAGCCCATGTTGGTAGGCTTTACAAAGGATCATGAGGGGTTCTGATTGAAACAATATGTGAAAAAGTTACAATATGTTGAATCGTTTGGATTAGCATAAAAGCATATGTGTTTCGGGGTTTCAACTTTTGCTTGAAATAGTTAAAACCGGTTTTCAACCTTTCTCTGGTAAAGGTTGGTTGTTGTTATTCTTTTGTCTTGCATGAGGATGACAACATAATGATATTTCGGTATCAATTCTCCCTGGAAAGAAGATGCAAACATATTAGAGAAGTGGATGTGAAATTTAAGGTAACGACTTTGTTAGTTAATCGTTTTCTTGTTTAATAAAAGCCTGATTTTATTGTGTATATTTATTGCTTTTGCTTAACAAAATTTCGGTACAATTGATGTTTTATTCTATTATTTGTGTATGGATGTGTGTGTTATTCAATTGTTTCCGGTTAAGAAAAACTATTGTTATCTTGCTTTATTGTTATGTATCAATCGTTTAGGCTTACAAAATTTCGGTGTAATTGCGGTGCTTTGATGTCTATGTTGTTTCAATTGCTAATTCCGGTTGAGGTAAATAATTATGCAAATTGATTTATTTGGTTTGTATGAATTGTTTATGGCTTAACGAAAGAAAAGGTTTTCGGGATGAATTGTTTAGTCCAATTCGATTCCAGATAAGAGAAACTAAGTTAATTCTGATCGTAGTTAGACTTATCAAAGTGGAGGTTTCGGTTATTCAAGTCTAATCGAATGCCTTAACAAGAAATGCTAGTTAACTAACCTAGTACTTGTCTTGTTTAAAATTGAAAGGTCTAAGTTATATGGATAATTAAAACCTGCTGAGAAAAATAGAGAAATCTTTATTTTGGTCTTATCAAACAAGCGATTGTATTTGTACAATCGGTTTAGCAAAGCAACTAAGGTGCTTAGTAGATTTTTGGTTTGCAAAACTATTAGGGAAAATTGCTTCAGGCGATTATTTCCTTGGTAACATATTAAAACAAAATTACTTTGTAGTTTCGGTTTTGATATTGGTTATCAAAAATAGTGTGTGGAACCCTCGTTCTTAACTCTATAGGTTGCAAGTCTTGTGAGATTTGTAAGATCCTTTCGGTTTGTCCTTTATTTGCTCGTACCTTTGTCATTTTGTGACAAAAAGGGGGAGAAATATATGGAGTAAAAAAGTGATACTGGTATTGATTTATATTGATTGGTATCACTAAGGGAAAGGACATTGGTGCTTAAACGTTTTATCTAACGAAAGAGTAAAGCATAGACTAAAGGGGAGTAGCATATCATATTGATACTTGTAGTTACATGGACTACAAAGGGAATAACAAAGACGTGCGGATTGAAAATATACCTATCTTACCTTCAGGGGGTGTATTAGCTTTGTTATTATAATGTCAACATCGGCATTTATGGATTGAATGTATACAGGTTATTGTGTTGTTGATTTTGGGAATCAAGCGTATGTGTAATGAATTCTTATAATTTGTTTATCCATATGATGTAAGAGTTTTGTCACTAAAATTGACAAAGGGGGAGATTGTTAGAGCATAGCTCGGTTGAACCCACCAAGCGTTGGTATGTCAAGTTTGGTTGTCATATTTTAGTGAACCAAAACTCATTTAAAGAGTCGCTTGATTATGTACTAGAGTCAACTTCGTATAGGTTAGCTTGAAAGTATTAGGATATGAGACATTACAAGTATTACGAATACTTGAAGAAGTGAAGAAGTAAGGAGCTACAATGACAACGTCATCCTTCCACTTGATGTTAGTGATATTTGACTTGAATTGTTTCATTCCCTAACGTATCTTTCAAGTCGTGCATATTGAAAACATAACTGCGAAGCATGAATGATTATACTCTAATTAGACGTAGTATTAAGGAATACAATACGAAGTATAACGCTTATCTTTTGAACTTCGTATATAAGACATCGACATAATCGTTTGAATGCTATTGTGATTATGTATGGGTATGAGGTGAAGATTTCATCCTAGGAAATAATGTTCTACATTCGTTTAAAGGAAGTAAATTCATGAACTTGTTTTATGAATCGAAAGGGAAATCGCTAGGCTTATTAGTATTGTTATTCATTGCATATATTTTGAACTACCAATATGTGTGATTAGTATAACCGCTCATGACTTGTTTATGTTCTTGGTCAAACTATTCAAAAGGCCTGGCTTTTGTATTGGTATGACTTTTATTAGTGAAACCGATCTTAAATAATCACCTGAGATGGTATGAACGATGTAGTGTTATTGGTATGACCAACTCTAGGCAAAGGGGAAGCGATCCTAGTAAGAGGTGCAACCGATCAAAAGAGGGGAATCGATCCTTGTAAGAGGTGCAACATGTTTCTAGATATTGGGAACCGATTCTATGAACATGTGCAACACGTTTTTAGATATTGGGAACCGATCCTATGGACATGTGCAACAAATACAAGTTAGATACCATATATATGTAGGGAAAAGATCCTAGTACCTAGTCAACCGAATTTTGGAAAGCTAGTGTGACTAATCCGGTTCTCACATGGAGGTAGAACCGTGAAACCCATGATTGGTGATTGAGTGTTCTTGATCAATCACATAGTTCTTGAAAGTCAGATGAACCAATTCTAAACTTGTTTGGAAGTGTGGCAAATCGGTTTCAAGGTTCTAAATATGAAAAAGAACTTACAAAGTAATGATGTCGAAATTCTTTGAACATGTGCAGTAACGCGTATCTTTAATTGTTCAAAGATATTCCTTAACAACTAAAGGAAAATATCCCGGATCGAAAAATAAGTTGAGAATCTTTTAATTAGGGTTTTTATTTTATTTTTGGAAAATGAAAATTATTAATGTGGATTTACTAATTGGATATTTTCTAAGAGATTTTCGGTCAATGTTTGGACAAAGCATTTCTAGGAATTATGGAAACCGAATCTGGAATTTTTTGCATATCTTGAGAATATTTTCGGTTTTGGAAATTCCTTGGTGTCCAAACTTCCTTTTCTATAAACATCAAAGTTTGCATTTCCAGCAAATTAATCCTCAGAGCCAGCAAGACTACCTAGTTGTTTTGTTACTGGTGGAGACACCTATTCGGAGAGGAAAGTAACCTAATTAGGCGAAATCGCTTACGACCGCTCAGTTTAAAGACTTATTTGGGATTGAGAAGCTCTATTAGTCTGTTGGTGGGAAACTAGATAATTGCGGTTTATTATTAGTTTTCGATTGATTTGATTGACTAACGGTTGTTGAACTTTGATTGCACCTAGTTTGTTTATGCTTGAGAATTTTCTCTTCTGATATAAGATTCACTCAAACTAGATCGAAGTTTCGGCGGGGATCTTTAGACTGTTTGTAGATCTAAAGACGTCTTGTGATAATCCGTTGTTAACAGACTCCGTTCTGTGCGTGATTGATCACAAAAGATTCAAGTTGATTGTGTGCAGGTATTTATTGAAATCTAAGAAGATTTGAAGACAAAGAAGACTTTGAAGATTTCTGATTTGGGTTCATAATCTTTGGTGTGCACAATACTTGTTTCAGTTAAAGAGGATCCAACTATAATCGATTTATCCTTGTGGAAGATTAGATTGATTAGTTGTGTAGATCGGAATCAATACGTTTCTTTGTGATTAAAAGTATTGATTGCAAAATCATAACAATTACTTTGGTAGTTGTTGATAATATAGATCTAAGAACCTGACAAAGGAGTTTATTGTGATAAAAGGAAGTGCCTTTTGTCGAACTCACATCACTTGGTTGAAAAGAGTTGATAATAAACATATTTGTTGTTCCTTTACTGTTTGGAATACGAACCAAAGGAATTGTTCCAAGTACTTGACTTATTACAAGTTGGAGGCGTAGGAATACAGACGGAACTAGGTGAACTATAGGTTTAGTTGCTTGGTCTCAACTATACGAAGTTGGTTTGATTTTGTATAGCGGCTTAATCGAGAGTATTCAATTCTGGACAAGGTCCCGGGGTTTTTCTGCATTTGCGGTTTCCACGTTAACAAAATCTTGCTGTGTCATTTACTTTTATTTTCCGCAATTATAATTATTTTTATAATAATTTAAAGTAAATTACACAAACGTTAATTCATATTTACTTGATAGTAATCCTATTATGTTTGGTTAAGTACGAACCTCTTATCAAGTAAACATACTTCATTGTTGTATTGTTTCGATCTCGTATCCATAGACGATCACAAAAAGTGTGGACCGATTAGTTGTATTGTCTCGACTCAGTCCATAGACAATCACTTTCAGAGAAAGGACTTATAGGTGGAAAAGTTTTAGATTGAGGTATATTTGGGTACCCTCGTCTTTTCAAAGACTTTGAATATTTCTGATTTGGGTTCATAATCTTTGGTGTGCACAATACTTATTTCAGTTAAAGAGGATCCAACTATAATCGGTTTATCCTTGTGGTAGGTTGGATCGATTAGTTGAGTAGATCGACATCAATACAATTCTTTGTGATTAAATGTATTGATTGCAAAATCTATACAATTACTTTGGTAGTTGTTATTAGATAGATCTAAGGACCCGACAAAGGAGTTTATTGGGATAAACGGAAGAGCCTTGTGTCAAACCCACATCACTTAGTTGAAAAGAGTTGCTACCAAACAGATTTGTTGTTCCTATACTGTTTGGAATACGAACCAAAGGAATTGTTCCAAGTATGTGACTTATTACAAGTAGGAGGCATGGGAATACATACGGAACTAGGTGAACTATAGGTTTAGTTGCTTGGTCTCAACTATACGAAGTTGGTTTGATTTTGTATAACGGCTTAATCTTGAGAGTATTCAATACTGGACAAGGTCCCGGGGTTTTTCTGCATTTACGGTTTCCACGTTAACAAAATCTTGCTGTGTCATTTACTTTTATTTTCCGCAATTATAATTATTTTTATAATAATTTAAAGTAAATTACACAAACGTTAATTCATATTTACTTGATAGTAATCCTATTATGTTTGGTTAAGTACGAACCTCTTATCAAGTAAACATACTTCATTGTTGTATTGTTTCGATCTCGTATCCATAGACGATCACAAAAAGTGTGGACCGATTAGTTGTATTGTCTCGACTCAGTCCATAGACAATCACTTTCAGAGAAAGGACTTATAGGTGGAAAAGTTTTAGATTGAGGTATATTTGGGTACCCTCGTCTTTTCAACGACTTTGAATATTTCTGATTTGGGTTCATAATCTTTGGTGTGCACAATACTTGTTTCAGTTAAAGAGGATCCAACTATAATCGGTTTATCCTTGTGGTAGATTGGATTGATTAGTTGAGTAGATCGACATCAATACAATTCTTTGTGATTAAAAGTATTGATTGCAAAATCTATACAATTACTTTGGTAGTTGTTATTAGATAGATCTAAGGACCCGACAAAGGAGTTTATTGGGATAAACGGAAGAGCCTTGTGTCAAACCCACATCACTTAGTTGAAAAGAGTTGCTACCAAACAGATTTGTTGTTCCTATACTGTTTGGAATACAAACCAAAGGAATTGTTCCAAGTATGTGACTTATTACAAGTAGGAGGCATGGGAATACATACGGAACTAGGTGAACTATAGGTTTAGTTGCTTGGTCTCAACTATACGAAGTTGGTTTGATTTTGTATAACGGCTTAATCTTGAGAGTATTCAATACTGGACAAGGTCCCGGGGTTTTTCTGCATTTGCGGTTTCCTAGTTAACAAAATCTTGTTGTGTCTTTTAGTTTTCTATTTCCGCAATTATAATTGTTTTTATTATAATTAGAAGTAAAATACACAAACGTTAATTCCTATTTACTTGATGGTAATCCTATTGTGTTTGGTTAAGTCCGAACCATTTATCAAGTAAACATACTTCGTTGTTGCATTGTCTCGATCTTGTATCCATAGTCAATCACACAAGTTATCTTGTTGTCTTATTGTCTCAATATCGTATCCATAGACAATCACACGAAGTGTGAACCGATTAGTTGTATTGTCTCGACTCAGTCCATAGACAATCACTTTCGTAGAAATAACTTTTAGGTAGAAAAGTTTTAGATTGAGGTATATTTGGGTACCATCGTCTTTTCAGAATTCATGTTAAATGTAATGCCATTTATAGGACTCCTCATTAATTACAAAATCTTTGGAATTATTTTCTTGAGAGAAAGGCTGAGATTGGATTTCATTGAGTTGTTGTTGAAGAATGCTTTTTATTCCATTTTGCAAGAGCAATTCTAGTAAAGTGCATTTTTTTTTGAGAGAATGAAAGCTGGAGATCCTTGAAAAGTTTTACCCCAAGCTTTGGCAATTTCTACAGCACATCTTTATCATTCAACAATGTCTGAAATAACTTAAAAGGTTTCTAGATTTTTGGTTGATTGTAATCAGTAATCAACATTATAGGGCAGTGATCACTTCCCATTTGAATAAGATGAAGAACTTTAGATGCTGGGAAACAAGAATTCCACCCTGTATTATCCAGAGAAAGATCAATTCTTGATATTTTTTTACCAGTTCCCAGATTATTACTTGTCCATGTATGCTCATGTCCTATGAAACCAATGTCTTCCAACCCAATATCTTGAAGTATGGAATTAACCCACCCATCACTAGAAGAAGAAGTAGATTTATGAAGACCAGTAAGATGAATATTTAAATCTCCCATAAGACACCAAGGACTTGTAATATTTTTTCATGTTTCTTCAATGAATTCCCATTGCTCCTTTTTTTTATAACCTTTATTGTATCCATACATGCAGGATAAGAGCCATTCTGGTTGACTAGGATCATATTGAATTAGCAAATGAAAATATTATTCTCACTGCTCAGAGCTTCACAAGAAAAACCATTTTTCCACATTATCATATTACCACCAGATAAACCAACAGAAGAAATATATCTAGTGTTAGGAAAATGAAGAGGAGTAACTAATGGCTTCATTTTGTTTTCATCTAGCTTAGTTTCACAAAGGATAATAATGTCAGGATTTTGGGTTCTTATAAGGTCTTTTAGATAATCCCTAGTATTGGTACTTTTAAGGCCTTCAACATTCCAAGAAATTACTTTCATGGTAGAAATTTCTGTGTTACTAGATAAATAATAGATAATCAACAAACTTAATGTGACTTTAGTATGGAAGTGCATATGCTTAGTGTATATACAGAATTTTAAAGCCAATATGAATAGAAACCAAAAAAAATTATTCAGGAAAAGAAAATTATAAAACTGATGGCAACAATTAAGATGAACAACTTTGAGGAAAGATTTCAGATTTACCTGATTCTCCTTATGTGCAGCTTCAGTTTGGTTATCTCTAGTTGTGGATTTTTGAGAAGATTGGTTGTCTGCATTGTGATAACTGGAATTGCTCATGGAGGTATCTTCACTAACAATACTAGTTTCAGGGTTATCACTAGACAGCGTGTGTCTTTTTTCTAGCCTTGAGTCCTCACTAGCTTCACTATCTCCAGCTGACTTGAGAAGAAAGTTCATGTTGATAACTTATTCATCCTTAGGTGGAATGAAAACCGTGTTCTTAACAAACTTCTTCAGATGGCTTTTAGAAGTAGGGGTCGAACTTGTAGAGATTTTAGAAATTGTTTTTCTTAAGCTATTTGCATTGGCAAAAAAATAAGGTTTCTCATGAGCTTTAGCCAAAAAATTTGCAGCATCTTTACAGGCTACTTTGCAATGTTTGATGACAAAACAATCACTACAAATGCCTGTTGGTTGCCTTTCATAAAAGAATTTGATCCATCTAGTGACTCCTGCATTAGTTATAGCTTTAACTCCTCTCCTCAAAGGATTTTTTAAGTCTATATTGACACAGACTTTCACTGGAACCCCCCGACTAGAACTGCATCTTCTGGCTGAATCTTGACGACTTCTCCCATAATACTACCAATTTTTTACACTGCTTCAACATTCGTATGCTCTGGAAGTAAGAATTTTAGTTGAATCCGGAAGAGTTGAAAACCCCAATGCTTTTCAGTGTATACCATGTCAGGTATATAATCATGAACTACTAGTAGTTGTCTGTTGATGCTCCATGGTCTCTCTTCTATAACCTTCTTCAAAAGTTCCCATTTACTGAAATTGAAAATCATGGTATTAGGATCTACCTCTATTATTTTTATGTCTTCAGCTGTCATAAAATGCCAAGTAAATTTGATATATTTCTCAATAATATCATAGCTCATCTTTCCTTCAAAGATAACTTTCCCAATTGCACTAGCTTTCCATTTTCCTTCTTCTCCCTCTTCAATCTGATTTTCCGATTGGAAAAAAACAACCTCATTAGTATTACCCAGATCTAGAACAGCTTGTTTGAACTTGTTAACGAGATCACCTACTTGGTTCGAATCTACAACTTCCATTTTTTTAGTTTTGAGGTTATTAGGGTTTATGCTTCTACTTATTATAGGAATATTATACGAGTACCAGTCTTGAAAGTTTTATGTTTATGGAAAGTGGTATAAAAACAAGATATTTTTAGATTGATATTCTAGCTTGATACACGGTAACAGATTGGGTGACTATCTCTAGATAAAAGGAAAGAGTTGCAGCTGTTAATTGACCATCCGATAAAAAGAAGGAAACAAACTTGATGAATACTCCAGAAATAACGGAATTTGACTTTTTTGAATTTTGCAAAGAGCGGGCTTTAGGGTATGACTGACTCAGAGGATTACACCGATTCTTCATCTTTTTCCATTGCAACCGGCAATACAATCACAGATAAACCAAGCTTTCAAACGATTAGCAATCTTCTCAACAAACACACTAACCACAACAACAAACGTAAAGGAAAACGCCATTTGAGATAATCCAAACTGCATACACATAATGGAGAAAAAGAAAAAAAAAATAGTAAATCATTCCGTAAGAGAAAACTCTAAAATGATTTGAAAAAAAAAAGATATGAATGAAATTAAAAACTAATTATATCATAACCAATATAAGAATGCAGGGATTAAGAATAAAGATTAGATGCAGAAAACCATGTGGAGATTCGAGAAGATAAGTAGAAATGAAAAAAATTATTCACTGAGTTGACCCATTATAGTCGCCCGATTCGCAGAGCGATCTAAACATATTGTTTTTCATGCTTGCCAAAATTGTTTTCAACTTTCAGTTCTTAATTTTTTGTTCTCTTGCACAAACAAAATCTTTAGAGATGAATAAGAATCGACACCGTCTGTTCTTGGGATTCGTAACTAGATACACTGTCGTTTTCTCCTCTCTGGAGTTAATTTTTTTATTTTCTTTGAAGCATTCATTTTTAAAATTTGTCTTACTAATAGATAAGATAAATCTTAAACATGAGGATATTTCTGAAACTGTATTTTTAAATCATTGTTAGTATAAGAATTATGTAGCCATGTTTGTATTCGTTACATTAGTGTTTTATAGTGTTTTTCAATAGTATAAAGTTTACGAATATCCTTGGTATAGTTTGAGAGATAAATCCTTTCAAAAGTTTACTAGTTATCATCCATAAGGGTATATAATTGTATTTTTTTTTAAAGTACTCACATCTTCTCCTTGCCTTAAGAATTGTGCAAACTTGTGAAGTCTTTTTTATTATTATTATTATTATTTTATTTTATGTTGATGGAAGTCACATTTCAATTCATTCAAACCAATTACATGATTGCTTACAAGATTATCAAAAACACCAAAATACAAGATAATCAAAACCCAAATACAAATGACGACAACAATTGCAAGTACATCGCAAAGAGAAAGAGTCATGAGCCACAAAGACATCCAATTTTTGTAGATGTAGTAGTAGTGATGAATGATGGTGTGAACCGGAATCAACTTTGACCATTTAAAATGATTATCTTCTTCAATAAGAGATGCTCCAAATAAAATGGAGTATTTTTCCCAAATCTTGTAGATCCAAACGAATCTGGAAGCCCTAAATCCCTCTTGTTGAAGATGAATCTAAGGCGGCGCCGAGAAAAGTCGTTGATTTTCTTGATGATTCGAGAATAGCAAGTCAAGAAACACCATGGAAATTTGAAAGAATCTCTATTAGAGCGAAGAAAAATAATCCACGAAGACGAAGAAAATATCGCGCAAATAGCGAAGAAATGTGTTCATAGACACCCTAAACAACAAAAATAAAACCTATAAACATAAACTGAATTATTTTTATTCATAAAAAGCTAAAAAACTTTGCTCAGATCTAGCCCAAAAGGACTAAATT
The DNA here is from genome assembly GCA_023531295.1 of Papaver armeniacum. Lineage (NCBI taxonomy): Eukaryota > Viridiplantae > Streptophyta > Magnoliopsida > Ranunculales > Papaveraceae > Papaver > Papaver armeniacum. The sequence continues at coordinate 299,051 of JAJJWW010014791.1, forward strand.
TTAGGAAGACGAAGAAGGAAATTCTAGGGTTTTTTTTCTTTTAGGAGAGAGGAAGTAGAGGGAACAAGAAAAGAAAAGAAAATGGTATTTTTGTGAAGTCAAGAAGGCACCCTCCAAATTAGAATGGTTGCTTTAGAATGATATCCATCGGGTCATAGTCTGACCGGATATGGATCGGGTCATAGGGTGGTCGGATATCCATCAATTTTCGGTGCATATATACTCTTTAGATTATGGATGATTTTTCCACTTCATCGCAAAAGTTGCCTTGATAATCGTTGAGTTTTTCTGTAATGGTAGTTTTGTCATGAATTCATAAAATAATAAATTTTATTGCGATAGAAAGTAAACTTACGATAAAAAAAAGTATTTTCTTTTATGTTTTTAGATCAATATGAATGTTGGTGAAATCAGGTTATTTGTTGACCCAATAACAGGTGGGAGCTGCAAAAGAAAAACTACCTTAAGGATGTAAACCAAAAAACGTGGCCTATGTGAAGGTTTGTACTAGTATAATTGGGATATAAGCCTTTGAATTTGGTTCGGTCAAGTTCATTAGTAATACTGCAAATATCTCTAGTTAGATTACTGAAAATCCAAAGCAGATTATACTAATAGTGTTTTAATGAATGCAAATTTTTTATAACTTATTTTAATTCTTGAATGTCTTAATTTAGGAGGAGTAGTACTTCTGTAGCTGACAAAGTGATGAACAGGTTTTAATTCTCGAATTGAACTTTTGATTATCTTCGTTCTTTTGTCGTCCTGGATGCTATGAGCATCGCCCAGGACTCAATTCTGAGGGCGGTGATGATTTCTAGTGGTTGTGCTACGGTTACCAAGGTGTTGGCAGAAGAATCCCTGCAAATGAAACTTTCTCCAGCTATTCCAGGGTGTCCCTGTGCTGCTCCATATGTGTTGATCTTGATCCAGACTAGATCAAGTTTGACTCATCCTATTAAGATTGTTGTAGACGTACGTTCGTGTTCTGATTTCTAGGTTCCAGGTAGCTGGTAATCCATGTAGCATAGGAGGGAATTTCTCATGTTCCCAAGAGTACTCTTATTGAAGATGCGAGATCTATACGGGGTAATGTCACACGGATTTGGTTTCCTTTGTCGATAAACTCTTTCTTAGACTTGCATAACTATATGTATTTTTGTTATATGGTTTTGTTACCATCCCATATAGTTATGCTACCCTGGAACCTGTTGGGATGGAAGAAACTCTTTCTCAGACTTGCATAATTATGTGTATTTGTATTTTATGATTTTCAAACATCATTTTTTAATTATTCTTTGCCTTTTTTTTGTTCCCTTTATTATTAAATATTATTAAATGTTTAATTTTAATTCTTTTGTTATTTTATTTTTTGTTTTCTTACTAGTTTATCCTTTTAGTTTTTATTATTATTAATTAAAAAAAAGTTCTTGCTTCAAAAAAAAGTATAGTTTCTCTATTTAAAAAAATAATAAAAAAATATTATTTTAGTAATACACTCTTGCATTATATTTATTTACAAATAATACATATCTTGATTTGTTATAATTAGATTTTAAATTAACATTCATCTTGGTGCTACTCACGTTTTATTTTTTAAAAACTGAGCCCAAAAATCGGGGTTCGTTTAGCAGGTTGGCTCACTGAAAAGGAAAATGCAGTGTAGTACCTATGTATGTAGTAAACATGCCACATAGTAAACATGCAGCAACAACAAGGCCTCTGTTGTTGGTTGTTGAAGGTTAAACCAAGATAATATGAAGATTACCCTAAGGATCAACAAGTACTGTTGACACAGTACGTAAAACAACTAGTTTGGTTGATACGATGGTACGATGTTTAGAAGTAAACTTGGGTTGCAAGTATTACTAGTTTTAGAGTCTGTTTACGTGGGAATTTTCTAGAAGAGTCTTTGTTAGAGTTTGATTATGTTAGGAAAGTGTTTATTGCTTGAGAGTCAAGTTCGTTAAACTTATAAATAGGCTGTTGAGCCGTGAGTCGATACACATCAATTAAGAGAAGTATTTTGTTTAGTTTTGTATTCTTTCATTAAGTCTTTGATATCAGATTTTCTACATCTGGTATCAAAGCACTGGTATCAGGTTCTAGGGTTGTGGGTATGAGTTGTTAAGTTGAAGAAGATGACGAATTTAAGTTCGATTAAGGTACTGGTGTTTGAAGTTAAAAAATTTGAACACTGGAGGTTGCAGATGGAGAATATTTCCATATACTAAGAGGTATGGGATATCGTGAAAGATGGTTATGTAGAACCAGCAAAAGGAGAAGTAGTTGAAGCATCTCAGCAAATAGCTTTAACTGAAAGCATAAAGAAGAAATCTAAAGCTACATATATTCTTCATCAGGTTATTCATGAATCTCTCATGGATAAAGTTATCTATATTAAAGAAGTTAAAAGAGCATGGGATGGTTTGATAAGCTACTACAAAGGGTCTGACAAGGTGAAGAAGGTTAGATTACAAACCTTGAAGAGAAAGTATGAATTATTGCAAATGGAAACTACTGAAACAATATCAAAGTTTTTCTCAAAGACATTGAATCTTGTCAATGAGATGAAAGCTAATGGTGATACTATAGAAGATTCAGCAATTGTAGAAAAGATTCTAAGAAGCTTACCAGAGAAGTTTGAATTAAAAGTTACTGCTATAGAAGAATGTAACACTGTTGCAACTATGACACTTGATGAGCTGTTGGGATCTTTACAAGCATATGAACAAAGATTTCTTGAAAAAAAAGTTGCTACAAAACCAGTTGAATAAGCACTACAAAGTCAAGTAAGCTGGAGAAACAATCAAGGAAGACCTAATGTTGGAGGAAGATATAACAGTAGAGGGAGATCTAATACTGGAGTTTATCAAGGAAGAAAGCAAGTAAATAGATCAAAAATTCATTGTTACAACCGTGGAGATTTTGGACACTTTTATTGAGTGTACAAAACCTAGAAATACAACAACTAATAACTATAAGGGAAACTTCAAAGCTAATATTGCAGAAAGTCAAGAAGAAGAAGAAGAAAAGAAAGATGAAAATATGTTGTTGGCTTGTCATACACCTGAAGAATAGCCTCAACATAAGTGGTATTTATATACAGGTTGCAGTAATCATATGTGTGGAAGAAAAGATTTGTTTGATAATCTTGATGAATCAGTGCGTTCAACTGTGAAGTTTGGAAACAATTCTACAATTCCATTTATGGGAAAAGGGAGAATTGGAATAGTTATGAAGAATGGTGCTAAAACATATATCATGGATGTGTTTTATGTACTAGGTTTGCATCAAAATTTGTTAAGTATGGGTCAATTATCAGAAATAGTTTATTCTATGAACATCTTCAATGGTGTTTCTACAATTCGTGATCGTTTTAGAAGACTTATTACAAGAGTAGATGGGGAAAATGATTTGCTGGTTTTTATGGAATTGAGGAGACGACTGTGCGGAGGAAACTCCTTGAACCGAGCGAACTGTCAAACCTCACACAGATGCACTGCAAAGAGGGAGTGCTTTGAATTCGAGAGATCAATCTGTAGGACTCCGGCCTAAACCAAGACAATGGCCGTTCCAGAGTCAATTCGGTCACAAGAGAGGATGGGTTGATCTGTAGGAGGGAAGCTGAGAAATGTGTGAGATCAATGGTGATCGAAGATTGTAGGTGTGTTGTGTATTCTGCGTGAAGAAATAAGATAAGATCTGATTGATTGAATTTGCTCTATTGAGAGTAATTGCTCAGACGTTGAGTTGTTAATCTCCGGTTGTCTGTTTGACATAAGATTGTCTTTTTTTTTTTCAATCATGATTCAGAGACTTATTTATATTGCTAGAATTGTAAACACCTTGATCACATGAAGTGTGATAGTTGCCGGAGTCAAAGAGTGGAGAAGTGGAAATCGTGTTAAAACCAGTTGCTCATCGTGCGGAGACTTGGTTGATTTTCCATCCATTACTTTGCTAACTCCTCCAACTGATTGCACGACTTGCTCACATTCTCATGGTGTGTATGAACATACGTTCCATAGATCGCCAGACAAAAACCCTAGTTAATATCCCCCATGTGACACAATTGATGTCTCGTGATTGTGGAGTCGCAAAGGCAGACGCGTATTTAGTTAGTTAGTCAGTTGCTTACTTTAGGGGATGATGAGTCCTTGTATTGTTGAGTCGAACGTGATTTGCAAATGTTCTAAGACTCATGAATTGAAAATGTCTGTTGAGACAGAGGTATAATTCTCGAATAAATGTTGATAGTTAAGGTGATCAAATATTGCTCATTTGATGAATTGTCGAAAATTGATAGTTGAACCAATATTCCTTAGTCTGAGCAAATGTTGCTCGTTTGATGAATTATTGGTAGCAGGACCAAATAAAGTATTAATTTAATATACTGGCAACTGAAACAAGTATAATCAATTAAAATGTTGATCATGGGATCAACGTAAAATTATTAGTGTTTGAATATGGAATTATGAACCTTGGATTCAAAAAACCTAATTTCGATCAATTGTTGATCAGTTTATGATTTACTGAAAACCAACCACGGAGTGAAGGAGGGACCGGCTACATGGTATGATGGATCAACCATGTAGCGCCCAGAAGCTCGAGTAAGCAAATACCAAAGTCTATTGAAGACCAGTTGGTGAATGGATGATTAAATGCTGGTTTAATCATTTATTAAAATAATGCTCGTGCAGAGCCTTAGGTGATAAAACCTAATTATGAAGAGATGAGGGACCGACCAAGGGGTCATGAAACCAGCCCTGGTTTGTTGCGGGACCGAATGACGATCGTTTATGAAATTCCAAATTGTTTAGAGTTTGAACCTAATGTGAACAAATTAAGTCAAATGATGAAAGTGTACGGGACCGGCCTCTTGCAAGCCAAAGAGCCAACCTTGGTCGGTCAAGGTAATATGCTCATGTCACCAAAGTGTTCGTGTCTCAGTCCTGAGAATTTTGATATTTTCTGATGCGCGTTTGAGCAACATTTTGAGAAAATATGAAGAAATCAATGTTTTTGCTCAAACGGAGGAAATTTCATAAGATGAAGGAAACAATAATTATAGAATAAGGAATCATAAAGTATGGGACCGGCTATGGCCAAGGCATGGCCGGCCGTCCAATAAGCCCGGTCCCATGGCACTTTTCCTAATTTTATGTTATTTTCATGATTTTAAGGAAATATCATGAAATCAATGAATTTGTTGAAACTAAGGAATTTCCTTGAAGTGAAGGAGTTTCCATGAGATGAAGGAAACAATAATATTAATAATAATAATAATAATAAAATAATGGGCGTGTGGAACCGCACATGACTAGGGCATGGTCGGACGGCTAGGGATCGGTCCCACGAGTCTTCCCTAATTTTATCTCTTTTCCTTAATGTGAAGGAAATATCATGAAATCAAGGAACTTCATGGGATCAAGGAAATAATAATAATAAAATAATAAGGAATGCAAGGTGTGGGATCGGCCACAACTAGGGCATGACCGGCCGACTAGTGGGCTCGATCCCGCGACACCTTTCCTAATTTTTTATTATTTCCTTGATGTGAAGGAAACACCATGAAATTGAGGAGTTTCCTTGAAACAAAGGAATTTTGTTCAAATGAAGGAATTTTCATGAGATCAAGGAAAAATAATAAAATATGATAAAATATAGAATTGGGCGTGGGGACGCCACCGCATGGCCTTGGCCAGGTGGCGGTACGATAGGTGTAGAATACACCGTTAATTATTATCTATTGGTTGTGCTTTCTTTGCTATTTTTCTTGTAAATTATGTATTTTACGCTTGTTTTGAGTCTTATAGGTACTCTGGAGTCATATAGAGAAAAAGAAGAAGAAATCACCCAATTTGAGCAAAAAAGGCAAAATATCATTTCATGGGTGAACAATATAGGGAACCGAGCCAAGGCTAAGGGGAAACTGTTTTGGAGAAGTATTAAGGACATCCAGCTTATGTTAAGGGGCTGCTAGTTTGGGTATCCCTTATCCAAAAGATGTGTGTGATGTTTAGCACCCAAACTTGGTGGTCCCTATCCCTGGGGTGGATAAATCCAACCCAATATACCATATATCGAGAGAGTTTTCTCTCATTCATACACAAAAAGTGGGAAAGAAAAGTAGTCATGGTTGCTGTTACTGCTGTTGAGATCGAGAAATAATTCAGATCGAGATAAATCGAGTAATTGAAGGGGATAGAGCAGACATACGCTGTTCGAATTTATTAGTCATGGCAAAGATGATATTCAAAGCTCAGAGAAGACGAATCAGAGACGGGTCCGAAGATTTCAAAGAAGAAGAACTTAGGGTTTACTGTGAAATTGATTAACGAAGATAAGATGGTTGCTGTTGTGAATTAAATGGGTTTTGGGGTTGAATATGGAAAAGGCAGCAGCGATATGGAAGATGGGTTAGATGGAGGCGACAGAATCGGAGAATATTTTCATGGGTTTGAGGTTGTATTCGAAGAATTGAGAAATGGGTATGGCTTCTGATGATGAATGGGGATGTGATGCTGTTGGTAGTGCAACTGGATTGAGTATGAAAATGGTGGAAACTGATATGGGTTACAATGGTGGAGTTTGTATTGCTGTGATTTGTCAGATGAAGAATAGATTAGAATGGTGGTGTTATTGATTGGTTCTAGAGCTTGAAAGAAGAGTAGGAGCTGTGTATCAATGTTGAAGATATGAACACTCTCTTTGAGATGAAATAGCTTGAGTTACAATATAGATGAATGTGTAGGAATTTGCGGGGAAAGAAAAGGCCGAATTTGGCCTCGGAAATATCGAAGAAACGAACAAAACTACGTCGGATTTTTATGCGACGAGTTAACTCGGACATGTAACTCAATTGGGTAAGCCTAGTAAGACCAGAGTAAGATCTTGACTCGGTGGCTAACTCACTCTCTCCCTTTGACCCTTGACTGTTGGGACCGTTAGATTGACCGTTATCTCTAACGCAGCGTGACGAAATATTCCGTATGCTGAGAATCATCTCAGGTTGCCGGCGATGAATTTCAGGGATCTTTATGTCCGGATTTCGGTGATACCAGGATTTCTCCGGCGTCCAAAATAACATATTTTTGTGTGAGTTTCTCTCATGGGGTGTGAAGACTTGGACTTGGAATTGGATGGAGAATTTGGCTCAAATTTGGGAAGAGAAAATGGAGGAGGATTTGATAAAGAAAGACTTAAACTTGGAAATTGAATTGCTAAAGGAAAAGGAGTCTATTCCTAAGAGGATTGCAAGGAAATTGAAGCCTATAAATAGAGAAGTTCTCTACACACTTCTACACCTTTTACACACACAGCACTTCTCTTTTCTTTATTCTTTGTGTGAACTCTTAGCATGAATAGCTAATTTTCTTATTGATTGAGGATGAATTCCTAGTTCTTGTCATGTTTTGAGTTTTGTTTTAAATCTACTTCGAAGTTTTCACATGATTATCGTTTGTTTTTAATAATAGGAATGTTTATACATTCATGGTTTATTGATAGATTGTTTAGAGTCCACGCTATATTGATTTGTTAATTTGTTCTAAAGCTAGTGAAAGTTAGGGGATAAGTAATCGTTTCTTGACATTTTACACAAGTTGGAAACACGAGACCTTGCGGAGGGATTCCGTGGAGCAATTGTGTGTGAAAACAACGTTAGCAAGTAGACCTTGATATAAGAGTCTAACTACTAATATCAACCTAATAAATTCATCAATCTTAATACGTTCGGGGAATTACATCTTGTAAGTGAACCTCAAGGTGGTTCTTCTGAATAGAATCCGGTAGTCGAGCGCTTCTGTATCCGTTGATACAAGGAGTTTTGGGGATAGCTAGGCGTACCTGCTTTCCTACGGTTGGTGACAATTGATTCTAACAAGAGATAAACGGGTACAATGTTGAGTTAACGGTTAGTAACGGCGAAGGATTTCTTCATCCTCTTTATCTTATTATCCCTTTTATCTTTCTTTTATATTCTCGCTGATTTAGATAACATATCAATTGTATTACTCTTTGTGGGAACGATCCTTACTATCGCTTTATTACTTGTTAATTAGTGGGAAATATCTTATTATTTTGTTGAGTAAACGACGCTCATAAAATTGGCGTCGCTGCCGGGGAGCGACAACAACGGCTCCATAGAAACACCATAGAAACAACAAGGGAGCGACATCAAAATCTACAAGTAAAGTTGAAGACGTTCAAGGTTTACAAGCAACAGAACGAGAAAAAGAGTAAATTTCAAATTCAAGTAAAGCAACATACAAATAACAGATTTTTACATATATGTTGAGGACTTACAATACAATGCGGTAATTCTATATCCAAGAAACACCATAGAAACTCCAAGAAACACCACTCCCTCTCTCGACAATAACGGTTCCATAGAAACACCATCATCATCAACAAGGGAGCAACATTAAAATCTACAAGGAAAGTTGAAGACGTTCAAGGTTTACAAGCAACGGAACGAGAAAAAGAGTAAATTTCAAATTCAAGTAAAGCAACATACAAAGAGCAGGTTTTTACATATATGTTGAGGACTTACAATACAATGAGGTAATTCTATATCCAAGTATGAAGACTTATTTACGAGAGCAAAGAGAATCAAAAGGTGAGAATTGTTGAAGTTTATGATTTCGGACGATACAAGTTGTGAAGAATCAAGTGGTAAAATACTTCTCCCACGACCACGATTTGTTTTATTTTCACTTTGTTTTGTATTTTATTTATCTTGTCTTCATATAAATTTAAAAAAAAAAAAAAAAAAAAAAGAGAGAGACAACAGAAATATTTGTTTTGTTTTTATTTAATAAGCCGTGAGGAAGGAAAATCTATAAGGAAGTTTCAAGAGACAAGAATTTATGGTAAAAAGGTTACAAATTGTCAAGGATCAACGAAGTTCGAGAGTTTATCATCAAAAGTTGAAGACGAAGACGAAGACCAAGAAGATAAAGATGAGGAGCGTAAGACGTTTCTATTGGATGCCGTGAGATGGTGTTATCATAATTGGCGATTGGATGTGAAGGTGAGTAAGTAATCTCATCCTCAATAGTGGTTGATTTCCTTTCTTAGAGATCGTCAGAAAAATGGTTTTTCAAAATATTAAAAGATGTGGGTTTTTAAAATATTTCGGAAGTTGTCCTTCCCACCATTCAACGTGTTGCAGGAATTCTCTCTTCATTCCTACCTGCACACATGTGAGAACCATAAAAGTACGTCTTTTGAGTGCAATTTCATAAAATCCTTTTGGTGAGGCAGAAGTCGAGGCGAAATGCTTATTGGTCGTTCTCAAACACGCGTTCTCTCATTATGGCGTGGTTATTTCTCACTCAACATTTAAGAATGAGAATATGTTCTTTAGTATTTCTAACTTCTTATTACTAGCATGCAGAAACTCTATGTCCTCATAGCTCTTTGGATGTTTGGGACGCTGGAACGCTTTGAAGTTGTAAGTTTTAGTTTGATTTGCTCGAGGACTAGTAAAGTCTAAGTGTGGGGGAATTTGATAGGTGTAGAATACACCGTTAATTATTATCTATTGGTTATGCTTTCTTTGCTATTTTTCTTGTAAATTATGTATTTTACGCGTGTTTTGAGTCTTATAGGTACTCTGGAGTCATACAGAGAAAAAGAAGAAGAAATCACCCAATTTGAGCAAAAAGGGCAAAATTATCATTTCATGGGCGAACACTATAGGAAACCGAGCCAAGTCTAAGGGGCAACTGTTTTGAAGAAGTATTAAGGACTGCCAGCTTATGTTAAGGGGATGCTAAGGTAGCCCTTATCCAAAAGATGCGTGTGATGTTTAGCACCCAAACTTGGTGGTCCCTATCCCTGGGGTGGATAAATCCAACCCAATCTATAACCATATATCGAGAGAGTTTTCTCTCATTCATACACAAAAAGTGGGAAAGAAAAGCAGTCATGGATGCTGTTACTGCTGTTGAGATCGAGAAATAATTCAGATCGAGATAAATCGAGAAATTGAAGGGGATAGAGCAGAGAAACGCTGTTCGAATTCATTAGTCATGGCAAAGATGATGTTCAAAGCTCAGAGAAGATGAATCAGAGACGGGTCCGAAGATTTCAAAGAAGAACTTAGGGTTTACTGTGAAATTGATTAACGAAGATAAGATGGTTGCTACCGTGAATTAAATGGGTTTTGGGGTTGAATCTGGAAAAGGCAGCAGCGATATTGAAGATGGGTTAGATGGAGGCAACAGAATCAGAGAATATTTTCATGGGTTTGAGGTTGTATTCGAAGAATTGAGAAATGGGTATGGCTTCTGATGATGAATGGGGATGTGATGTTGTTGGTACCGCAACTAGATTGAGTATGAAAATGGTGGAACTGATAAGGGTTATAATGGTGGAGTTTGTGTTGTTGTGATTTGTCAGATGAAGAATACATTGGAATGGTGGTGTTGTTGATTGGTTCTAGAGCTTAAAAGAAGAGTAGGAGTTGTGTGTCAATGTTGAAGATATGAACCTGCTGCTGCTGAGATGAAATAACTTGAGTTACAATATAGAAGGATGTGTAGGAATTTGCAGGAAAGAAAAGGCCGGAATTTGGCATGGAAATGTCGAAGAAACGAACAAAACTCTGTCGGATTTTTATACCGACGAGTTAATTCAGTCATGTAACTCAATTGGGTAAGCCTAGTAAGACCGAGTAAGATGCAGACTCGGGGGCTAACTCACTCTCTCCCTTTGACCCTTAACTGTTAAGGACCGTTAGATTGACCGTTATCTCTAACGCAGCGTGACGGAATATTCCGTCTGCGGAGAAGCATCTCAGGTTGCCGACGATGAATTTCAGGGAGCTTTATGGACGGATTTCGGTGATACCAGGATTTCTCCGGCGTCCAAAATAACATATTTTTGTGTGAGTTTCTCTCATGGGGTGTGAAGACTTGGACTTGGAATTGGATGGAGAATTTAGCTCAAATTTGGGAAGAGAAGATGGAGGAGGATTTGATAAAGAAAGACTTGAACTTGGAAATTGAATTGCTAAAGGAAAGGGAGTCTATTACTAAGAGGATTGCAAGGAAATTGAAGCCTATAAATAGAGAAGTTCTCTACACACTTCTACACCTTTTATACACACAACACTTCTCTTTTCTTTATTCTTTGTGTGAACTCCTTAGCATGAGTAGCTAATTTTCTTATTGATTGAGGAAGAATTCCTAGTTCTTGTCATGTTTTGAGTTTTGTTTTAAATCTACTTCGAAGTTTTCACATGATTATCGTTTGTTTTTACTAATAGGAATGCTTATACATTCATGGTTTATTGATAGATTGGTTAGAGTGCATGCTAAATTGATTTGTTAATTTGATCTAAAGCTAGTGAAAGTTAGGGGATAAGTAATCGTTTCTTGACTCTTTACACAAGTAGCAAACACGAGACCTTGCAGAGGGATTTCGTGGAGCAATTGTGTGTGAAAACAACGTTATCAAGTAGACCTTGATCTAAAAGTCTAACTACTAATATCAACCTAATAAATTCATCAATCTTAATGCGTTCGGGGAATTACATCTTGTAAGAGAACCTCAAGGTGGTTCTTTTGAATAGAATTTGATAACTAAGCGGACCTGTTACTCAGTGAAACAAGGGACTTTGGGGCTAGCTAAGCGAACCTGTTATCCTACGGTTGGTGATAATCTGTGACTAATAACATGTGGATGAAAAACATAACTTGAATCATTGTTTTGCAACGAAGAACGACTCCTTGATCTAACTTCTCTTATTAATTTCAACTTTATCTTTGAATTGTTTTATTTTTCTTTTGCTTTATAAAACAAAACTCCCCCTTTGTTACAATTTTACAACTAAAAATCTCTTGCTCCTCGTGGGAACGAACTTGACTACACTATATAACTTGTTAATTAGGTGAAAAAATATTGATTAATTTGTTGTGGATACGACACGCATCACAGTCCCCTAGCGCCTTAGCTAATATTTTATTATTATCATTTTCTTCCTATTTTGCATAGGTTCATCGTTCTTTCGTGTTTTGGAATGCTCGTTCGTGCATCCAGATGCTCGTTAGTGCATTATTGTTGAGTACACTTGTACCGTTTTGGTCGGGGCTTTACTCGGCTCAGATACCCGTACATTGAATATTTATCACTAACTCATGGAATTCTGCTGGGAAGAACCACGACTTGAAGTAATGAAATATTATGAAGAACGTAGAATATTTCCGAATATTCAGTTAATGGATTTAGGGATTTAGAAAATAATTAATTGATGGCTCTATACTAGCAGGCATGCTGTCTAGGAGCATTAATTATTTGATAATTGAGTGATATGAGCTTGTTGAAGCGTCATATTTATTATGTATAGTATAGTTGTAGGATCAGAATATCGCGACATCAATACTTCGCGAGATCAATAAACGACAGCATTGCGAAGGTGTCGCAGAAGAATAATATAAATGACGCAATGAATGACGACAGCCAAAACACGAGAAAGATGTGAAGACCTAGCGAGATTTAGGAGTGTCGCGAACTTATATATTTGTACACTTGCGATATTTCGCAAGTCATTCCCGAAAATAAAGGACAGCTTAGCTGTCATCCATTATGTAATACCCTATATAAAGAGTCGAGCAGGCCCATTGGAAGAGAGAGTTTTTTTTCGAGTGTTGGGCAAGTCATTAGGAGAGAGAAAGTTTTATAATGATTGTAATTCCTTAACTCATTTCCATTTCATATTGTAAACATTCAAGAAATCAATCAAGAAGAATTATAATTGTTCATCTAAAAATGGCTTAATTGCGTACATTCTAATAAGGGGTGTAGTGTAGGATTTCCTGCAACTACATATTGGCGCTAGAAACAGGGAAAGAGCGAGGATCAACACTGTGATTTGAAAGAATTTGGAGTAATAAGAAAAGAATTTCATACAATTTTCAACAAACTGCTGAAATTAAGAAATGGCTAGGAGAAGAAATGCATCAGAACAACCAACAACTGTTAGAAGGAGTAGGAAAACTTGCTGGAGAAGGGAGAAATGAAATAGGGGAATCCTCAAGAATGAACACAAGGAATGATGAAGAAAATCAAATTCAACCACCAATTCAACCAGTACCGAATAGAACAGTGGATTATGATAGAGTAAGTGTGCATACTTGGAGATCAGATTCTATGGAGGAAAGGGAAGAAGAACAACAATTGGTAAACAATAGACAAGAAGAGAGAAACCGAGAAGAGATTGGAGAAATAATTCATGGAAATGAAGAGATTGCGGCGTTAGAGGCGTTGAGGCAAACAATACATGAAGAAAGGCGATTAGAAGCGGAAGAACGCGCGAATTTAACAAGGCAAAATCATGAGTTAAGAATGGAAAACATGAGATTGCAAAATAGAAGATCGAGAAGTACTACCAGGTCAAGCTCAAGATCAGTTAGGGAAGAAGTAAGGAGAACACTGCCTGTAGAAAATACTAATGAAGAAAATCCGAGCGAAAGAAGAGAAACAATGGAAGATCGCTATATCCCACAACTTGAGACTCTTCAAAATGGGAAAAATAATAGAAATCAAGGAAACATGCAACTTCAGGGGCGAAATGATCCAGGAGATGAAAACCAGGAAGAAGAATATTGCATGGGAGAGAAGCACGGAGGAAGCAAAAAGAAATTGAAGATGAAATTGAAAGACATTATACTGAACAAGCACGACTAGCTTGCGAGAGAGAAAGATCCAGAACAGAAATGGAAGAATAGGAACTACAAGAAGCAATTCGCCAGAATAATCATGACAATCTGAAAAGAAGGCGAGAACAAAATTGCAACAATGGTAATATCAATGAAGAATATGAAAGAGTACAAAGGAGAGACGAAAGGCAGCAAAGAAGAGAAAATGATAGATATAACGGTGTACGAATTCATGAGAGGGATGAAAGAGAAGATCGCAGAGAAAGACGAGAAGAGAATGATGAGCAAGAAGGTGAAAATAGACATGAACGCAGAAGAAGAGAGGCTGAACTAAAAAGACCAGTGGATCCAAATTCTGATGTAAATGAGCAAATCTTGAGAGAATTAGCAGAAATGAGAGGAATGTTGAACAGTAAAAGGGGAGGAGGAAAGAGACAATTGGATGAGGCAATCAAAGAAGCCGCGAAAACTCCATTTACACAAGAAGTACAATTAGGAGGAATACCACCGAAGTGCAATTTACCTGCGTTAACCAGCATTTTCGACGGAACAACTTGTGCAATACAACACATCAAGGCTTATGTGAGGTGTATGCTACAGTGGGAGAACCATGATGCTATACTGTGCAAGTATTTTGCATCGAGCTTGTAGATCAGAATATCGCGACATCAATACCTTGCGAGAATAATATACGACAACATTGCGATGGTGTCGCAGAAGAGTGATATTAGTGACGCAATGAATGATGACAGCCACAACACGAGAAAGATATGAAGACCTAGCGAGATCTAGGATGGTTGCGAGATTATATACTTATGTACTTGCGATATTTCGCAAGTCATTCCCGAAAATAAAGGACATCTTAGCTGTCATCCATCATGTAAAACCCTATATAAGGAGCCGAGTAGGCCTATTGAGAGGGAGTTCTTTTTCAAGTGTTGGGCAAGTCATTAGGAGAGAGAAAGTTTTAGAGTGATTGTAATTCTGTAACTCATTTCCATTTCATATTGTAAACATTCAAGAATTCAATCAATAAGAATTATAATTGTTCATCTTAAAATGACTTAATTGTGTATATTCTAGTGAGGGGTGTAGTGTGGGATTTCCTGCAACTACATGTTGGCGCTAGAAATAGGGACTGATGGAAGATTGAAGATAAAAGATTGTAATTAAAGTCATTCAAATCAAGAAAATGAGGAAACAAAATGTTAAATCAGACGAAGTAGAGAAGTTAAAAACCAAAGAATGTGACGAAAATACGTAGTACAGTTTGATTACAAAAAAAATGATTAATGAATTTCATGAAAACATCAGAGGAAGAATACATAAACGAGATTATGAAGGAAAAAAGATTACAACCATGGAGAAGGTATCACCTTTGAAAGATTGGGAAAAACATAAGATAATATTCACAGCAACAGAGATACCAAGAGAGAGTCTGAATCACACATCTCCACTAGTGATTACGATAAATGCACGCAAAGAAGGAGGAGAACTAGCAAAAACAGTGGAAGAATGGGCGATAAATAGAACTTTGGTGGATACAGGGAGTTTAGTGAGTATCATGTTTTACCATGCCTACAAAAAATTAGGATACAAAAATGAAAAAATGATTTCCCCAACATATCATATCTATGGTTTTGGCAAGTCTATAACGAAACCTAAAGGGGAGATAAAATTACGAATTATGCTAGGAGAAATTGAAACACATGTGACATTATGTGTAGTGGATATGGAATCGCCATACAACGTGTTGTTAGGGATACCATGGGTACATGCAATTAAAGCTGTAGCATCAAAATTTCATCAATGTATCAAATTCCTTACGCCAAATGGGATTGGCAAGATCAGAGGAGATACTGATAAAGGAAGAATGTATTATCAAGTCGAAGTAAAATGTTATGAAGAACAGGTGAAGATGCGAAAAGAACGCAAAAAGATGGCAAAAGTAGCTAAAAAAGAAGAAGAATTTAGAATTTATATGATAAGAGCAAAAGAAGGAAAAGGAATACTTGGCAAAATCTCGGAAGAAGAAAATGATCTTGCGAAGGAAATGAAAGGACCAACGCCTATGGGAGAATTGAAGGCTAGCTACATCGCAGCGGAGCAAACAAAGGAGGTGAACGTTGGAGGCGAAGAAGAACCTAAGATGTTAAAAATTGGGACTAAGATGGAAGTAGATGAAGAAAGAAGGACCGTTTATTTGTTGCGAGATTATAAAGACATTTTCGCATGGGACATGGATGTAATGCCTGGCATAGATCCGTCTGTGGCGTGCCATAAATTGGAAATTGACAGAAATGCAAGACCATTCAAACAAAGAATTAGAAAAATCGCAACAGCATATCATCCCCAAATAGAAGAAGAATTGCAGAAGATGCCGGACGCATGAATCATTAGACAAGCAAAATATCCCGAATGGATAGCAAATATGGTTGTAGTCCCAAAGATGAAAAAAAGGATAAGAATTTGTATAGATTTTACTGATCTAAATAAAGCTTGTCCAAAAGATAGCTTTCCGTTACCAGATTTTCCGCAAATGGTTGAATCAGCGATAGGAAATGAAAGGATATAATCTCTTGATGGATACAAATGCTACAATCAAATTCCACTCGCTGAAGAAGACCAAGAACACACTGCTTTCTTCGCTCCAAGAGGATTATACTGTTATACAAAAATGCCGTTTGGTTTGCGAAACGCTGGTGCAACGTACCAAAGGATGGTAGAAAAGGTGTTCGCGAAATGGATACACAAAACACTAGAGGTATATGTGGATAATATGTTAATAAAAAGTAAACAAGCAAAAGACCATGTAAAGGATTTGAAAGAAATTTTTGAACAAATGAGGCATTTCAACATCAAGGTAAATCCAGAAAAATGCACCTTTGGAGTTGCATCAGGAAAAATTTTAGGTTACATTGTGTCAAAAGAAGGAATACAAGTCGACCCAGAAAAAGTACAAGCAATTCGCGATATGCCAACACCAAATGGACAGTAAAAGATGTTCAGAAGTTAAATGGACTATTAGCTTCGCTGGGAAGATTCATCTCACGATCATCTGACAAATGTAAGCACTTTTTCAACATACTAAAAAAGGGAGCGAAATTTAGATGGACAGATGAATGTGAAAAAGCTTTACAAGGAATAAAAAAACATCTAATGGATATATCAATTTTGCAAAAAGCAGAACCAGGGGAAGAATTATTAATCTACCTTGCGACAACCTCGCATGCACTAAGTGCAGTGTTACTGCGTATAGACGCAGGAGTAGAAAAACCAATCTATTACATCAGCAAAACCTTCAATGCCGCAGAGAAGAATTACTCAAAAATTGAAAAACTAATCTTGGCGTTAGTTTATGCAACATTTAAACTTCGCATATACTTCCAGGCACATACAATTAAGGTAGTGAAAAAAATACCAATTGACTCGGTAATGAAAAATTCAAAAATATCCGGAAGAGTTGAGAGATGGAATGCTCAAGTAAGTCATTGCAAAATCAAATATGAAATATTGTCTTCACCAAAATCACAAGTTGTTGCAGATTTTTTAGCGGAATTTCCTTTGGAAGAGGATGAAGCAGTGGAAGAAACGATGGATATAGAAGAAGAACATGGAAATCCGAGAGATTTATTAACTGAACCAAACAGATGGGAGATATTGGTAGATGGATCATCAAATGGGGAAGGCAATGGAATTGGGATTGTTTTGATTTCGCCAGAAGGCAATAAAATAACTTTTTTTTCTTCAGATTGGAATTCGCATCTACCAACAATGAAACAGAATATGAAGCTATAATACATGCTTTGCGATTCGCAATAGAAATGAAGTTGGAAAATGTGAGAATCACCAGTGATTCACAATTAGCTATTCGCCAAATAAAAGAAGAATATACTACAAATGAATCATCTTTAAAAAAGTATAAGAAACTGGTTGACAAACTGTCGATGCAAATACCAAAAATAAAATGGAGGCATATATCACGGAGAGATAATAGACTTGCAGATGCTTTTGCCTTTATATCAAGTATGATGACGGATCCAGTGCGAGATGCATAAAAGTACAAACACTTCTATCACCATCAATTAATAAAGAGGAAGAGCAGGAGGCAGGATGTGTTCTTTGTTAGAAGATGGAACACAAAGGCTGCGATGAAGATTGAGAGCAGAACTTCATGCATATCTGATGAAGGGGGAAACACCAAGAAACCGATTAGAGGTACACAAATTAAAAAGCCGTGCAACAAATTATGAACTAAGAGATGGGGTATTGTATCGAAGATCTTTTAATGGACCCTCACTTAGATGTTTAACAAGAAGAGAAGGAGAAACAATATTAAAAATGTTACACAGTGGAGATGCTGACAATCATAGTGGCGGAAGATCTTTAGCATATAAGGAAAAAATGCAAGGTTATTATTGGCCATATATGCATGAGGATGCGAAACAAATATCAAGGCGTTGCGAAGATTGCCAAAGGCACGGAAAGAAAATACATGCACCAGGGGCACCATTGAATTCTTCAGCAAGTGTATGGCCTTTTGGAAAATGGGGTTTAGATATTGTGGGACCATTTTTACCGGGAACAGGGCAGAGAAGATATCTAATTGTCGCTACAGATTATTTCACAAAATGGGCAGAAGTAAAAGCAGTACAACACATTCGCGATAAAGATATCTTTACCTTCATATTCGAGAATATTATATGCAGATTTGGAATCCCCGCGCAGTTGGTATCTGACAATGGAAAACAGTTTGAGGGACAAAATATAGAACTGTTGCTTAATGCATTTCAGATAAAATGTGGAAAATCAACCCCTTTATACCCACAAGCCAATGGTCAGGCAGAAGCAACAAACAAAACAATCGCAGACATATTGAAGAAGAAGTTAGAAGGACATAATAAAGCATGGTGTGAACAAGTGCATAACGCAAAGTATGGGTTTACAATACAACTAGGCGAGAAGCCACGGGGAATATCGCCTTTTGTTTAACATATGGAGTTCAAGTTTGTACTCCCAACGAAGTTATGATTCCAACCACAAAGAAAGAAGCTTGGGAGAAAAATCTTAGTGCGGGAAACATTTTAATCAAGCTAGATGAATTAGAAGAAAAAGAGAAAGAGCACTACAACATATGGAGAATTATCAGCGAAGATTAGCCAGAGAATATAAAAAACGTGTCAAGACACGAGAATTTCAACCAGGGGATCTAGTATTGAGAGAAACTCCCGTATATCAGCAAGAAAGTAGTGGCAAGCTGGAGAAAAAATGGGATGGAACTTATATCATCAAGGAGATAGTCGGAACATGGGCATATAGATTGATGGATCCCGAGGGCAAAGATGTGGGCCATAGATTGGATAGACCATGGAATAGGTTATATTTGAAGAAATATTACCCCTAAAAGATTGCGGGAAAAGATTAGATTTCGAAGTATTGAATGGATGGAGTGAAACGAATTCATATAAAAGTTTGTTGCAAAAGATTGATTGCGAAATTGCATAAAGAAATAATGTGCGAATATTTCGCAAATAAAATAACAATAAACAATCAAAAATGGGTGATTTATACGAATGGGACGAACCTTTATGGCGTACACCCTAGTTCGCGAATGATATTTCGCAAGAGGCAAATGTAAGACCTAAAAGTGCGTCATATAAGGGGATATCTCTTGACATGGCTCAGGGAAAAGGTTACACCGCTCCTGGAACCTGACTCATGGAAATTTGGGGTGAATAAAGCCCATCCGGGGGAGATACCTTGGATTTCCAACTATATATATAAGGTTATACCCTGGTTGGACGACCGAGGGTCTCTCCCAAGGAGTCAGTGTATGACCAAGGCGCCGAGGTACGGTTGAGCCAAGAGTGCCCGGGGCATTTGAAGTGTCTCGGCCATTCTTGGCAAGTCTTGGCACATGTTGCACTCGGCCGAAGAAAACTCCACTTAGGCGCAGTCTCGTAACCATAAACCCTATAGGTATAAGGGATAAGAGGCTGCGAAAACAACTGGTTGTTGTTAAGACCGGATGGGAGGAGCTAGCCTTGTATGGCCGATGTACGCCTCCTTGAAGGGGGCAACCAGGGAGATGATAAGGGCGACACCCTCCATTAGGGAGCTAATAAGTGTCTTAAGACGCAAATGTCATGAGGCTCTATTTTCGCAAGAAATTTAGGCTTGTCATATTTGTGCAATGATCCTGAAAAGGCAATAATACTAACGCGAGGATAAGACGAGATCAATGGGTCTTTACATGAACGTGTAAAGACGTCCTGCGATTTCGTCACAAGACGGCAATGTCATGGGGCTGTAAATTCGCAAGAACTTTTAGGCATGTCATATTGTTGCAATGAAAACATCCTGCAGAGGCAATAATACTAAGAAAATGATAAGGCAAGATCAAGGGGTCTTTACATAAAAAGTGTACAGACGTCCTGTGATTTTGTCGCAATAATGAGGGGTGGCACAATAAGACGTATTATTGCCAGCATGCTTGCGGGAAGGCAAAATAAGACCACACAAAAAGAGTAATCAAGCATGCTTGCGGGAATGAATTTACAAATATTAATTCAGCAACCATAGTCACAACAACGATGCAGGCTATCACCTCAAGAATGATTTGCTTAATCTTTTGAATGCAAATAAATCCATACAAGAAAAAGTCATTCATAAGATAGTAACAGGGAATAAGAGAATTGTTCAATAGTAAATTCAATCTTTCTTATCAAAAAAGAACACTTCAGAAGGAATTGAAAAGCGCCTTATGCAAAAAGTTATACAGTTAAAGAGGCTAGAAGATATAAAGTTACAAAGAAGTTTAATTCTCTACATCATTCTTCTCGCCAACAGGAGATGTTAAACATTCTTCAACAATTTTATCAGCTTCAACAGCTTTCACATTTTCTCCAGTTGGATGATTTTCGCCAGAAACCCCTTCATTTGGATCATTATTGACAGATTCATCATTAGAGGGGATCGCCTTTTCATTTGCGATGTCCTCGCCACTTTCATATTCATAATCACTATCAGGGGAATTAGGAATTTCATCATCTTCTACTTCCAAAGGTTCAATAGAGACAGGGTCAAGAGACTTAGACAATAAAATGTCATTCACAATAACTTCAGCTTTGAGATGAAATTGGCGAAGGAGTGCCTTTTGGTGATTTCTACTCCGAATGTCTTTGGAATGAATAAGATAATCAAGTCTTCTTTCGGCTCGATCACGAGAATGAGCAAGAGTAGCGGCAAGAGTTGCATTCTCCTTGCGAATTTTGGCATAGCTGGATTCCAAAGTAGAAAGAGAGGAGCGAAGATCTTTCTCGGATTCTGCGAAGAAGAACAATAGAATTATAAAAACAAAAAATTTGTAAAAAAAAGGATATCATAAGAAAAGCAGACAAGGGAAAAAAAGGATGAGGCAGTCAAATCTTATGACTACCTTCCTTCTGCGAGATAAGATGTTGGGTCAGAGCCAGGCAACTATTCTCCAAATGTCCCATGGCAGTATCAAAATTATCTCCAACAAGACCTTTTAATCGAGAACGCAAACTCCTTTTGTTAGAAATAAGTAAGTTATTCTCCTTAGTAAGGGAGGAGTGGGATTCTTTTAACTTGGTGTATTCATCCTTGAGTTGGCTTGTTTTCACACTTAGGGTTATTCTACCCTGAATAAGTTTATCCCTCTCAGCAGTGGCTTCTTTGAGCTTACTTCTCAATAAACATTCCTGTTCATTACATATTTTTTGACAAACATCAAGCTGTTGCGATGATATTGCCACCTTATTTAACAAAGCTCGCTTCTCTTGAGACAGAGTTCCATTCTCATCTGATAAGGTTTCCAACTCCAAATTAGATTTAGTCAAAGAATATGAGAGATGAGACAATTCAGTACTTAATGATTCTTGCTTCTAAACTAAGTGAGCATTTTCCTGGGAAAGATTAAGGTCAACAGAATATGTATGAAGGTTATCTAATCGGTTATATTGCTCCGTCCAAGAATCTCTTTCCATTCGAGTATCTTCCACAATAGATTCCAACTGATATATCTCCATTTTACGCTTCCGATTCAAGGCTTGAAAGGCGAACAAGGTCTTCAAAAAAAAAAAGAAAAAGGAAGTAGTACCTTTTAATTCTTCGTTCTTCTTGCGAAGATTATCACGATCCAGCGAAGTGTTTTGAAGATTACTCTTCAAAGTCTTAATTTCTTGTTCCAAAGACATTTGCGACATTTTGTCAGAACCGAAATACTTACTCAAGGACTCGCAAACACTAGACCTGATGGGATCAATGGAGGTCTTCTTGACATCATTCATGATGTCTGATAAAACTTTGAAAGCTACATCTATCCCTTCCAGATTTTCTTTGGTAAGAGGGATAGACCCAGATGAAGAGGAAATGATGAAGGAAGAAGGAAGAATTGAGTCATCTTTGGTCATAGAAATGCCAGAAGAAGAAATCTGATTAACAAGTGGGGGCGAGACAGGGGCATTGATAGTACAAGTGGAAAGGGGTTTATCTTGAAGAACTTCTTTGATGGAAACTTCAGGAATATCGGCAGAGACATTTCCAGAGGTAGTGAGAATAGGAGAATGAATTGATTTATCCTGCGAAGATATCGCAGGAGAAGATGGTTTATCCTACGAAAGAGGAATTGATTTATCTTGCGAAGATACTGCAGGGGAAGTTGTGAGCTTGAACGGAGGAAAGGAAATATGAGGTGCAACAGGCTTAGAACGACGAGGCTTTTTAGGGGATTTATCAACATTTTTGTCATCCTGCGAATTACAAGTTAAATAAGAAACAGAGGCAGAAATATTGTTATTAAAAGTAAATGTTTCTTTATACCTTGCTATTCGCAGATTTCCTTTTAGTAACAGTGGTTTTCGGTTGCGAGCTCATGAAAATAGTAGGGTTCAGAACGGTGAATTTGGTGTTATATTTGTTCTTACTGAAACAAAAACAGCAGGAGAATCATTAAAGGAAGAACAATATCAAAATAAAATGATTTAATAAACGAGATCAATCACAAAAAGATCAATTTCAGCAGAATCAACGAACCTTGGCGGCTCCATAGAAACAATGGCAGAAAGACGATAAGAACAGTAGCATAGGAATGATAGCAGAAAGATGAGGAGGAGAATTGTAGGAGGAAAAATAACAATAAAAAGTTGCAGACGATGAAGAAGACGAAGTGAAAGAAAGAAAATGTTTTCATGAAGAATTCTTTCTTAAATAGACAAGAAAAGTATGACCGGTTAGCATTTAATATGCCGGTAAAAAAGGAGATTCTGGATACGTGTAAGCGGTTGTCCCTAATTCACGGAGTCTTGTTGGCAAAAAATTGATGAAAAATGAACAGCTGCGGCACTTTGAACACATTAATTCTCATGACATTATCTTCTTTGCAGAGAAGACATGAGAAGAGGCAAGATGTTGGATCAGAATATCGCGACATCAATACCTTGCGAGAATAATATACGACAGCATTGCGATGGTGTCGCAGAAGAGTGATATAAGTGGCGCAATGAATGAAGACAACCACAACACGAGAAAGATATGAAGACCTAGCGAGATCTAGGATGGTTGCGAGATTATATACTTATGTACTTGCGATATTTCGCAAGTCATTCCCGAAAATAAAGGACAGCTTAGCTGTTATCCATCATGTAAAACCCTATATAAGGAGCCGAGTAGGCCTATTGAGAGGGAGTTCTTTTTCAAGTGTTGGCCAAGTCATTAGGAGAGAGAAAGTTTTATAGTGATTGTAATTCTGTAACTCATTTCCATTTCATATTGTAAACATTCAAGAATTCAATCAATAAGAATTATAATTGTTCATCTTAAAATGACTTAATTGTGTATATTCTAGTGAGGGGTGTAGTGTGGGATTTCCTGCAACTACAGAGCTTGACTGGAGAAGCTTTAAAATGGTTTGAAGGATTACCAAGGAATACAATAACATGTTTCAATCACTTGCAGGCTATATTTTTAGGGGCATACATAAGTAATAATTCCTCGCGAACTGGTATTGAAGATGTATTTGGGTTAAAACAAAGGGTTGGAGAAAGCTTGAAGCATTTAACCGTGAGATGGAAGACAATGTGCAAAAAATGGTGGACGTGTGGATGAGAGATATCTTATTCTATCATTCATTAATGCTATGTTCGCAACCAATCTTTTATATATTCAAGTTTTCAGAATCAAGAATACAATCACAATGACTGAATTGCGAGAACTTCAGGAGGAATACATTGCTCTAGAGGAAAAAAAATGAGATGGAATCATACCCTGTTGCGAATACAAGTTCAAGAGCTGCGAATACGAATGCAAGTTTGTTACCTAAATTGATAAGCACAGTGGCGAGCACCTCGCAGAGTCAACAAGAAATAATAATGGGTGACGGTCAGCAAAAGTTAGTAACCATGGGAAGTTGTGATCAGGAAAAATTTGAAAGAGAGAGAAACTTCTATAACCGTGGCGGAAATAACAAAATTCAAAGACTCGATCAGCCAGAAGAAACTTATGGAGGCCAGATGCAGAATTATCATAGAGGGCAGCGAAGTCATAGGGTAGTATGGGAAGAAATCAAGATGCCCCCATTGAATGCAAGTGTGGAGAAAATATGGGAAGCTATAATCCTAATGGAAAACATACATTCACCATGGAATATGGGGAATGAACCGCCTCCGGGTGACAGAAGTCATGAATTCTGTTCCTACCACCATTTTCATGGACACTTAACAAATGATTGTAGAAATATAAAAAGAATCATCCTCAGAATGATAGACCAAGGGAAGCTAAGTCATTTCTTAAAAGGTGAAGAGAAGACTCAACCATTACCACCACTGCCAGAAATTCACAGAGTAAACACAACAAAAGGGAAAGAAACATTTGTAGTGGAAGTTGGAGCAAAAGCCAAAAACTTGTTTAAATGATGGAGAAATTTGAATGATGAAGAAACAAAGAGCAACGGAAGTAAAAGATGTAATAAGTGAATAATTGATTTTAGGTTTGCGATGGTGATCAAAAAAAAAAAAAAAATTATACGACAAACGAAGAAGGAGTACGCGAGAATCTCGCGATCCAGAATATATGAAAATTTGATTAGAGAATTACAGCGAAATTACAATAAACAAAGCAAGACTATGCGATATTTCGCAAAAAATAAAGAGATAATAAAAAAATGAGTGATTTATACGAATGGGACGAACCTTTATGGCGTACACCCTAGTTCGCGAATGATATTTCACAAGAGGAAAATGTAAGACCTAAAGTGCGTCATATAAGGGGGTATCTCTTGACATGGCTCGTGGAAAAGGTTACACCGCCCCGGAACCCGAGTCATGGAAATTTGGGGTCAATAAAGCCCATCCGGGAGATACCTTGGATTTCCAACTATATATAAGGTTATACCTCGGTTGGACGACCGAGGGTCTCTCCCAAGGAGTCGAGTGTATGACCAAGGCGCCGAGGTACACGGTTGAGCCAAGAGTGCCTCGGGGCATTTGAAGTGTCTCGGCCATTCTTGGCAAGTCTTGGCACACGCCGCACTCCTACCAAGAAAACTCCACTTAAGTTGCGTCTCGTAACCATAAGCCCTATAGGTATAAGGGATAAGAGGTTGCGAAAACAACCGGTTGTTGTTAAGACCGGATGAGAGGAGCTAGTCTTGTATGGCGATGTACGCCTCCTTGAAGGGGCAACTAGGGAGATGATAAGGGCGGCACCCTCCATTAGGGAGCCGATAAGTGTCTTAAGACGCAAATGTCATGAGGCTTTATTTTCGCAAGAAAATTTAGGCTTGTCATATTTGTGCGATGATCCTGAAGAGGCAATAGTACTAACGCGAGGATAAGACGAGATCAATGGGTCTTTACATGAAAATGTAAAGACGTCCTGCGATTTCGTCGCAAGACGGCAATGTCATGGGGCTTTAAATTCGCAAGAACTTTTAGGCCTGTCATATTTTCGCAACGAAAACATCCTGCAGAGGCAATAATACTAAGAAAACGATAAGGCAAGATCAATGGGTCATTACATGAAAATGTAAAGACGTCCTGCGATTTTGTCGCAATGATGAGGGGTGGCACAATAAGACCTTTAACTAGGAAGGCAAAATAAGACCACACAAAAAATGAGTAAGCAAATAAGCTTGCGAAAATGGTTATATGCAAACAAATAAGTTTGCGAATATATACACGGAAACAACCAGGAAACATTTGTTCTCGAGAACTTAGCAACAACAGTTGCGAAACTGAAGCATATTATTACATAAAGGTTATCGACTTAATCTCTCATTTGAAAACAAATAATAGAGGCAAGTATGGGAATGAATAGGTGTTTATGGGTGAAAATTACTCCTGTAGAATTTGGTAATTTGGGGTGTGAATGAGGAATGAATCTAAACCCTAAACAAATGCACTGCGCGGTGAGTGCTTGTAGATTCGAGAGATCAACCACACAGGCAAGTCCGGCCTAAACCAAGAAATGGCCGTCCCAGGACTTGTTTCGGTCACAAAGTGAAGGGGATGGGGTTGATCTTAGGGAGGGAAGCGAATAAGGTGTTGAGATTATGAAGGTGTTGGCTTGCTTATGACTTGTACGTAAAGGTGAGCAGGCTTGTGATGGATGCAAGCAAGCTCGGGTGTTTGAATACGTTTTGTACTAACACTTGGTTTTGTCTCGCCTGGACTTGTCTTGTTGTTTGAAATAGGAGAACCTATTTATACAAGTTATCGAGCCTTATTCACGTCTCTCGTGGGAAGTGGAGGAAGTGGAGTGATGGAGTAGTGGAGTTGTGCGTCGATGCCACACGACCGTCTTGCCCACTTCTCTGTTCATCTCTAACCGTCCATGACTTTCGACACGTTCTTGTGATGGCGTGTTGCACGCCGCACGCCTGTAAACCGCCAGAGACCAATACCCCGTATGTATCCCCCAGTTTGTGACATGATTGATGTTCGGAATGTGTGGATCATGGATCCACGAAAGATAGCATGTAATGCTGAATTGAATAATCGTGTTATTCGGGAAGTCGATACTCGTGAAGT
The DNA here is from genome assembly GCA_023531295.1 of Papaver armeniacum. Taxonomy (NCBI): domain Eukaryota; kingdom Viridiplantae; phylum Streptophyta; class Magnoliopsida; order Ranunculales; family Papaveraceae; genus Papaver; species Papaver armeniacum. The sequence goes on from JAJJWW010014791.1 coordinate 325,770, forward strand.
ATCGTGTGTATTTTATGTGTACCGCATTATGGTGTGGTAAAGTGATGGGTAATGACGCCTCACTAACCAAATAACTCCCGACTGTGGTTGTATAACCAAGTCTGGTGAAGTTGGACGGATGAGATGATCTTTGAGACACTCATGCGACCGATTAATGAATATTAGGGCTTTTTGAAGAGGTGCGCAAAGCATCACTCTTCACCTTGGTCGAAATCAAGCATGGAAAGGATTTGGAGAGGACCGACCAGGGCATGTGTGTAGATAGCATGCCGGTGTACACGTCCATGTCTCACTGTCCCATGAAGGTGCGAACTAGGCCACTCAATTTGACCTAAGCAAGAGGAGTGGTTGAGATCGATTTTGCAATAGGAAATTGATGCCGCAAAAGGCCGCGCATCATGCTTTTTCCGGCGCGCGTTCCAAGATGACCTAACTTGGTCGGCCTTGGCCGATGGGTTTGACGTGAAGATGGCATGCTGGTGTTCATGCTTATACCTGAATATCCCATGAAACGTGATCCGAGCCATCCAAATCGTCCGTGAAGTTGAACGGTCGAGATCGGTTTGTGGTTTGGGGGCGTGGCCATGCTAGTTTGGACACACGTTTTGGGATGGCCGGGCATGATATGCCTTAGCCGAACACATGAGGAGGTAGATGGGCCACGGTGGTCATCCGGTATGACCGGGACGCTTTTTAATATAATCTGTGACCCTCCATTCGTGCCAGAGAAGATGGACGCGCGTGATGCTCAAAACCCTAATTTTGGGTTTCAAGCCGTGCGTCATCTCTTGTTTGGGTGATGATTTTTTCACGGCCAAATATTGTTGGTCTTGACCGATTGGTCAAGTGTGTAGGCGGCCCACGGTGATCGTGTTGACATGCTCGGGCCCTTTGAGTCTACATCTACACCCTCCATCTATACTGCGAAGATGGATGGTTGAGACCGCTGCGATACATGTAATATGCCGCAAAACCCTAATTTAGGTTTTAGTCCATAATGCTTGGTATGAACGGTTTCTTGGCAAGTTAGGCCAATGACCGACCATGCGGGGTGGCCGTGGGTATTCCATACCGCTTGGGGGTGATGGAATTGATCCGGGGCCATCCAATCATGCTTATGGAGTTGGATGATCGCGATCGATCATATCCGGACTGATACGATCGGTCCCAAGAATGGGTATTCCATACCTTTCGGTGGTGATGGAATTGATCCGGGGTCATCCAATCATGCTTATGGAGTTGGATGACTGCGATGGGATCATATCCCATCGATACGATCAGTCCAGGATGCTCAATCGGGCTAGTATAACACACCGAGAGGGGCTCAATCGGGCTAGTATAACACACCGAGAGTCAGCCACTGTACGGGTATTTCGTACATGGTTTCATTATAGTCTTGGAGGTTCGTGTTACTCAGAAGAGTAACACTCATCATCATGCCACACCGATAATGAGTCTTTGAAATACAAGGCTGATATGAAATTCACAGGATGGGATTGTTGCCACATGCTCCAACCTGGAGGAATTTCATGTATTCACAGAATGGGATTGTTGCCACATGCTCCATTCTTGGTGAATCAAGTGAGGGAGTATCCAACACTTATAAATGGCTTTATCTTTTACAAGATGTCATCGCATGATTTTTCTCGGGTTTTTACAAATTTAACCTTAAACGAAAATCCACCATCAACATTAAGTCCCTCGCCTAGCACATAATGGTTACACTATTGTGTGGTAGGCATGAGATGGTGACGATTAAAGATAAAACTTATGAGACAAAGTTAGATGTTACCAGGAGAGACGGGTCATCCTGTTGTTGGAGTATGTCACGTTTAAAAGGCGCTAGGAGAGCGTTCCACTAGTATGATGTCGGTCTTGCCTGCTTCTATCGACCTTGCTATGCCTACTTCGTTCGAGGGGCCATTGCGTCGGCTTGATCGAACGTGGGCTTGATGTGCCTGTTTTGGTTAATCGTGGGTGCGTTGCGTCTTATGTGCTCAAATGTAAATGTGGGTCCTGTAGAAAGCATTGAAGCAGCTTCTGGAGCAGGCCCGGGAGAGCGTTGAAGTGTTGGAGCTAGAACGCCTTCTCCTGGAGAGAGAGAGTTTTGATTGGGGACGGCTGTGTCTGCTTCGACCAATCTGGGGCTGGGATCAAGTGGTACCTGTCGCGTGCCTGACTGAACGTCGACCCTGTGTTTCGACTGAAAACCGGCCCTGTTGCGTGCGCCGGACTAGAAGCTTGATCAATACCAGACTAGAAGCTTGATCAATACCAGACTTGAGACTTGATCAATACCGGACTTGAAACTTGAGTGATACCGGACTAGAAGCTTGATCAATACCAGACTTGAGAATTTATACCGGACTAGAAGCCTGATCAATACCAGACTTGAGACTTGATCAACACCGGACTTGAAATTTGTACCTACTTGAAACCAATACCAGACTTGAAATTTGAGTGATACTGGTGTTTGGACCCAATGCCATTTTTTGTGCATTTTAACGTGAGTTGTGTCTTGTCATGCGTGACTACATGCCTCATGCGTTTTTCATACAAGTTCTAACTCCTGTCTTTTATTTCATTGTGGAATGAAGAAAAGAACTCATGTTGAGATGTGTTCTGGGGATAATGCTGGTGCCAAGTCAGGAGGTGTTGTGACTTCAATATGCCGAACATTGATGATGAGTAGTTCACCGCGCCCTTTCAACTATATGAAAATATTTGTTCCACAGGATAACCCTCCTCCTATCGACTTCATGGTTTTTCATGCTCCGCTGGGTCCTCATGAAGGATGGATGAGACGCATGTTGAGCAATGAGTACATCAAAGATAACTTGACCAGAGCGCAGATTATTGATGTAGCTTTAGTGTTGAAACGACTCAAGAGGATGTTAAAGTGGCTTTTGGTGCGAACGTTGAGGTGGATCCTGGAGAGAGTGTTGAAGAAGGATTATGAAGCAAACAGGGGTCTGGAGAGAGCATTGAGGCGGCTCTTGAATAGACCATTGGAAGCAACCACCGGGAGGGAGCGTTAAGCGGCTTCCTCTTGATTCGATTTACCCTTGCGAATTCCATGATTCTTGGTGACCATCTTTCTCGTGTTGAAGAAGTCTTTGGTGACGGTGAAGGAACTTCATGCTTTGAGCCTCGATCCCAAGCGTGGTTTTACATGGTTTGTTCGTAGTGGTTGTTGTCGAGCAGGATATGGAATATCTTGGACATTGTTTCATCATTGTGGGAGTCGTGCATGTGGTAATTGGAGTTGGAGTTGGCGGACGCGCGGGGATGTTGTATCTCGGTAGTTTTTCCTCTTGGTGCTTAAGGGAAATGCTTAGAAGGCTGAAGGTTGTATCTTTGTTGGTGAGATATATGCCCCTACGAACATTATGAGGCCCTTCATTACCGACAGGCCCGGTTCTTTCTATCGTGGGGCACATGTTGTTGTAGATGAGCGTTCAACGGCCGAGAGGATGACCAAAAGCGGATTGTCCAACATAGCATGATAGACATGTACCACCGTCGATAAAGTGACTCGCTAGGATCTTGCTCGATATGACGCGTGGACATCGTTATCTTCTTGAGGCTGCTCCTTTGAGGTATCGGCTCCGGTGGAAGATTTCCCTCATAGAGCGTTGATACGTTGTAACCGGCATTCTTTAAAACAAATGGCGGTATGGTATAATAAAAATTTCCGAGAGGAGTTCGAAAAAGCTATCTTACTTGCATCATGCTCGTACATCCTTGTCAGGTTGAAGCCGCTATATCCATCCATGGAGGAGAACATGCCGTGTCCATTTTGGTTGCATCTACTAATATGTCGATGTTAGGTAGAGGAGGATCATTTTTGGAGTTGAAGACTGTTCAAGTCTCGAAATCTATACATTTGAGACGATATCACGTACGAATTGCCTCGGAGATTATTTGACTGGCTTGGATCGGAGATTGTATGAATGCTTACACAAGGTCGGCCGGTGGAGATAGGCCTAGGAGATTCCTCATCGTCGAGCTCATCTGTTGTGGAGCTGGTACCGTCTTGTAGCTGTCGCGGAGCGTCCAACACCTCCTCTTGCGTTTAGTCATTCTTGCAGCATTCAATTGGGCGGAGAGACTGGGTGCTAGTCTCTCCTGCTAATTGCTACTTGACGGCGCCAGTATATCGTCTTCTCCTTCTGATCACGGCTTGCCTCGAAAGAGCGTCCCCTTTTGGTGTGAGCATGGGTTGAAGTTTCACCGGATAGAGATGGATGCCTTGTCAGGAAAGATGCGTCGTGGTGCTTAGCCTCCAGTGATGCAAGTCGGTCTTCTTCATGGATTGAATCCCACGTGGGTAGTGGGGTGCACAGGACTTCGTCTGACCTTCCTGCAGGAGTTTCTTTTGGCTCGAACAGTTCCACTCCGCATATCAGTGCGTACGGAGACAATGATGCAGGAATACATATGACTTCCTCATTTATCATGGTCTTCAGGCACTGGTGATATGTTGAAGGGATGACCTTATTGTCATGAAGCCATGGTCTCCCCGTATGTGTTGGTCTGGTTTCCTTCGAAGTCCGTCATTGTGGTGGGTTGCCGTACAATCTTGCATGGGCTAACCTTGGCTGTCCTGAGAGTCTTGAGAGTAATCACATTCGAAGATGCTCCTGTGTCGACGAGGGCCCTCCTGAACTCTGAACCCTTGATGCGTGCAGTAACATGTAGGGCCCGGTTGTGACCTTCCTCTGCCATCATGTCGTCTTCTGTGAATGTAACATTATTTACATATGTTTCCGATGCAGTCGAAACTTCTGGACGAGGAGGAGTCAGGTGTACGTCCATAGCTATTTTATTGACTGCAGCAAAACGTCTCTGCTCGTTGATTCTTTGAGAGGTGTGAAAGTTTGCATAAACTTTACACTAGAGAAACCGCTTCCCGATCCACCGGCCTCTGGTTCATAGTGAAACTATTGACTTGAGGAAGATCGTTGTGAGGATCAGTCCCCAGTGTAGGAGCCTCCATGGCAGGACCGCTCATATCTGATGTCGCTTCTTTGATCAGGTCCATGTAGGTCCGTGCCTTTGAAGTACCTTTTCCGGTGCGTTGAATGCATTCCTTGTTGGCTCCAGGGGCTGTTGCGGGTCATGTGGAAATCGATCAGTTAATGTCTTAAGAAAAGTGAGTACCTCTTTCTGAGTTGAGGCCATATCCGTTTGAGTCTTGGCAAGAGCTTCCTGCTTTTCCATCAAGTCTGCAATGGTAATGGGAGATGGTCCTCCTCTCGCCTCCTCCGGCTCCTCGTCCCGATGAAGGAGTGGAAGTTGTTGCTCTGGTGACTACCGGAGGTGTTACATGATGAGATGCCGGGATTTGCAGCTGCTCTGGCTCTGCAGTGATGGGAGGTTTTGTAATATCACCGCTAAGTGATCAATTCAACGTTCCCATCTCTCGTACTCACGTGTTCCTTGATTGATTTCTCCCTCCTCAAGCATTTCTTCACATCTTCGACAAGGGTATTGAGATATAAATCTTCCAGCAGGGATCCGTAAGATGCAGGCTCCATTTCTTTATCCGGTAGACGTTGTGGTACCCGGACAAGTCTTTTCCTCTGTGGAGTTGCCTCGAGTCTTCGTTGTCAGCTGGACCATGTTGTTCGCCTCTCCTGAGTCCCCTGTGATTACGCGCTCTTTTTGCATCTCCACTGGTAAAGGTGTGACTCCTGACTAAGGATTCAACGTTTCTTGCACTGCCTGAGTAGATGCATGCCGACCCTTCTTGTAATTGTGATGTTATATCATTCAAAAGGCGGAATGTTTCGCTCTGTCTCTTAGCGATACCGGCTTGATTTGCCAAGACATCCTCCAGCATTCTAGCTACACTTCCCATGATATCTGAACCACTCGTGGTCTCACAGTGAGGATACATCGCGAGATGAAAACCGAAAAATTGAGGATTCAATTTTTTGCAACCGATAGATCAACCTCCCAATGTGGTCGCCAATTGTTTATGGGTGAAAATTACTCCTACAGAATTTGGTAATTTGGGGTGTGAATGAGGAATGAATCTAAACCCTAAACAAATGCACTGTGCGGTGAGTGCTTGTAGATTCGAGAGATCAATCTGTGCAAGTCCGGCCTAAACCAAGAAATGGCCGTTCCAGACTTGTTTCGGTCACAAAGTGAAGGAGATGGGGTTGATCTTAGGGAGGGAAGCGAAAAAGGTGTTGAGATTGTGAAGGTGTTGGCTTGCTTATGACTTGTGTGAGAAGGTGAGCAGGCTTGTGATGGATGCAAGCAAGCTCTGGGTGTTTGAATACGTTTTGTACTAACACTTGGTTTTCTGTCTCGTCTGGACTTGTCTTGTTGTTTGAAATAGGGCGGAGAACCTATTTATACAAGTCATCGAGCCTTATTCACGTCTCTCGTGGGAAGTGGAGGAAGTGGAGTGATGGAGTAGTGGAGTTGTGCGTCGATGCCCACGCGACCGGTCTTGCCCACTTCTCTGTTCATCTCTAACCGTCCATGACTTCGACACGTTCTTGTGATGGCGCGTTGCACGCACGCCGCACGTAAACCCGAGACCAATACCCAGTATGTATCCCCCAGTTTGTGACATGATTGATGTATGGAATGTGTGGATCGTGGATCCACGAAAGATAACATGTAATGCTGAATTGAATAACTGTGTTATTCAGGAAGTCGATACTCGTGAAGTATCGTGTGTATTTTATGCAGGTACTGCATTATGGTGTGGTAAAGTGATGGGTAATGACGCCTCACTAACTTAAATAACTCTGACAGGGGTTGTATAACCAATTTGGGTGAAGTTGGACGGATGAGATGATCTTTGAGACACTCATCTGCGACCGAATTAATGAATATTAGGGCTTTTGAAGAGGTGCGCAAGCATCACTCTTGACTTGGTTAAAATCAAGCATGGAAAGGGATTTGGAGAGGACCGACCGGGCATGTGTGTAGATAGCATGCCGGTGTACACGTCCATGTCTCCTTTGTCCCATGAAGGTGTGTGCAGCTACTCAATTTGGCCGGCAAAGAGGAGTGGTTGAGATCGATTTTGCAATAGGAAATTGATGCCGCAAAGGCCGCGCATCATGCTTTTTCCGGCGCGCGTTCCAAGATGACCTAACTTGGTCAGTCTTGGCCGATGGGTTTGACGTGATGATGGCATGCTGGTGTTCATGCCTATACCTGAATATCCCATGAAAACGTGATCCGAGCCATCCAAATCGTCCGGGGAAGTTGAACGGTCGAGATCGGCCAGGTTTGGGAGGCGTGGCCATGCTAGTTTGGACGCACGTTTTGGGATGGCCGGGCATGATATGCCTGGCCGAACACATGAGGAGGTAGATGGGCCCACGGTGGTC
>JAJJWW010014792.1:0-10000 GCA_023531295.1 Papaver armeniacum
TTTAATTTTGACACGGCACACGGGGTTAAGGAGACCCCAACCAAACAAAAAAGAAACAAGAGAAACAACAAAAACAACAAAACAAAAAAAAAAGAAAAGGAAAACCAAAGACACGCGAGCCTATTCAAGGCTTACTACACCCCGTAATACACTCTTCCAGTTTTGTCATCTTCGATAATCTTTTTAAGAGCAGGAGAGAACTGCTCAATGGCTAACTCTACATATTTCTGATTAGGGTGGAGTTTCGAAAGAAAATCAGCTGCCTGGTTAATTTCACGAAAACAATGAGTAATTTTCACTGAGGTGAACTTAGAAAATAAGTTCATAACTCTTCTCCAAACCTGGATGACATTCCAGGGAGGCTTGGGATCAGCACTATTTAGCAGCTGGCAAACAGTCCAAGAATCTGTACAGATGTGAATAAATTTAGCTTCAATCTTGATAGCAATCAACAAGCCCAATTCAACTCCCTGCAGTTCATGAGTTGTACGTAAAATGGGATGACAACCCCCATAGCAAACAACTAGAGGATCTCCTAAGGAGTCTCTAATAAGGGCACCAAAACCAGCATAGTTGTCTCCTTTAGACCCATCAGCATTGATCATAACATCATATCCAGTAGGAGCTTTCCAAGTACAGGGAATAGGCACTTTAAGAATAAATTCACAGTCAAATCTCCACCTGTTTATGAAGTCTCTATTAGAAGTAGAATCATCAGTCTTCAAATTCACATTGCTCATTTTCAACCAAACGTCCTGGATAATATTGTAACTAACAGCCTCCACGGAAGAATATTTAGAGGTAAAAACTCTAGAGTTCCTTTCCCTCCAAATGTGGTAGATGAAACTGTTGAAAACCATTCTTCTCACAAAAGAAATTAAATTGTTACTTTTGAAACTTTCGGCACACCAGGCCACTTCATCAGTCCAAGTCTGGCAGACATTCCTACTAAACCCCATCTTAATCGAAAGACCCTTCCAAATCTGAGCAGCAAACTCACAACTGTGAAACAAGTGACTCTCATTTTCTAAGACATGATCACAAAAAGTACAAGGAGCAGAAGCCATGAGACCCCATTACATAAGCTTATCTCTAGTTTTAAGCCTCCCATGTAAAGCAATCCAAGTAATGAAAGTATGTCTAGGGATATGATGTTTAAACCAGACAAGAGAGCTCCACTGAACTGAATCACCAGAGCTTACCAAGGCAGAGTACGTAAGTAGCTTTCATATTAAACTCACCTGAAGTGCTAATTGACCAGACCACCTTGTCTTCAGCATCACCAGAAATGTCAGCCATGGAGATTTGAGAGAGAGTATCAGCAACATTAGAATCAGCACAATCTGGCAAGCTCCATTCCCCTTGAACAACAAAGTCTGCCACAAAACAATCTCTGCAAGGAAAATAGTTCTGAATAATTTCCTCATCCACCCAGTCAATAAGTTTGCCTTTAGGGTGCCAAGAATCAGTTAGAAACTTTGTGGATTTCCCATTGCCAATAATAGTAACCACCACCTCTTTAGCAACACTTCTCTGTTCTAGAATTCTACGCCAGCACCAAGAAGCATCCTGAGGAACCTTAATTGACCAAAAATCTTTATTCTTAAGAAGATTTTTATGGACCCAGTCTGTCCAGATGGTATGATTGCCAGAAATTATATCCCACAAATGCCTTAAGTTAGCAGCATTGTTTGAAACTTCAATGTCTCTCACTCCCAAACCACCTTCGTTATATGGATGACAAATAGTAGACCAGCTAACAGGACAATTCTTCTTGTCTAAGTCACTTCCTGCCCAAAGAAATTTCTTAAAAATGCTATTTAATTCCTTAATAGCCCTCTTGGGAAGGATAAAACAGGAAAGCCAGAAGTAAACCATCCCAGCAAGAACATATTTGATAAGAAGCAATCTACCAGCATAAGTCAAATCCCTAGATTTCCAAGATTTAACCCTGGAAGTAACTCTGGCAATCAGTGGTTGACAATCCAAATAAGACAACCTAGTAGATAGAAGGGGAACACCCAAGTACCTGACAGGTAAGTTATCCTTAACACAATCCAAAATACTCACAATGTCAGATAAACAATTATTGTCCACAACTGAAGAGAACAGAGAAGTCTTCTCTTTATTCATCTCAAGACCGGTACAAGAAGAAAAAGTAACAATACATGTCTTCAAATTCTCAGCTGCTTCTCTAGTACAAAACCAATACATCATCTGCAAAGCAAAGATGAGTAAGGCCAGTAAGCTTGCATCTAGGATGCATACCAAACTATTTAAGAGCCACTTGATTTTGAAAGATTAAGCTCATCAACTCCATTACCATAACAAACAAATAAGGGGACAGGGGACACCCTTGCCTCAACCCTCTATTAGCTCCAAAATACCCATAAGGAGATCCATTAATAAGAATAGAGTACTTGGGAGTTGTTATACAAAGCTTGATCCAAGAAACAAAAAGCTCAGGAAATCCCATTTTTTGTAAGGTAATGAGAATAGCATTCCAACTAACAGTGTCATAGGCTTTTTTTAGATCAATCTTTAGAGTGCATCTAGGAGTTCCAGAATCTCTATGATAGTTCCTAACTATTTCATGGGAAACCATAATATTATCTTGGATGGATCTACCACTGATAAAAGCAGATTGATTAGGATTGATCAGGTCTCTCAAAACTGACTTCATTCTCATAGCAATAATTTTGGCTATACATTTATAAACCACAGTACAACAAGCAATGGGTCTATAATCTCCTACACCATTAGGATTTTCCTTTTTAGCAACTAGAGTCAGAAAAGTACTATTGATCTCTTGTAAAAATTTTGATTTGGCAAAAACATTCTGCACAGCAGCAACAAATTCATCCCCTATAACAGACCAACATACCTTGAAAAAATGGCTGGTAAAACCATCAGGACCAGGTGATTTATTAGAACCAATAGAAGAAAGAGCCTCCACCACTTCATCTCTAGACACAGGTTGAATCAGTTTAGCACAATCATTTTCACTAACCAACTTCTCAAAAGAAATCATATCAATAAGATGACCATATGTAGTATGAGTTCCATCTTCATCAAATAAATCAGAGAAGAACTTAATGCAGTCAAGAGCAATATCATTATCATCATTTAACAGAATATTATCTTGAGAGGTCAAAGTCAGAATATTATTCCTGGATCTTCTCTCTTTAATGGAGTTGTGGAAGAATGAAGTATTAGAGTCTCCAAGCTTTAACCACTGAACTTTGGATCTTTGATGCTTCATAGATTCTTCATATCTAGCCACTTTGGAATACTGTTGCACAGCCAATTTCTCTTTTCTAGCCAATTGAGGACAAAGAGGAGCTCTCTGCACCTGATCTTGAATAGATTGTAAATCTTGCTTAGCCTTAAAAACTTGTTCAGATAAGTTCTTGAACCTGATCTTCTTCCAAGCAATGATACTAGCTTTAACTTTCTTCATTTTAGAAATAAGAATAAACATAGGATTACCTCTGATTTTTCCAGACCAAGCACGTCTCACCAGGTCCATAAAATCAGGCTCCTTTGTCATGAAATTGAAGAATCTAAATGGGGGAGGCCCATGTTTACGCTTCTCATAGATAATAGTAACACAAGGTGAATGATCATAAATGCCAGGATTAAGAAATTCAGCCTTTGATTCAACAAATTGATCCATCCATTCTATATTAACCAAAACCCTGTCCAATTTAGACCCAATTCTATTATCTCCCTGCTTATTGAACCAAGTAAGAAAACACCCTGAATAAGGAAGATCCATCAACTGAGCATTCTGCAAACAAATACTAAATTCTTGATAATGACTAGGTCTAACATCAGCTCCTCCTATCTTATCAGTATGATTTAAAATAGAATTAAAATCTCCTAGAACAACCCATGGTTTAGAATTGATTTGAGAAAAGGAAGAAAGGTCCTGCCAAAGATTTCTCTGAACCATAGGATCATTACTACCATAAACAAAAGCGCCTATGAAACTAACATTATTATTAGTGTTAACTTCAACAAAAATAACCTGAGAAGAGGAGTGAATTAAATAAATGTTGACCACAGAAGTATTCTAGCCAATCCATATTCTTCCAGAAGCATCATTATTATAATTATCAATAAACTGCCATTTAGGCATAATCTTATTCATAATCCTACTAGCATTAATACTCTGAACATGAGTTTCAACTATGCCCATTAAATCAATATCATTATTCCTAATAAAAGAACCTACTTCAGCTTGCTTTAGAGGATCATTTAGACCTCTGATATTCCATATTGCTAATTTAAACATTATGAGAGATAGTGAGGTTAGGCTTCTTACCCCTAACAGGTTTCTTCAAATCAGGTCCCTTAGCAGGAATTCCTATCTTCAAGGAATCAAAGCCACCAGAAGATTTAATAAAATGGGCCCTAGCTCCACTCCCTGAAGCAGAACCAGCATCACCAGATTGCTTACCATCTAATTCCATAATATTCAAATCTTGTTCAACCAACACATCAAACATATTAGTAGTCTGCAATAAACCCACAGAAGAAGAATTACCAGCCAAATGAGAACTATCCTTACTGGGTATCTGAGCTTGATGTTCAACCACTTCCATCTGACTAACCACTGACTCAATTTCAGTATCATCTCCTCCACTAGAGGGTCCTGCATTTTCTTTAGCATCCCTATTCCTTTTAGTAGACTTAACAACCCAACCATTCTTGTCAGGTCGAGGCTTATTTCCTTGAGGTGCAGTCTCTCCTTGAGATTTCATAGAATCCTTACATTGAAGAACAGAATGATTAAAAGTATGGCAATGAGTACACATGGGAGGTCTCCAAGGGTACTCAACTGAAACTTCAAACGCTAGCTTACCATCCATGTACACAAGAATTGTACTAGGAAATTCACAATTAGTATCAATTTCTACACAAATTCGGGCATAACTCATTCTAGTTCTATTCATAGTCTCGCTTATCCAACATAATTGGAGTGCCAAAGACAACTTGCAATATTTCCTAAACCAAAGAGCACTCCACATGTATAGAGGAACTTTTCTCAGATTCAACCAAATAGGTATAGTTCTAAGTTCTTCTAATTCTTTCTCAAGATCTTTATGCCAGAGTCTGATAATAAAGAGTTGTTGAGCGATATAAATCGAACCCTGCTCAAGAACAACAATCCTATCCTCCTCCAGAACAAAATCAAACACAAAAGACTTTTCACCATGAATAGTCATATTAAATTCTCCTTTAGGTTTCCATAAACGATTAACAGAATTTTTGACTTGCATAAAAGAAAGACGCTTACCCACAAAAGCCCCAATAACCAGATCTTCACATTTTTTATATCAGAAACAAAATCAGCTAAGGAGAATGATGCTGCCTTCTTCCCATTAATAAGCACTGGCTGTTTAAACATCTTTTCCTTGTCTTGAATAGCACCTCTTTCACCAGAATAAAATTCTGACCAATTGATAGATCCAAATTTCGGAATCGAACCACCAACAGGACCACCAACAGGTCCAAAACTTGCAGGTAAACCCTAGAAGTACTAGAGTTTTTCTCAGGATTAAGAATAGCACGAGATCCCCCCCATTTGAGAATCCCCTGCCTCAAGGGAGGAAGACAACAGAGGAGGAACACCAGGCTGCAGCGTTGCCATTACGCCGCGAGTAATGGCGAAGAGAAAAAGAAAATCAGGAGGAGAAGAAAAGTCAAACCAATCGCACCACCAATAGAAAATCGCACCACCTCACTGCTTCTCTCTCCTATTTATTAACCCCACTAGTAACCCCCCCACCCACCCCCCCCACCACCACCACTCTTTGTTTGTTAGGTTTCACAAGTTGTGTCTTTTATTGACACTCTTTATTCTCTTAGAAATTTCTTTGTACTCTTTGCGGGCTTTTCGTTCTTGGTTGTTGTATTCGCCTACACACGACTTGTGTGCATTTTATTCTTTTTAATCGATAAAAAAAAAAAAAAAAACTCAAGGAGATGGGAGGACTATGCATAAGAAATCTGATGGCAGCAAATGTAGCAATGCTGGCAAAGTGGAGCTAGAGATACACTCAGGAAAACCATAATTTGTGGAGGAAAATAATTCAACAAAGAACTAAGTCTCGTGTGAAGGATTTATGGCTTAAAGAATACAAATCTACATATGGGAGAAGTTTCTGCAGAGAATTCAAAATGCTAAAGGCTTGGTCCAATGGAACTCAAAGTTCTCCATAGGCAGAGGGGATGAAGTAAAATTCTGGCAAGATGCATGGAATGGTGCAATCCCCTTCAAAGACACACACAGAAGAGCTTACAAAGCTACTAACAAAAAACATGCCAAAGTCGTAGGCTTAATTCAGAATGGTGCATGGACAATTCAGCTAAGAGAAAACCCTTCTCCAGAACTACTAGCCGATTTAAATGACACTACGCAATCCCTACAATTGATAATCTCCTTAAAAAAGGATGTCAGATCAACAATATTATGTGTAGCCTCTGCGGTGGAGAAGTGAAAACTGTTGATCACGTTCTCTTAAAATGCAGCTTCTCGAAAGAAATATGGAGATACTTCAGTTCAAAAATGGATGCTAGTTGGGTTCATAAAGACACCATCAAATCTCAGTTTGAAGAATGGAGATTCTCCCCGCGCAAGACTATAGCCAAAAATATATGGATGATGCTGCCTTTTGCCATTTCTTGGGACATTTGGCTTGAGAGAAATAGAAGAACTATGGCAAACAAGCGAGCCAGACACCATGATTAGATGGTTATAGAGGTTTAGAGATTAGTCTTTCAAAGGGGGTCGATTAAAAACTGGTTTAGATTGGTTTCTTTTATTGATCTTGTAAACAATTGGGAAGCTTCGGTTGATAGAAATAGGTAACTGGGCTGCGATTCGAGGTTTGTGGTTTGTGACTACTTGTTCCGAGCATGTAGTCATTTTTTTCATTTTTTTTCTCAATAAAATCTTACCCCTTTGCTTAAAAAAAAAAAAAAAAAAAAAACAGTTTGACCCCATAAAAGGTTCCAATCCACCGAGTTAAAACGAGTTAGTTCCGACTCAATTGATTTGACTCACAGTTAGTTCCGACTCAATTGATTTGACTCACAAATCCAGTGAGTCAAACGAGTTATCCCAACAGAAGCGAAAAAAGTATTTACGACGGGGGATTTGACTTCTATGGACTAATAACATAAGAAACAATACATGTCTTGGCTATTGCCGGGGGACATGGAAGAAATGATGATGTCAAAACAACTAATTCGACTGCCCAAAAGAGCAATGGGATTAGATAAGCAAGAAGGCAAAGAATGCCAATCATTTCACACAAAAAGGATTTGAAGATGCTCATCTTTTGAAGTGCGCAACTGTTAGCTGGGGAATGATACAGCATTAAATGTATTTGCGCAACAGTATTGTGAAAATGTACCCGAGGAAGCAAGAAATTATTTTAAAGAAGCTGCACAAAATCTTGGTGAAGCAACAGTGTCTAGGAGAAGAAAGAAAGTACTCCAGCGGATTTTCTTAAAACACTCGACATTTTAAAGGATGCGAGGCATATATCTAATGAGGATGCATTGGAAGTTTAATTTGAAGTGGCCGAGCTTACTGGCTGGCAGAAGTTGTCTGCGGCCGAGTTAACCAGTTACAAAACCGCAAGAACAGTTATGATCAAGTTAAAAGAATGCAGCTACGGTTTTAGTTACCTGCCATTACAAACACAAACAACTGTCAACGAGTACAGGCTTGCACCCAGTAACGAGGCCAGAACGAGTACAGGTTTGCACCTCAGCTGCAACAACCTCTGATCTTTTGCTGGGTTTACCCATGTTGGCGGAAGATTAACCAACTGGTGATCAAAGAGAAGAAAAGGTCCTATAGGTTGATCTGGTGTTGCCTTAAAAATAAGTGGGAACGTTATATATACCCCTACTTTTAAGAAGACTTCACAAATACCCTTAGCACTTATAATAATACCCCTCCCCTCCTCAAAGGAATTATTAATTCCAAATTCACCCTCCCCAAATTATGAAATGGATCTGAGATTGTTTATTTCATTTTCAGTTTTCTTCTCCTCTCCTCCTCTTTCAACCACTACTGCTACTACCACCACCATATCTATCTACCACCACCATATCTACCGCCGCCATCGCCACCACTACCACCAAAACCAGCACCATCTTCTCCGATATGATCGTATTTTGTTATGTTTCAGATTCAATAAAACTTTGTCACTACCATCATCTTCTTCTCCGACGGAAAAGTTTCTCTTCTTTGATTATGATGAATATTTGATTTAGATTTTGGAGTTTGAGAGAGATTAAGGTTTTTAATTATGCATTCTATCTCTGATTTAATTTTTGGTGGTGACGGTGGTTGAATTGATAAAGATATGGTTAGGGGTTCGAGCTACTGGTGGTGGTGTGGTAACTAGTTGCGATTTTGATTTTTGTTGGATACTTTGAACATACAGTCTTGTCAATTTGATTGCTCGATCCATTTTTTAAGCGACTAACATTATTATGGTGTTTTTAGATTTGAAGACATTGATACTGAAGGAGGTGGTGGCGGTGGTGATGGTGGAGAAGGATTATTTGAAACTATGTGGAAATATCGATGATGATGTGGTGGTGGTGGTGGTGGTGGTGGTGGCGGCGGCGACGGTGGAGGAGGTATTTCTGTTTTTGTTTTCAGATTTCAGATTAGGGGTTTTTAATTACTTTGAAAAAAAAAGATGCTTGATTGAATTTAATATTGTACTCATGTATATGTTAACTTTAGAAACCTTAAATTGCCTGCTCATATGATAAGTGACTTGATTTGTGAACTAATAGTAAGAAATTAATCGGGATTCAAAATTAAGCATGATCTAGATATTCCGTGGATGTTGACATTTTTGTGGTTCCTTGATCTAGGTAAGAAGTGATTTTGAAAGCACTTCTGTTGGATATGTAATATAGAAATTGAATTTATTTTATGAATTTTTTCATGAAGTCTTACTAGTGCTGGGTAAGCACAAGATGACAAGATGATTCTCACCACCATGTGTGCTTAGGAACTCATTTCTTTGTTTCCTAGAGGTGGTTAAAGGTGGTCAAAACAAGATATGTATTGCTGAAATGAATTTTCTTGATTTATCGGTGAATGCAAAATGGTTTAGATGGTTAATTCGTAATAATAGTGTATGTTGGTGGTTGTTCCCCGGGTTAATTTGTATGCAAACGTACATGTCGATGAGTTCATATTTCATATAGCTAATGATGTATTGATTTTTTACTTTGGTGCACATTTTGTATTAGAGTACTGTGTAATTTTAATAGCAACACTTAAGAGTTTTATTGAGTGTTTATGTTAACTTCTTTATCATAAAAATTAATTGCAGGTAGCATAATTTAGTATCATTTGGTGCACTATCCCATGATGTAAGAATAAAATGATGTTTACATTTTCTTCTGTGAAGGAAATTATGACTCTGTGTATATGTGTGACCATACTAACTTTAGACACTCTTACACATTCACAAATGCCAGGAACTAGAAATGCTAACATAGTTGTAGAACTGGTATCTGTAATGAATATTTCTTGTTTTATGCACGTAAAAATATTACAGAACTGGTATATCTATCTGTAATAACAATTTCGTTTATTACGCATGCAAAATACTCAATACTGCAACATTTCTTTTGTCTTGACAGGTGTATATAGCTGCATTGATGTTCCCCTCTAGTCATTGTGGTGGAAACTGATCCAGGAGTCACTAGCTTATGAAGTGCGGTTGGTGGTGAGATGTTGATTCTTTGTCGCAAAAGATGAATGCCAGCTGAAGTGCAGGAATGAATCACAATAATGGTTTGTGCATCAAAGCTTATGATGTGATTTTGGTATGTTATTTTATATTGATATTTTATATTGACGAATCTGTAGTGCAATGGTAGCACAACCGACTATATGTCAGTAGATGTGTGTTCGATTCACGCCAGGTTCATTCAGTTGTGTATAATTATT
>JAJJWW010014792.1:12500-118052 GCA_023531295.1 Papaver armeniacum
TATGGATGAATGATCGATCTCTGTAGTCGAGCAGGGAAATTAGAGATTTAGGTAAATTACAAGTGCACCGACAAAACTTATTAACTACAAACATCAAGCTAATTACATTCCCACTACCTAGATTTTAGTTTTAACCTCCCAAGTGTTCACTCGACTCTATCTTCATCACTTATTAACTAAGAACACCCAGAGCTCACTGGACACTACTCTTCGCAGATAAAAATCTCAGCTCCTGCTGAAATTTTAGGAACTAGCAAACACTTTACAAAATATTCATCTTTAAGCACACAACTAAAAAAGGTTCTGAAAATATATGTTATGGATGTTCATCAGTTAACACAGGTAAAACTGTAGCTAGATAAAGAAGTACTAACAACAATGAATTCTCTCACTCACGATTCCTAGCGTTAGAGTTCTTGGAGCACAATATCAATTCGAAGAGCGATAAAATGTTTTTCTAAATGATTAACGTTAAGAACAAATCCATCAAATTGATGGAAGAATTAGGACTTCATTTTGATACTTTCACATATAATTGCAGTTAAACTTGGCCATGAAATACACATTTGATGGTAAGAGTATGAGAATAAACAAAAAGATTACCTGGATCAATTTGGCAAGCAATGGTGATGGCCCTTAAACCAAGAATTGCATATGCAAAGCAGTTGCCTCACATGGCCATCGCCGTGTTTCTAGACATATCTGTCGGAATAGATATAAGATAGCAATCCTGTCACAAGTTGGAATTTCTCAGCTGAGCAAATTGGTTTCACCAAACAAAGAAACAAAACCCTAGTTTCGTAATAGAAAAACATAAACAAAATTTTCGATATTAATCCCAAAATGTACCTTCATGAGCATGGGTGATGGCTTCAGATTGAATTTTGGAGCGATACTTCCAGCCCCAATTTTTCACAAGCTCAGAGAGTGCGAGAGATGGAGGGAGATGATTTTGGGGATTATAATTATTAGACTTGTCACACATATACCTAACATATTTCATATGACAACTGACACACATCGGTTTCTGTAATGGCATCACTCCACTACTACATAAGACAACCAACGTAGAGAGTTCGTTGATATTTCTTTCATAGGTGAGGCCATTACACAAAAATGAGATCAGCGAATATGCAGCTTGTAAAGAAGAAGGCCGCTTAAAGATAACCTCTTAACTCTTGCGATACTCTCAACATAAAATATGGATGACTATCTAATCCCAAGTACCTGCAGAAAAAAGCCAAACAAGGTCAGGCGCCGTGGAACTCTCGTTTACTTAAAGTGAGATTGTGTATTTGCTCCTAAGACAAGAAAAACAAAAAATTGGAACACAGAGCAACCTTACTTTAAGAAATACTAAAGTAAAATAAAGGTCAAAATGCAGACAGCATTATGTTGCCACACGAGCTCAAACTAAAGAAAGCAACTCCAGAGATCCAATTAGTAGTTCAACTAGAATCCCCTTCAAACTTGATGAGTTTGTTAGGTTTAACCATGAGCAAAAGTCAAGACACTTATTGTGATTGTCATGTATCTACTGCACAAATTCGATGCTCATTTCTTCACGAAACAAAACAATATGCAGGAAAGGAAAAATGAATATACACATAAACATTGACCACAAATAAGGTAATTTCTACGAACTATCTTTCTGGTGAAGGAAAGAACCAACTATCTTTCACTATAATTCCATTGTGAAGGGATCACCTGTATCACCCCATAAGAAAAACATCAAGCTAATTACATTACACTACCTAGATTGTACTCTCTTGTCATTTATCAAGTAAGAACCCCTACAGCTCATTAAACTCTACTTTTCGCAGACAAAATCTCAGTTCCTGCTGAAATTTAAGGAACTAAGAAACACTCTACAGAGTATTCATCTATAAAGATTCTTTCAATTTGCGGAACCAACAAAGAAACACACAACTAAGAAACGTTCCGAGAATATATGTTATGGGAATGTTCATCAGTCAACATAGGCAAAACTGTAGCTAGATAAAGAAGAGAGCACTAACAACAATGAGTTCTCCCTCACGATTCTTAACGTTAGACTTCTTGGTGCACAATATTAATTTGAAGAGCGACAAAATTACGAGACAAATCTATTGGTGTATGTTGCATCAAGAAGAGCATAAATTATATTCCAGCTCCATATTTTTCTAAATAAATAATGACAGAAACAAATGGTAGAATTAGGACTTTGTTTCGATGGTTATACATATAATTGCAGCTAAACTTGGTCATGAGGTCATGAAGTACACTTTTGATGGTAAGAGTATGAGAAGAAACAAAAAGATTACCTGGCTCAATTTGACACAAGTAATGGCGATGGCAATTAAACCAAGAATTGCATATGCAAAGCAGTTGTTGCCTCACACGTCCATCACCGTTTTTCCAGACATCTCTCTCAGAATAGATACAAGATAGCAATCCTATCACAAGGTAACATAGATATCTCAGTTGAGTAAATTGAATTCACCAACCAAACAAAGAAACAAAACCCTAATTTCGTAATAAAAAAACAAAAACAAAATTTTCCATATTACTCCCAAAAATTACCTCGATGAGCATGAGTGATGGCTTCAGATTGAATGTTGGAGAAATACTTCCAGCCCCAAATCTTCACAAGCTCAGGCAGAAAGCGGAGGGAAGGAATTTGAGGCGATTATTTTGTACTGTGTTATGTTTGTCTTATCAGGGAATCAGGAGTCATTTGTCTCAGTTATTTACACTCTTCTTACACTGTTTTTTGGTACTCTCTTGGACAGAAAACTTCACATCAATTCCGTTGGTACGTAGAAATTTTGTTGTATCTGAAGCATTTTCGGAGTATTTGACACTGCCCAGGAGACAGTATCCCTGGTTTTTCCATCTCAAGTAGTTTATCATAAGTTTGGCGCATGAAAAATCATTCAATGAATTACTGCCTACGTTTTAAAAAAAAAAGAGGCTGATTTCATGTATACGTATCTTTTTTGAAACGGAAGAGCACATAACAAAGGTAATAAATACATATTATTTTTATTTTTATTACATTATATACATTTTTTTTTACTTTTGTTGTACTTTTCAATCGATAAAGTATCACTCTCAAATTTACATACTAAATAAACTGAATGCAAACAAGTGCATCACTCGAGCACAATCTAGTCACGAACTTCACAGGAATTTATAATTACATATAAACAGAAATCCCAACAGGCCAACACGCCAATACGAGTAATCATCGCTTAAATTGTCAGTTAGCTTCCATATCCAGCACCACCACCTGAAGCACCAGCTGCAGCATCGCCATGGGGAGCTACATATCCACCACCACCACTAGCTACTGCATGATCACCAATTCACCATCATGGGAAGCTCCATATCCACCACCAGCAGCCAGAGCCGATCCTGTGCCTAGAAGGGCCTTGTGCGAGAAAAAATTGTAGGGCCTTTTATAAGGTCAAATATACTTTAATTTTTGATAATTTACAATAATAGTAAACAAAAAATGTTAAAATTTTACAAAATTATAGACAATGGTGCGCTAAATAAAACGTTAAGTTAAACGGGAGTAGTAACTCTTTTTGTTAATGTCCAGCTACAACAATAAGAATACTTGGAGAAAACTCCAAACATATAACCATGAGTATAGCAATGCCGTAATATTATGATAAGGATCCAAGTCTGAGTCTAAGTATAATTTAGGGGCTGAAAAATACCAAATACAACTTAGTGGTCTGGTGGATTGATGTACTATCCTTTCTTACCGGAGTCCATGCAAAAGCAATTTTTTTTATTTTTAAATGTTAGATTGGACTGGGCTTGCTTTTTAAATGTTAGATTGGACTGGGCTTGCAGGGGAAAGAAATCGAACATTGAAAGGAAAATGGGCCCTCCACAGAGCTGGGCCCTGTGCGGTCGCACGGCCTGCACACCCTCAGGCCCGGCTCTGCCAGCAACTACTACATCACCACCATGTGGAGCATCATATCCAGCAACAACGGCTGCTCCTGCCTCATCTTCGTGTGTGTGTTTCTTTTTCTTGATAAAACAGAAAGCACCTAGGGCAAAGAGTGCTAGTAAGAAAACCCCACCTAGTGAAACACATACAATGACTCATCAGATAATTGTGTGGGCCTGGTGGCCCAGGTGGGATAAATGGAGGAGGATCTAATGGTGGCGGAGGGTAATAACAAGGTGGTGGTGATGGTGGTTGTGGGCAATAACACGGTGGCTGGGCTACGGGAGGAGGAGGAGGTGGTGGTGGTGATGGTACTGGTGGTGTTGGTGGTGGTGGTGAATCAATTGGGTGTAACTTCCTAGCTCGGTCATATTTAGTGTAAGAAACCAAAAAAAGTAATTGGATACTCGAAAATATGAATGAAGAAAAGAAATATTTGAGAATGAAGAAAATGATTTGTGAAGAATAACGAACATGTTAAGTTAGTATTTGTAGAAGTAGAGAAATCGCTAAGAAGGAGACAGTTCAAAATTAAAAACATGAAACCATAACTTAATTGGAAGTTGCAAATATATAAATCAAGACAAGATAAGAGTAGAATGGAGGGAGTATAGTTTACTGGGATATGGACATAAAAGTATCGATTGTATGGTACAAAAAATATACGGAAATTGGGTCAATTGGCCAATTTTTTAAAATATGGTTCTAATGGATGAGTAAAAATTAGTATGGGTGAAATGGACATCAAAAAACTAGCAAGAATGAATCTGGATTCATCCGGCTTAAACTTAAAAATAGCAAGGGTGAAACTTGGATGTATCCCCGATGTAAATTAAAAATAAGAAAAAATATTTGAAAATGGGTAGGATGAAACTGTTTACATCTTGGCTATTTTTACATTCTTTTCCATTTAAACAGTATCAAATTTTACATGTCTTTTTCATCCAGGAATTATCGTTATTGGGTTAATTGACCAATTTTGTGAAAAAAATATCATCCACAGGAAACTCTATAGGAAACATTCGGATATGATTGGTTAGCTCCAATGATTGGCTAGAGTTATGGATTTGGAGGTATAATTAAATTTGATGTATTTTAAGGGTTCAGTATTAACATTTTACGTAGAGATGGATTAAGACATTCAGTGATTCATCTACTTAGAGTATAGGATTGGTAATCATACCTTTCATGGAGAATATTAGTATTAGTTTCAAAAATATATTGCAAGTGATCGTTTCTTTAAATAGCATGTCATCAAATTACTATAAAAAGCTCCTTATTACAATGTAGTTGATTAATTATTAATGTAAATCAATTTGATTGTATAATAAAATGTATTTGATTAGGATGGTTAAGTTGGACTTTTGAGCTTATCCTTATGAATATCCAAGTGGTCATAGCTTATTAATTGACAAAATGAATGATTAATATTTTCATCACAGATACAAATTGTTGTATTTATAATTTGATCGGCTAGTATAACTCTAATTTATTCATTCGGATGTATATACACATCGCTCTAGCAGGTGATAAAACGTTAGATAAAATATCTAAATATATGTTTAGAATTCGTTAGCATCTAAATTTCTATCAATCAATTATAAATCTGGATTAATATATTGTCATAAATGTTTGTGATGTAGCTTATGGCCGATCTTCGGTGCCTATAATCTTATTGTTTGTACCCAAAATTACTTTTGGGCACGAAACACGATGAATGGATAGTTTGGTGTGTATTTGGGTTAGGAGACGAAATGAAGAACAAAATGAAAGACAGAGGTTTAACGTGGTTCGACATAGGTTGCCTACGTCCACGAATCCCTTGGGGAGAAATGTTTTATTGACTTTTGTATTACAAAGTATGTTTTTCTCTCCTCCTGGCCCCCCTTTCCTGATTTCTGCCCTCTCCTATTTATACAGTTCCACATCTAAATACAAACATAAATTACATTAACTGCTCATTCATGTCTCCATCATCAATTCTGAATGAAACAGCTGGAGTTAATTCTGCATGTATGAAACTGCTGCAATTAGTACCGCATGGTCAAAATTGCATTTAAGACCGCATGGTCAAACTCATTGAAATGAATATTGCATGGCTGAAATTGGCTTGGACTTCAATTCGCATGGCCGAAATCATTGAATTCAATTCTGCTTGAAACTGCACATTTTTGCTTCCATGATAAATTCTGCATAAATGATGGTGGCATATTAGTGGACATTTTTGGCGGAACAACCGACCGCATGGGTAGGGACCGGCTTGATGGTTGAGGGCATGATGGCCGGGCAAGCGTGGATGGAGGCCGGGCCGCGCATGGTTGGAGAATTGGTTGGGCGTGGAAGAGTTTTTGGTTGGGAATTGGTTTGCGGCTTTGCGGCTACAAGACTTGAAAATTGGCTAGTGGGTGCGATCGACTTCGATAGTTGACCAAGCGGTTGACATCGATTGGTTGACCGACCGTTGACCATGACCTTGACCGGAAGTTCACTTTGATAGTTGACCGACTTTGACCATCGACCTTGACCGGAAGTTGACTTTGATAGTTGACCGACTTTGACCATTGACGATCCGTCGCAGATTGGTGGGCCGCCTTGGTTGTTGGTGGTTAGTGGGCTTGGATGAGGACCAAAACATGATTCAAGTATCAATTTGGCCCATTAAGTGGTATTTTTACTAATTGTTCAAACACTTATCTAGAAAATGTAAACGACACTTAAAAAAAAAATCAGATTAACTTATTTTCTTATTATTATTAAGGTTAAATAATTTGATCGGGATGGTCTTATTTAATTTACGACTTGATTAAAGGCTAGTTTGGTATTGCTGTGAATTTTAGAAAAGCGCTTTTTTGTTGTGCTATGCTGTGCTGTGCGTTGCTGTGAAAATAAATCTGCATGACGTTTGGTAAACTATAATTTAAAAAGCACTGTGCAATTAACAAATCGTAAATTTGCTTTGGTAACCGGTATTTAAAAGTGTTTGGTGATGTAGTTAATGATTTAAAATAGACATATTTCAAAAATTAGTTTTAATACAATTTATTATAATAAATTATATTTCTAATTTTAATATATTTAAATATAAGTAATATTTTTTTTAATATTTTATTAAATTTAAATTTTCAAATAACTTCAGAAATATGAGAAGTCAAGAGGATCCTTTTCAGACAAGAAACTTGTCGGAAGCCGAGCAACAAGCTGGGCTCCAACCCCCTTTTGTACTACCACACTTAACCTATGAAATAAGAAATCACCCACTCGAACATTAGCATCGTGGCTGGCCATGTAGTTGCGTAGTCGTTTAATAAAAAATATAGTATCGTCTCCAAACTTGCCAAGGGTTGTAAAGGCTAAAGCACCAAACCCGTACCCCTGCGAAGTGCACTTATCATCCCGGCACTTGTCAATTCCTCTCTCCTTTTTGTAATGTACGTTCTTCAAATGATTAAACAAGGAGACCTTCTGTAAACCCTTACCGCCAACGCCATTCTTGCACCCATCAAAGCCTTTGAAGGGGCATTGATGCAAAACAACGGGGGTAACAGACATTGGCAGTTGGTATGGTGGAATAAAGAGGTAATGGAGCAAGGCATCAAAAAACACTGTAGGATCATAATATCGCAATGTGCAGGGCTCGCGGGGTTAATAAACAGCGACGTCGCGAGGCAGTCGCAGACAACTAAAATAAATGACGCAAATGAATAACGACACACAAAACAAACAGAAAGACATGGAACCAAGCGAGGGTTAAGAAGTGTCGCGAGAATAAATGTTTGTACATCTGCGACACTTCATGAACATTTCCGAAATAAAAGGATAGATTAGTGTCATCCACTATGTATCGCCCTATATAAAGGGTTGAGTGAGTCTCGTTGTAAGGGAGAGATCTTTTGGAATTGTTGGGCAAGTCATTAGAGAGAGAAAGTTTAAGAGTGTTTTACTTGTTAAGTGTAATCCTACTTTTCCGTGTAAACAACTCATGAAATTAATCAATAAACATTCTCAATTATACAACTTTCAATGGACTAATTAACCAAAATATAGTGAGGGGTGTAGTGTGGGAAAACCTCGCTACTACATATGCGCTAGAAAAGGACGAGCAAGAGATTGACGAAGAAATTGGAAAGAATTTGGATTAACAGAAAAGAGATTTGGAAAAGATACTCAAGAATTCATTGAAAAGAAAGATGGCTAGAAGAAGAAATGTACAAGAGCAACCAACGATTGTAAGAAGAAGTGGGAGACTTGCCGGAGAAAGGAGGAATGAAACAGGAGAATCATCAAGGATGAATAGGAGAAATGATGGAGAAGATCAAAATCAACCACCGCCTCCCGCAGAGCAAACGCAGTCAGAGGATTATGATAGAGTAAGTGTACATACTTGGAGATCCGATTTCAAGACGAGAGAGAAGAGGAGCAAAGAATGGTGAACAATGGACAAGGAGGAGGAGAGCAAGAAATGAATGGAGAAATGAATCCAGGAAACGAAGAAAGGGCAAACAATTAGAAAGATTAAGACAAACAATACACGAAGAGAGACGATTAGAAGCAGAGGAACGAGCAAACTTGACAAGACAAAATCATGAATTGAGGATGGAAAATATGAGATTGCAAAATAGGAGATCTAGAAGTAGCGTGAGATCAAGTTCTAGATCGAATGGAGAAGAAAGAAGGAGAGTTTTACCAATGTAAAGCACCAAGGAGAAACACAAGATCCAAACGCAGAGCATGGCGAGAGAAGAGGAGAAATAGAAGATCGTTATATTCCTCACCCGAAAATCTTCAAAATGAGCGAAATAGGGAAAATCAAGGAAACATGCAACTCCAAGGGCCGAATGACCCAAATTGTTGAAGGGAGAATAATCCTACACGGAGAGAAGAATTGAGAAGAAACCGAGAGATCGAGGATGACATTGAGAGACACTACATTGAACAAGCGCGACTAGCTCGCGAGAGAGAAAGAATAAGAACGGAAATAGAAAATCAAGAGATGGAAGAAGCAATCCACAAAATAACCATGACAACCGCGAAAGAAGGAGGGAACAAAATCGTACACAATAGAAATATTAATGAAGAATATGAGAGGGTGCAGATGATGAGAGCCGAGAGGCAACCAAGAAGAGAGAACAACCGATATAATGGCGTGCGAATTGACGAAAGAAACGAAGAAGAGCGTCGCGAGGAAAGAAGAGGAGAAAATAACGAGCAGAAGGTCAAAATAGGCACGAGCGAAGAAGGAGAGAAGCAGAGCTCAAAAGACCAGAGAATCAAATTTCGAGGCAAATGAACAAATCTTAAGAGAACTAGCCGAAATGAGAGGATTATTGAACAGTAGAAGGGAAGGAGGAAGGAGACAACTGGACGAAGCCATCGCGCAGGCCGCGAAGAATCCCTTCACGCTAGAAGTACAGATGGGAGGAATACCTCCTAAGTGTAATCTACCCGCATTAACCAACATCTGATGGAACAACCCGTGCGATACAACATATTAAGGCTTATATGAGATGTATGTTACAATGGGAGAATCATGATGCCATACTGTGCAAATATTTCGCATCAAGCTTAATAGGAGAAGCACTAAAATGGTTTGAAGGTCTGCCAAGGAACACAATCACATCATTTAACCATTTACAAGCCACATTCCTGGGAGCATACATAAGTAATAACTCTTCGCGACTGTGTATTGAAGATGTATTCGGATTGAAACAAAGGATTGGCGAGAGCTTAAGACAGCTTGATTGTAAGATGGAGGACCATGTGTAGCGAAATGGCAGACGGGTTGAGGAGAGATATCTCATACTCTCATTTGTGAATGCTCTCTTCGCAACTAACTTGTTATACATTCAAATTTTTAGAATCAAAAATACAATCACAATGGCGTAATCGCGAGAATTACAGGAAGAATATATTGCCTTAGAAGAAAGACAAAATGAAATGAATTCTTATCCAAATGCTAACACAAGCTCTAACGCCGCGAACGCAAGTTTGTTACCTCAATTCATAAATACAAAGGGCGAGCACTTCGCAAGGACAAAGAAGCTAGGAAAACCGATGAGGAAAAAAGATAAGATCGTAGCTATGGGAAGCCATGATCAAGAAGAGTTTGAACGTGAAAGGAACTATTACAACCGTAATAAAGAATAATAAGATTCGAGGCTAGATCATGTGCAAGAAACTTATGGTGGACGAAGGCAAAATAACCGTGGAGGGCAAGAGAAGTCATAGAACAATATGGGAGCAGATTAAGATGCCTCCACCGAATGCTAGCGTTGAAAAGATCTGGGGAAGCTATACTTGTGATGGAAAATGTACCAAAGACCTTGGAATGTTGGAATGGAACCACCACCAAAGCGATAGAAGTCATGAGTTTTGTTCTTACCATCGCTTCCATGGGCATCAAACAAACGATTGTAGAAACATAAAGAGAATTATTCTCGTGATGATTGATCGTGGGAAGTCGAATCACTTTCTAAAGGGAGAAGAAACAGCCGACATTACCACCACCACCGAAATGCACAAGTAATGTGTCGCCGAAAGGAAAGGAAACATTTGTGATAGAAGTAGGAACAAAAGCTAAGAATTTGAACCGCAACTCTATCATCCACTCATATCGCACCATCGAAGATTTTCATGACAACGTGCTCAAAGAGAGTCTTCGCGAGAGATGCTAATGATAAAGAAATAATGAGTCTCGGCGAGAACGACGCAGCTTAGAAAAGTGGCAGTTGAAGACTATTTCTTTCTCTCGCAGATGAAGTACCAAAAGGGAGAGAAACACATGATAGCCCGCTGGTGGTGAAACTAGAGATTAACCCAAGACCAGCTTGATGGAGAAGATGATGATGGCGTGTTTGTTGGGCGATCAACCGAATCCCGATCGACACCGGGAAGTCGGTGAATATACTTTTTTACCATACCTATAAGACGATGGGAGGAAAGGACGAGGATTTGATCCCTCGACATACAAGATATATGGCTTTAATGGCACCGCAAACAAGCCAAAGGGAGAGGTTCACATGAGAATACCTCTACAAGGATTGTCAATCGATGTTTTATTCTTTGTGGTTGACGTGGAATCCCCGTATAATGCACTAATTGGGAGGCCATGGCTTCATGAAATTTTGGGGTCGCCTCAACATACCATCAATGCATAAAATTTCCACACCCAAATGGTATTGGTATCATACAAGGAGATTGGAAAGAATCGCAACAATGTCATGAGGTCGATATAGAAAGTCACAAGAAAGAAATGCCAAAAGAAAGGGTTGGAAGCAACATGTGAAAAATGAACAGAGAAAGGAAAAAACCGATGGTGGATGCTATAGAAGCAAGGGATGAACATACCCCGCGAGGTGAATATCAAGAGAGATGAGTGTTATGATAATGGAGGAGCAAAAGATATGAGGAACAAAAGGCATAAGAAGTGAATAATCAACAAAAGCAGGAGCCGGAGTAATGACAAGCGAGAATCTCGCAGCCAAGAGTAAAATGAGGATTCGACTAAGAAAGAAAAGTGAAATACAACAAGTGAAAGAGAATCGTGCGAATACTTCGCAAACAAATATCAAATAATGAAACATGAATGATTGAATGATTTAACAAATATAAATGCGCAAATGAATGGGACGAACCTTTATGGCGTACACCCTAGTTCGCGAATAACATTTCGTAAGAGGCAAATGTAAGACCTAAAGTGCGTCATATAAGGGGGTATCTCTCGCCGTGGCTCAGGGGGAAGGTTACACCGCTCCTGAAGCCTGAACCATGAAAATTTGGGGCCCATGAAAGCCTATCCGGAAGAGGTACCTTGGATTCCCAACTATATATGTAGGTTATACCCCGGTTGGGCGACCGAGGGTCTCTTCCTAGAGTCGTTGTATGCTCAAGGCGCCGAGGTACACGGTTGAGCCGCAGTGCCCGGATGGATGAACCTACCCCGGCCATTCTTGGCAAGTCTTGGCATGCGTTGCACTCGCCCGAAGAAAACTCCACTTAGGGTGCGCCTCGAACTATAAACCATATAGGTATAAGGGATAAGAGGCTGCAAAAACAATCGGTTGTTGTTAAGACCGGATGGGAGGAGCTAGTCTTGTATGGCCGATGTTTCGCCTCCTTGAAGGGGCAAACGGGGAGATGATAAGGGCGACGCTCTCCATTAGGGGTGGTGTCAAAACAGACGCAAATGTCATGAGGCTTTGTTTTCGCAAGGAGACTTAGGCTTGTCATATTTGTGCAATGATCCCGCAGAGGCAATAATACTAACGCGAGGGTAAGGCGAGATCAATGGGTCTTTACATGAAAGTGTACGGACGTCCCGCGATTTCGCCCCAAGACGGCAATGTCATAGGACTTTATATTCGCAAGGATATCTAGGCCTGTCATATTGTTGCAACCAAAACATCCTCGCAGAGGCAAAAATACTTGAAAAATGATAAGGCAAGATCAATGGGTCTTTACATACAAGTGTAAAGACGTCCCGCGATTTTGTCGCAATAAACTGCTGGGGCAGGGGAGGACCTCTAATTAGGGAGGTCTAACTTGGAAGACCACACAAAATGATAAGGCAAGGTCAATGGGCCTTTGCATGAAAGTGTAGAGGCGGCGCGACCTTGTCGCAAAAAAAGAGATAGAATTCTCGATTCATAAAGATACCCGCGATCTCGTCGCGCTATACAATTAATAACCAACAAAATACATGATGACAACTAAAATCTTCCATCCAAGAAGAATAACAGAGGCAAGTATGGGAATGGAAAAGATGAAATATTGTTATTCATCTTCTGATGAAAGAATTATACATCAATAATGTTAATCAATTATATTACAAGGAAGAACTACCAAAAAAGGGGACTGAAGATTGAATTCAGAGGAGAAAAATCCAAGAAATACATTATAATAAGGATACAGAAATGTACAGATACTACAAGCAGAGAAAGAAAACGAAAAAAGTTATTTCTTTGGCGATTCTTCTTCTTCATCTGATTCTTGCCGATTATTCTCATCGCGTAATTTTCTTCTTCGCCAGCCTCGCTATCACAAACGTCTCGAGACAGCAGATTCTCAGAACCTTTTCAAGGAGCCGTGGATATGAATGCAGAGGGATATTGTGGTCCTTACAAACATACTCCATGCCTCTATTGCGAAAGCGAACAAAGATCATTGTTAAAGTTCTCCACCGTCGTTAGAAATTGTTTCTTCAACTTGGAATATCTATTCTCGCGAAGGAAGAGATTCTTTATGAAGTCTGTTCTTTTCGGTTTCGAGTTCTTCAATTCTCACTGAAAATTCCGCGAGTTGTTCTTTTCGATTCAAGCTCTCTAATTCTAACCTGAAGCCTCTTCTCGATTCTCGCAAATAAGAAACAACAAGTTAACAATTTACAAGCAATATTACGGAAATAAGAAGCAAGAAGGTATAATAAGCAACCCTCTCGTCGATATCATATCTTTAACCAAGGAAGTATGCTCGGCGTGAAGACTAACATCAACACCTAGGTTATTTTTGGCGTTATCTAAAACTTTCGCAGCCCGTGCGAATTCATCATCATTATTTATAACAAGGAGCGAACGAATCCGATCTTCTCGCTCACTAAGTAAGGAATTTCGCTAAGCATTCATCTCGCTCAATTTGTAGCTCAAGAAGAGATTTTTGAAATGTTGCTAATGCTTGAGCACCATTGTTAGCAATGCGGTCTTTGTCATCTATATGATCACTAATTTTCTTCCTCAAAATTTTGATTTCTTTACGAGACTCAAGAAACATTTGTTTAAATTGGTTGGCCGCACTTAAACCAGATCTATGTTCAATCTCTAAAAGGCGATATTTGGTCCAAGTTCATCTAATGAAAGAGAGTTAATTTTGTTCAAGAACTACTTAAAGAAGTGTTGAGATGAGCGAGAAGAAGGTTATTATCCATAGGTTCAGAAATGTATGGAGAAGAATAGCCTCATCGGAGAGATTATATACGTCTGCGAAAGTAATAAGTTAGGTGGCAATACGCGACCAATAAAATAAAAATAATAAAAGAAGGCAAAATATTATACCATAAAGTTGCCGATTAGCATTTTGAAGGGTGGATACCCTCTTTTGGGAGTCAAGTTCGGTATTTAACTTTTGAATCGTCTCGCCTTTATCGCGAGATAACGCAGCCTTCAGCCTCCATTCTCGAATCTTCTTGCTCAATTGCGAATTCTTCTTCTCAAGATTGTTGCGTCTTCTCTCAAGATCCGAGGCAACTACAAAAGAAGACCTTCCAACCTATGAAAGAAGATAGAAAAGTCGTTAATACATATACAACAATATAAAGTCAATGGGGAGATATGATTGTATACATACCAAGGATCCAAGCGCATTCAAGAAGTCAGAGACATAGTTCTAGAGACTCCATTGAAAGAATCATTGCCCTCCAAAGAGAGTGGCATTGCACACGTTTGCGAGAGTTCCGCAGAGAGAGGCTAGGGGAGCATCTCCCATTCCTTGGAAAGAATCGAGAAGATACTAGACAACCGACCCATAGAAGAACCAGCTTAACGGGGTCCCCGTAGCGAGAGAGCGATTCGAATCATGGTCATCCTCATCGAAGACTCGTAGTTTGAGTTAAGGCGAGAAGAAGATTGAATCTTTCGCTTTTAGTTAGTGGAGGAGTAAGATTTATTCTTGCGAGCGACGTTTTGGTTCTTACTTTTATCCTTCGCGCTATGCCTTCTTCAACTCCAACCTTCGCATACGGTTAAAGATAAGAAACAGAGACAACAATATTGTTTCAAATAACAAAGGAAGTGTTTCTTACTTCACTCGTAAGCGATCGAAGTATGGTCGAGTACTCTCCAAACGGATTATCCTTGTACTTTCTTCTCAACTTGGCGATCCGAAAAATTATACAAACTCAACATATGAAAAAGAAAGTTGCAAAGGCAAGGTTTAAAATGGGAAACATACCTCATTTGCTTTTATCGTGCCATTTGAACTCCCAAGGATGATACCCCGCGAGATTCGCAGAAGAACGTGCGAGCCCGCGATATAAGGACCATTTAAAAACAAGGGTACAACCCACCATTTCTCATCTTTGGAGTGGCGAGGAGTAGTATTATTACCCCGGTGCCAATCAATATCCCGCATGAGCAATTTATCCTCGTAGACATTATCCTTCTTTTTCGTGCGAATGCCCCAAATGAGACTTCGCATTAACCATCTTTATCACCGAATAATTTTCAAAAAAGTTTTCTACAAAGTGTACTTCTCTGCAGATATTTCCAAGTCTTTGAAATCGGGGTGTCTAACAAAGAGTAGAGTATAAAGATCCTTTGCCAGCGCCACGATTCGCGAATTCAAGCATTAGGCGAATGCAATCGCCACTTAACCGATAAACAACCCGAGAGAATTTTTCATGGGCCAAGATTTCATAAAATAGAGGCAACTCGGATCGTATAAGGGAATGGGAAGTCCCGCGAGAAGCTGACCTAGCGAGACGATAATCCTTTGATCATCACATTGATGATCGAAAAATAACCTTGCGTAAAGAATGGATGAGGGTTCTTGATCAGAATGGTCGATAGAGTGAAACCCTTCTCGAGCAACTTCTGTTGAACTTCATCAAAAGAAGCTTTGTATGCACGACTAATGGCAGCCATTATCAGTATGGGAATGGATGAGAGGTTAAAGGTTAAGATCGATGCTAGAAAAGACGAAGAGAAGATTTGCAGTGAGCGTAGGGAGAAGATTTGCAGAGAGGCAGGAGCGCAAATTGCTAAGGAGAAAATCAAAGAAGTTGCAGAGAGAAACTAAAGAATGAAAAGGAGGGAAAAGAAAACTATATATAGAAAAAAGATCCTCGAGAAAAACGAGGTCAATTAATGCGAGAAGAGACATGAACGGTCAAGAATAAACGGTTGGAAGAGACGTGTCGAAAAACGGCTTTAATGGTTAAAAACTGTGTACGGAATTGAAACAGATAAAGATAAGCAAGCCAGAAATAATAAAAAAAGACTCGCTCTCATGATATTCTTCCTTCGCAAGAAAAGTATGAGGAGAGACAGAGACGCAAAACTTCTAACATCGCAAAAGAATAGAGGCAAGTACGTACTTTTCAAGTACAAGATTCTTCCGCCGTTCCTTCATCAAGACCAAAGATTATTACAACAACATATTTTTCCTTAAAAATCGCTCTTCAAGCAATATTCAAGGAAAAAGAGGCAAGATGTAGGATCATAATATCGCAATGTGTGGCTCGCGGGTTAATAAACAATGACGTCGCGAGGCAGCTGCAGATAACTAAAATAAATGACGCGATGAATAACGACACACAAAACAAAGAAAGACATGGAACCCGGGCGAGGGTTAAGAAGTGTCGCGAGAATAAATGTTTGTACATCCGCGACACTTCGCGGAACATTTCCGAAATAAAAGGATAGATTAGCTGTCATCCACTATGTATCGCCCTATATAAAGGGTTGAGTGAGTCTGTTGTAAGGGAGAGATCTTTTTGGAATTGTTGGGCAAGTCATTAGGAGAGAGAAAGTTTAAGAGTGTTTTACTTGTTAAGTGTAATCCTACTTTTCCTGTGTAAACAACTCATGAAATTAATCAATAAACATTCTCAATTATACAACTTTCAATGGACTAATTAACCAAAATATAGTGAGGGGTGTAGTGTGGAAAAACCTGCTACTACAAACACCTTAAACCCTAGAAGAAAAAACCCTGCCAGAAGCTAATGGACATCGCGAGTTAAGAGTGGTATCAAAGTGTAGCAGTTCGGTAGGGGAAAAAGAAAAGGGAATCGAAAACGAATAGAGGAGATCCCAGGAAATGGTTTGATCAGATGAAAACCAATATCCTGGGAATCGCAACTTGTCGCCGGAAATCGCCCCTCCGATAAACACGGAAGTGAAACCCAAATTAAAGGATGAAATTGGATTTTTTTTAATTGTTTTTATTATTTAATTGAAAAATTTATGATTGTGATTTGCTATGAAAATATTATTATTTTAAATTTATTTTTTTCAAAAAAAAATATTTATTAAATTTATTATTTTTTTCATTTTTCATTTTAATATTTATTAATTTTTTTATTATTTTTATTGTTTTCCGATCGATCTCTTTCCACGCTTTTTCCAGTTTTCGATTTGTTTTCAACTGTTTTCGTCGCTGTTTTTGGCTTGCCTTTAGGGTTCGCTGCGGGTTTTGTTCTAGGGTTTTTCTTTCGTTTTCCCTTTCTCAGTTCCCATGCCTAGGGTTACTCGGTCTTCTCTGCAGGCGACACTGCTAACACCGTCCTCCCGGTTATCTTCTTCGGCAACGATGAGCGGGCTGCCTTCCGACAACGTCTGTCATTGTCCATTCAAGAACATCAATGGTTGCGGCGACGGAGTTCATGGCAGAGGCTATGCCAAAGGGTCTTTCTTGAAGCATCTTCATGACAAACATCTTGTATCGAAGTCGGGCAAGGACACACTTCGTAACACGCTTGCGAAGGATGATCGTATACCGAGGAATGGAGAAAGTTCTCAGCAGTTTGAGCATGTGGTTGTGTAGCAAGTGTTTCTACTTGCATGCTTGGTCGAAACCCTGTAAGGGACGGGATGGAGCTTGGCATGACTTCATCCAAGGGCCTCTCAATGGGAGGGAACTGATTTCTTGATTCATGGCTTGCTCAAGCCGGACGAGGTGCATACTGAAGCTTTCGAAGAGGCCATTTCAAAGGGAGATACAGCTCTTAGGAGTGATGACAGTGACGATGTAGATACTCTCTCTACAGACCTGCTCAACACCGTACTTCAACGTAACTTTCCCACTGTTAACTGCATTCCGCACAAATGCAGGCTTGCATTTTCAAGGGCTCTCAAAGCTTGTCTCGACCACGTTCTAGCTGTTCCCTCCAATTTATCAGGTTGGATTCGACTCCTGCTTCTCCCCATCTGCACTCTATCGATGTACCAGCCCAAAAGCTCTGCAGAGCGGAAGTACAATAGTCGTAGGAGATTGCAGGTGGCATCAATTCTCAAGGCCCTCAATGTTTGGAAGGATCCTAACGGCTGTTCCATTTTAGTGAAGAAATTGCTCCAGCAGCCGCTCCGTTGGGGCTCTGCGAAGGGCGACGAGAAGAAGGCAGAAGAGAAGCAGCAAGCAGCAACCATCAGTGCTTGCGTAAGAAGATTAACTCTGGTCACTTCGCTGCTGCGATTCGGGTTTTATCTTCGTCAGGGTGGCCCCTTTGAAGAAAGAGACTTACGTCGACTTCTTTGGACAAACATCCGACAGCCCCACCTCCCGAGGTTCCCACGGACGATGTTGACGTTGATCCCATTTTGTGGGATCAAAGGCATTTTGGGAGCAATTAAAAGCTCCCTAGGGGTACGTCATGTGGTCGTGATGGTTTACGTGCGCAGCACTTAGTTGATGTTCTTAGCGGAGCGGCGGCGGCAGTGGCAGATGATTTGGTTTTGTCTATTTCTGGGGTTGTCAACCTTTGGTTGGCTGGAAAGTGCCCGAGTGAACTAGGCGAGTATATTGCTAGCGCACCTTTGACGCCGTTACTGAAGCCGGGGGGAGGTCTTAGGCCCATTGCGGTAGGTACAGTTTGGCATAGATTGGTTTCCAAGGTGGCTGCTTTTTGTCGGGAAGGATATGACTTCCTATTTAGGTGACTACCAATTCGGGGTTGGTGTTCCGGTAGGAGGGGAAGGGATTTTACATGCTGTAAACCGCCTTTTGGAGATGAAGGGCCATTCGGACAATATGTCAATGTTGCTAATTGACTTTTCAAATGCTTTCAACATGGTGAGCAGGTCTCAGCTCATCAAGGAAGTGCGCATCCATTGCCCAGGTATTTCTTGCTGGGTAGAGTTTTGCTACTTACGTCCGGCTAAGCTTTATTATGCCCAATATATCTTGTCCTCAGCACTTGGTGTGCAACAAGGGGATCCCCTTGGTCCCTTGTTATTTTCATTGACTCTTCACCCCTTAGTGAAGAATATTGCCTCTCGGTGCAAACTCGATTTGCACGCCTGGTACCTTGATGATGGAACAATTGTCGGTGATACCTTGGAGGTGGCTAAGGCTTTGCGTATAATTGAATCTGAAGGTCCGAGCAGGGGGGTTACACCTCAATATAAAGAAAACGGAAGTCTTTTGGCCTTCCCCTGATCCTAGAAGTGTAGCAGAGGATGTTTTCCCCCCCAGATATTGGTAGACCTTCTAAAGGTGTCAAACTTTTGGGTGGTCCAGTGAGTTTAGATATGGACTTTATTAGTGATATGTTGTTGAACAAGGTGCACAAAACTGTTCAAATAATGGATGCGATCAAAAAACTCAGGGATCCTCAAAGTGAGATGCTTTTACTTCGCAATTGTACTGGAGTGTCCAGACTTTACTTTGCAATGCGGACTACCAATCCTGCTGCTCTTCAACCTGCCACCGATCTCTTTGATGACCAATTATTTCAGTATATGAGACTTTTAATTACTGGAGATGGTGCGGGTTTCGGTCCTTTACATAAGAGATTAGCTACCTTACCAATTAAAGATGGTGGACTTGGCATTTATACCATGGCTGACACTCGGGCTTATTGTTATCTTGCTTCTCGAGCAGCCAGACTACTTGATGCAGAAAGTGATCCTTGGTAATTTATTCTCAACGAGATAAAGGTCCCGCTTATCAGTTGGCTCTTGAGACCTTCACCCTGTATGTGGATTACCGTCTACTTACCGTGTCGATGATTCTACCCCCTTCTATGCATTCCTTGGCGTAGTTTATTTTGATGCAGTTAATAAGCAATACCCAGACCAATTTCTTATGTCTGAAAGAGATTCCATCTTATGGAAATGTAACCGTGTCAAGCACGCACAAGATTACCTTTTGGCGGTACCTATTAGTGGGCTTAATCAATGCCTTGGGCCTAGACAATTTAGAGCTGTGCTCTGTTATCGCCTTGGCATTCCTATGTTCGTTGAGAATAGTTCATGTCCAAGTTGTAGCAAAACTATGGACATCTTTGGGGATCATGCGCTTCATTGTTCTAAGGATATTGGGTATAAGTTTCGCCATGATGTGGTTCGTGATGTTGTCATCGACATTTGTTACAAATCCAATGTACTGCGCATGAAGGAGGTTTCGCTAGGTCTTCATTCGGAGGATGGT
Organism: Papaver armeniacum; assembly: GCA_023531295.1. NCBI lineage: Eukaryota > Viridiplantae > Streptophyta > Magnoliopsida > Ranunculales > Papaveraceae > Papaver > Papaver armeniacum. The sequence goes on from JAJJWW010014792.1 coordinate 32,587, forward strand.
AGAGACCTAAAGCCAGTGATATTCTTGTTCTTAAGCGGGAAAATGGGAAAGATGTTTGTATGGATGTCACTGGTGTCTCTCCATTCCTTTGGTGAGGGTGTCCGCTCCTTTGCTCTGGAAAAGCTATTCTTTGGTGCCGTTTCTCGTAAACATGCCAAGTATTTGGATAAGTGTGCTGCACATGGTTACGGCTTGGGTGTTTTGGCCTTCTCTACCTTAGGGGAGTTTGGAGAAGATACTCTTGTTTTTTTCAAGTGTCTTCGGAATTGTTTGGTGAGCAATGATGCCAGTAGCGGCTTAGGTAGTTTTATTTTTTATAGATTAGGTGTCGCAATTCAAAGGGGAGTTGGAGCCCAGCTTGTCGCTAGGCTACCAACCAAAAGCTCTGCATGAGCTAGCATATTGTTATTTATGTAATTCAGTATATTAAATACATAATATTTTTTATATTTTATTTAATAATTTTAATTATTATTTTAAATAAAAAAAATAGAGAAACAAAATAAAATTATAATTATAATGTCAAATGTACAATATTTGGGGGTAAAACTTGTCTTTATAATAAATTAACAAGATTAAAATAGAGAATCGGTTAAATCGAATTATGTGGGTCCACACTTACGCTTTTTTTCGCTTTTTAAAAGCTAGTCTTTGAGTAGCTTTTAAAAGCAGGCCTAAAATGAAAGTGCTTCTCTCCAAAAGCACTTTGAAATTTTTTTACCAAACACAATTTTTGGTAAAAGTTTGTTACAAAGTGCTTTTGGTTGAAAAAAAGCAATCCCAAACGGGGCTTAATTACCATGTTGGTATATCTTGATCTTTTATTAAGAAAAAAATTGTAGTTTAATTATCATGTTGGTATTTGTTGAGCATAATCTATTTATTTTTAATTTGCAGCTAATAGGACATTTTATTAATCAAAGGAAATCAAAACAAAACAAAGAGCACGGGAACCTGAATCTCAAAAGAAACAAAAATGGTCCATAAGAAGAAAAAAAAAACAACTGGAAAAGAGAATGTAAATATTGATCGAAACGCACACGAAAGCAGAATTCCCCCGTCACCACACGTCACTGAGTGAGTATAACAGCATATGAATTTTTCTAACTTAAGCGTTGTGCTTAATTTTCATGATGACAATTCTTAATTTAGTATAAACTAGTAGAGGGCACGTGCTAACGCACGTGTTATTTGAGTTTAACAATTCATATTTTTATTCAATTTTTTAGAAACAGGAATAAAGAAAGTTTGTACACAGGACAAGCCAAATTTGGCTAGAATTCGAGCACTTGAACTCACTGAGCAATCTTTCTTGCACCAACCAGATATAGCATGACTTCAGCGAGAAGGACTTGTTGTCTGTCTTCCACTTAACCATTTACTGTCCAACAGAAAGAGGATGAATCGGGCCAATACAGTTTACAAAAAACAAATTAGGCACACTGCAGGTCTCTTTGAACTTCAGCTGCTTTCCTGCTCATTGAAGATCTCCGAGATGGAACTTTCTTTGAGGGCCCTCCAGAATCCAGATCCTTCAAGTCCTTCTAAAATCAAACATATATTATTCAATAACTTGGCTTACAAAGAGAAACAAAGTAAAGTGAGGAAGAAAATGAGAGGTGCTGACCTCGCTTTTCACAACTATCATCATTGAGATCATTATTCTCAATGAGGACATGCAAAGTATCCCAATTCAGGGATGTTTTGTTTCATCAATAAAATTGTGACCGCCAAATATATAGGTAACAACCAAGTTGGATAGACAAATGTTTCAATGGAAATTGTATTTATTACTTCTTTTGGCTGTTTGATAGCACCATTTTTTGTTGCACGTGGTTGCAGATGAGAACAAAGTGATACCAAGATCAAGTTAACAAAGAACAAAAAGAATAACCAAATAAATCAATGGAAACAGATGATAGGCTCTGGCATCTTAAAACAGCTAACTCATACTCATGCTTAGGTATGAACGCATTACTAACTCAGTATTTTAAAGTCCCATAACACAGAGTGGAAGTATTTTTAAGTTTTCTAAATCACTTAGGTTTATGTTTTAGTTTTGTAGAGACCAAAGCTTAAGTATTTCATACCTCAATCTGCAATATTTGTTTGTGAAACATTAATGGTTGTAGGAACCCCTGTAAAAGGAAAACAATTTTGGCGAAAATCAAAATTTTAAGAAAAAATCAAGAAAACTAAAAGGAGGCCACGACTGGAACATCAACTGAATTAAGGTTGTGTTGATCTGACCATAACTTGACTCAAGTAAGAGCCATTAACCTGGAATAATATTTTATTAATAGCGTTTTCTGCACGTTGTCAAAATTATATGAAGAATTTATGACACTTGCGAGAGTAAACACGAAGCATCATTTAAAGTAAATACGATGAGAATATTACATAGAAATTTGAAAGATATAAACACGAAGATTACCTCCATGTTTAAAGCATCATTGATACTTGAACTTCAAGACATGCTTCCAATAACGTAATCAAGAAGATAAGCAAATCTTGAATTACTCCAAATTAAGAAGACAATTCTTTTCAAATATAACTAAGAATTGAAAATCAAACTACAAAAATCAGTACATACTTCACTCTTGTTGATGGTGGATTTTCGTTTAAGGTTAAATTGTAAAAACCTGAAAAATCACGCCGACATCTTGTAAAAGATAAAGCCGTTTATAAGTGACGGATACTCCTCACTTAATTCACCAAGAATGGAGCATGTAGCAACAATCCCATTTGAATACATGAAATTCCTCCAGGTTGGAGCATGCAGCAACAATCCCTTCAGTGATATACTAGCCAGAGCCTCTCGGTGTAGATTGAGCATGGGACTCAGACATCCGATATGATTCGATCTTTGATCATCCAACTCGCAAGCATGATTGGATGTATGGGTATGGAATACACACGGCCTTAGCCTCAATTCCAAATCATCCAACTCCGCAAGCATGATTGGATGACCTGAGATCAATTCCATCATGTATGGAATACACACGGCCTTAGCTTTGCTAAAATACGATCGATCGCGAGCCATCCAACTCATAAGCATGATTGGATGACCACGGCATCAATTCCATCACCCCAGCGTGTATGGAATACACACACGGCCGATTCGCATGGTCGACCATTGGACCATTTTGCTTGCCAAGAAACCGTCCCATACCAAGCATTATGGGCGAAAAAACCTAAATTAGGGTTTGCGGCATATTACATATGTCGTGAAGCGGTCTCAATCAGGCATAGACGGAGGGTGTAGATGTAGACTCGGAAGGCCGGAGCATGTCGACACAATCACCATGTGACCGCCTACACACTTGCCACCCGGTCCAAAGCCAACCGTGGCTGGTTACAACAAAACCGTCCGCCCAAAAGAGCATGGCCGCGCGGCTTTGCCAAAATTAGGGTTTCAAGACGCGCGTCCCAGATAGATTGAGCAAGGGCCGGTCACAATGACCAATCTACCCTCATGCGGGCCAAGGCACATCATTCCGGCCAACCCAAAACGCACGCCTCAAACGTGCGGTTGCACCTCCCAAATCCTAAATCGATCTTCTTAGGACGGTGGGTGGCTTCGGTAAGACATAGGTGTGAACAAAACGGTAGTGATCGACCAAAACCAACCAATGATTGGTCGTCAAACGCGTGCCCAAACTAGGGGAATCACGCGGTTTCCAACTCCTTTGCATTTGCCGCAAACCGATCTCGACCACTCCTCTTGCGGCCAAATTACGGCGCCTACACCATCATGCCGGGTCAACACGCATGTATGGCCATGGTGATCTTCTCAAAATCCTCCCCATGCTTGGTTTCGACCAAAGTCAAGCCGATCTTGCACACCTCTTTAAAAACCCTAATTTCATCAACTTGGAGATGAGTGTCTCAAACATCATCTCACGACTTGGTTATACAACCCCGGTCAGAGTTAATTACACGTCCCACTTTACCACACCGTAATTGAACACATTAGGACATCAATCAACGGTTAGAGATGAGCAGGGGAAAATGGGCGCAGACTGGCCGTGCGTTACCGACACACAACTCCACTACTCCATCATTCCACTACCTCCACTTCCCACGAAACGTGAATGAGGCTCAATGACTTGTATAAATAGGTTCTCCGCCCTATCTCAAACAAAGAAGGAAAACAAGACAAAAAACAACATCCAGAGACTTTTCTCACAAGTCATAGCAAGCCAACACCTTCACAATCTCAACACCTTCTTCGCTTCCCTCCCTAAGATCAACCCCATCTCCTTCACTTTGTGACCGAAACAAGTCTGGAAGCCCATTTCTTGGTTTTAGTAGGAATTGATCTCGAACCCACAAGCACTCAATACAGTGCATTTGTTGTAGGTTTAAATTCATTCCTCATCACACCCCAAATTACCAAATTCGGCAGGAGTAATTTTCACCCATCAACAATTGGCGAATTGGTGGAGATTGATCTATTCGGTTGCATAAAATGAAAATATCATGGGAAGCATAGTTTGAATCTTGGAGGATGTCTTGGCGAACCAAGTCGGCATCACCAGAAGGCGGAGCGAGACATTTCGCCTTTTGAATGACATGGCGCAATTACAAGAAGGATCGACTGCATCTACTCTTGTGTAAGAAATGCCAATCCTCAACAGAGTCACACCTTTACCGGTGGAGATGCGAAAGAGCACATTATCACGGGGGACTCGGGAGACGGACAACACGGCTCGGCCCGGTGACGAAGGCTCGAGGCAACTCTACGAGAGAAAAACTTATTCGGGATACTACAATGCCTCGCCGATAAAGAAAGGAATCAACGCCCGCTAACGCAGAAAAGCTAGACTCAAGGTACTTACATTTCCCCTTCCCAATGAAGAAGACTTTTGGAACCGGCGGAGGGTGCGAAATGAAGAGGTGGAGCTACCGGTATGGCGTCCGCCATCAAGAACAACTGCCGGCTCAGTTCTTTAGACAACCTCTCAACCTCTTCTTCCGACGAGCAACACTACCCGCTAAGGGACTTCATCATGTATTTCTGGAGCTCTGAATCTGGAGAACCCTTTGAAGAACCAGTGGAGCATGCAAGCAAACACGTCCGAGATGGCACCTCAATCTTCAACCAAAACCGCTCCACCCGGGCCGCAACGCTCATCCTGGATGGAAACTAAAGCTTCTTGACGGCGGTTGACCAATGCCGACGACTCCCGAAGCTTCGCGGTGGTAGCAATATGGCCGTGTTTCTTCAGATTGTCGTGTACAACTTTTCAAACCGAAGGCAGATTTGAATCCACCCACCAACACATGACCTGGATAAGGGGATGTAAAAAGGAGGATCGAACAAAGCCCCTGTGCTGCATCACCGGTCGGCGACCATGAGTCTTGTCGGTTGCGGGGAAGCCTTTCGGAAAAGTCACCACAATAGCCATACGGCCCAGGAGCTGTTGAGGATGGATGTCAAGGGGAGCCGTCTCAACCGCAGCTGGCCACCGTCTCTTTTGCATTCCTTACAAGATCTATTTCAACCGCGGACTTCTCAAAGATGAAGGTCAGTACCACCGGACTTCTAAGATCACTGGCTTCCCAGTCTTGAATGCGTGCCAACCTTGTAAAGGCATTATCTTCTAAATTCCCCGATTTAAAACAAGGATCGTTTTAGAAGTGGAGAAATGAAAGAACCGATGGGAGGAGGTTTAAATACCGCATATTAGAAGAATTGAGGATTCTGGACCGCATGCTTGCCTCTTAGGTCTCTCTCCTACTTGGGGAGCAACCTCGGCTCTTGTCCGCTTGGATGGAAGTGGCTTCAAGGAAATGCTTCGTCAAGACGTGGAGAAGATGGCTCACTACGGGGAATTCGATCACAACACTCTTCGAAAATTTCGGAAGATCGACAGTTGTTTCCCCCAAATTCTCTATGAAAAGGGGCCAGAAGGGAAGGCTCACCCGGTCTAAGAACACATTGGCGTTAAGAATTTGTGGAAGGAGTTCTTCCGAGCCCCTAGTGGACTGGGATAAATGGGACACCCGATCAAATCCCATTTGGCGAGCAGCAGCCAATGTTGTACTCGAGTCAGAAAATTCTCCAGTCGAATAGAGACGGACATATCTGGAATGCGGCTGCGCATGTAAATAATTTCCCAGATCTCATGGTCTTGACATCGATGCGCAACACAACGCCCGGGATCGTCGGCAAAGGTCTTTGGTTGAACGATGGAAGAGTGAATCGGCCCCCATGGACGAAAATCTACGGAAGAAATATTGTCAAATACCTCCACAAGTTTGTGACCGCTTTAGGACGCTTCTTATTCCATCTGGAGTATTCTCGAGCCGCCATACAAGTTAACGAGTGAAGGTGGAGTAGGAGCGTAACTCCGAAATGTTCCCATAAGAGCGCTCAAGAAAAGCAAAGTGAACGTCGACTCCACCCTCTTGTGCCTGTTAGAAACGTGCATATCCATTGCTAAAGCGTCCGATGATGAGAATACATTGATCCAAGGAACAATGCGGCTAGAGGAAGAACTTCACCTGCGCCAAACCTTTATAGCAATCTTAACAAGCTCATGGTGGCGGATAGCCATAAAGACAGAACGCAATCACGCCGAGCTCGTTTTCCAACTCGAGAAGACCACTCCGAAACCCACCAAGTATAAAAGCATCTCGCATCCTTTCTCTCCTCCTTGTCCAGGACTCTCGATTCCTCCGCCTTTTGAAGTATAGCATCATAATTACTTTGTTCCGCATCGAGAGCTGTAAAAAAGACTTCCTAACGGCGGGTTCATTAATGCGACGCTCCAAAGTAATAGTCATCTCTCCCCATCTAGATATGGTCATGTGTGAGTACAAAACGCCACCGAGAAATGAAGGTGATCAAGCCTCGCGTGTCTTTCCTAATTTCGAGGGTAGCAGATGCCATGACCGCATCGAGAATTTGTGCTTTGGTCAAATTTTCTTAATGCCCTTATTACTCAACATGCTCATCCATCCTTCATAAGAACCCGGTGGAGCATGGCAAATCTTGAAGTCAATAGGAGAAGGCGGATATTCATTTCTCTCGGGAGACAAAACCTCATCACAAGCGGAAGAAGAGAATGGATCAAAGATCCATATTTTCCGAATCGGAAAGCAAGACTATCTTATGAGAAGGATGTTTCTATTATTTGGAAAAGACGCAGGTGAACAACTCATCATTGATGTTCTAAGATATCCTTGAAATCAACACTTGCACCAAAGATTACCTTGTAAGACATGTTGATAGAGTTCTCTTCTTTCTACCACAATGAAATAAAAGAGGAAGTTAGAACTTGTACGTCACAAGCAAGACACAACTCACACAATGGCTCGGGTCCAAACATCATACAAGTTTCGGTCTAATATTGATTTTAAGTTCTCCTAAGATAACTTTCAAGTCAACTGGGCATTGATTTCAAGACCAGGCAAATCCACAAATTTCAAGTTCAATGCAAATTTCAGCCAAGCATGTGAGTAAGACCCACGTTCTAAGCATAACATTCATTCATCCGTATGCATCATACGATTTTCTTTATTCGTGGGAATCATGTCTACTGGATTCAAGCCAAATGGTGGAGAAAGCTACATGCATATGTCTTACAAGAGGTATTTACCTAACGAAACTAGGGTTTGACCGTTAAAAAAAAAAAAAAAAAAAATGGAGAGCGAAACCTACCTTGAGCGGCCGAACAGGAGCAACTCCTAAGAACAGGCGGTGGTTTCCATGATGAAAGCGTTTACAAACAAAGTTGCAAGCGAGAGCAGCAAGCAACGAAGAAAAATTCGTGAGAAAGGAGAAGGGTCTTGTCTCTTTTATAGACAAAATTTAGAAGAATCCCAATAAGAAGGATTCCTCCCTTATTTGGTTTCCTCTTTTGATTCGAATACCCAAAGAAAGAAACCGGCCCCACGGGGTGATTCCATACAAAGCGCGTCTGGAAAACTAATCGACACTCTTCCGGGTGAACTCCTTTACCTTGTCTTTCTCATGTATGCATGTCACCATCTCATGCCTACCACACAATAATGTAACCATTATGTGCTAGGCGGGACTTAATGTTGATGGTGGATTTTCGTTTAAGGTTAAATTTGTAAAAATGAAAAATCATGCATACGACATCTTGTAAAAGATAAAGCCGTTTATAAGTGACGGATACTCCTCACTTAATTCACCAAGAATGGAGCATGTAGCAACAATCCCATTCTCGTGAATACATGAAATTCCTCCAGTTGGAGCATGCAAGCAACAATCCCTTCCTCGTGAATTTCATATCAGCCTTGTATTTCGTACTCATTATCGCTGTGGCATGACGACCGAGTGTTACATGAGTAACACGAACCTCCAAGCACTATAATGAATCCAAGAAATACCCGCATGTGCCGATTCTCTGGTGTGTTATACTAGCCCGAGCCCTCTCGGTGTGTTATACTAGGCCCGATTGAGCCCCTCTCGGTGTTATACTAGCCCTTGAGCATCCGGACTTGACTCGTATCGGTCTCCGGATATGATTCGATCGCGATCATCCAACTCGCAAGCATGATTGGATGACCTGAGATCAATTCCATCACCCCAAGGTGTATGGAATACACACGCCTTAGCCTGCCAAAACGATCTGATCGCAGCCATCCAACTCCGCAAGCATGATTGGATGACCATGATCAATTCCATCACCCCCAAGGTGTATGGAATACACACGGCCTTAGCCAAAATACGATACGATCGCGTCATCCAACTCCGCAAGCATGATTGGATGACCACAGATCAATTCCATCACCCCCAACGGTATGGAATACACACAGCCGAACCCGCATGGTCGGCTGCGACCATTGGCCTTTGCTTGCCAAGAAACCGCCCATACCAAGCATTATGGGCGGAAAACCTAAATTAGGGTTTTGTGATATTACATATGTCTAAAACGATCTCAACCGTCCGTCTTCTGCAGCATAGACGGAGGGTGTAGATGTAGACTCGGAAGGCCCGGAGCATGTCGACACAATCACCATGTGACCGCCTACACACTTGGCCAATCGGTCAAAGCCAACCGTGGTCTGGTTACAACAAAACCGTCCGCCCAAAGAGCATGGCCGCGCGGCTTTGAAAGCCAAAATTAGGGTTTCAAGTCATCACGCGTCCATCTTCTCCGGCACGAATGGAGGGTCACAGTTAGATTGAGCAAGGGTCGGTCACACCAAAGATGACCACCGTGGGCCCATCTACCCCCTCATGCGGACGGCCAAGGCACATCATTCCCGGCCAACCCAAAACGCACGCCCAAACTCGTGCGGTTACACCTCCCAAATCCTAAATCGATCTCGACCACTCAACTTCATAGGACGAAGGTGGGTGGCTTAGATCACGTTTCATGAGACGGTAAGACATAGGTGTGAACACCAACCTACCACCCACACGGTAGTGTGATCGACCAAAACCAACCAATGATTGGTCGCTTCAAACGCGTGCCCAAACTAGGGAATCACGCCGGTTTCCAACTCCTTGCGCAAGGGATTGCATAAGAATCCGATCTCGACCTTTCCTCTTTCTGGGGTCAAATTGAGTGGCCTGTGATCGCGCTTTCATGAGGAAACGGAATACGGCGCCTACACCATCATGCCAACACGCATGTATGGTCGGTCTTCTCCAAAATCCTCCCCATGCTTGGTTTCGACCAAGTGCCAGGCCGATGCTTGCACACCTCTTTAAAAACCCTAATTTCATCAATCGGTCGCAGATGAGTGTCTCAAACATCATCTCATCCGTCCGACCCACCAGCTTGGTTATACAACCCCAGTCGGAGTTATTTGGTTAGTGAGCAGTCATTACACGTCACTTTCTGAACGTAAAGCACTGTGCATAAAATACTTATCGACTTTCCGAATAACGCGTTATTCAATTCAACATTACATGCTATCTTTCTAAACCTCAAATGTCTAGGGGATCGGGGGTATTGGTCGGCGGTTTCTCAAGTCTCACAAGAAGAATTGATAATCAAAATCAACACCATAAACAACAACAAAGTCAAATAATAAGAAAAAAAGTGGTTTACCCAATAAGGGATCCTTAAACAATTTCGGATACACCTCGAATTTCCCGCAGTGCACGTTGGAAATATCTCAAGTCTAAGAAGAATTGATAATCAAAATCAACACCATAAACAACAACAAAGTCAAATAATAAAAAGTGGTTTACCCAATAAGGGATCCTTAAACAATCGGATACACCTTTTCCCACGTTGGAAATATCTAACACCTTATCCTCCTTTCCTCTCACTTTAACTTCATTGTAATTATAAGAGAACTAATTCATAAACATCCAAACGCAACAAATCTACCAAAACAAAAAAAATCATAATCTAGTTCACTTACAATGGCTACCTTGGTACGGTTAGTTTCTTGTCTGTTACTATTGAATTTGGGTTCAACATCATTACCCATAACCTGTGCAATGTCCACCACCATCACCAATAAACTGCGAGGCTGCCCTCATCATGTGGGAATGATCGAGAAGTGTCGGCAGCCGAATTTTATGGAACCTTAAAAACAGAGGAAGAACTACGATTAGCAATTCGCTCAAGCAAATCAAAAGAAATAGAAATAAACATCATAACTGGTTTCCCTTATACAATCCCTAAGCTGGCGTGCCCAGGAACAGAATTGTGAACATATTATGTTCTTATTACTACTGTTAAGTACAATTCAAGGATTAAGGTTGATGTTAAAAAAAAATCTTACCGCTACGTCAGATTTAGGGTAGGTTTGCTATTAGGATTAAAGAACCTACATTGAGATTAGTTGCTTCACCGTGTGGGGAAGGTGTTTGTATTTACTATTTAAGGACTTAAGTAGATTGCTCCCATTTTTAATATAGGAAATCACCTATAAAAATACCACTTTATTAGATACATTATTATTAGGTAGAATCACATTAAAATTTCACAAAAAATAACTGAAAATGAGCACAAAGTAATTAACTTTAGAATGTTCTCTACCGCCGACCTATCCGTTTTTCTGCATCGCAAAAAATCTTTAACTGGCTAAAGGTATAATGTATGTGAATTGCAGAAGATATCCAAAATGAACTTACCAGAAGCCGAAAATCCATCTACCACTTCGCGTAGCTTTCTTCGAAAGTTTCGCTTCATCTGAGTTCTCTTCAGGTTCCATCCACTGAAGTTGTGTTTAGCTTCAACAAAGGCCTTTATTCTCCATTCAATTTCCACAACTCTATAAAAATTAAAATGTGGCCCAAAAATTAAAATACAACTTCTTTTCCACTACAATCTCAGATCTTGTACACATTACCTCTAAGGACTTAAACTAATCAGGACCCAAAAGTCTCCCCTCAACAAAAGAGACTTCTTTGTGACATTTCTAAAAATGGTTACCATGCATCAGTATGACAAAACTTTATATTCTTTGTACGGAACCTTAAGAAAAATCTCATCATTTTTTACAAAAGTAGGAACTCTTCGTGACATTTTTACAAACACTTATCATGCATTAGTATAGCATAATTTGACTTGCTTTGGTATTAGGTGTGGAACCCTAAGAAAAAGTCCCATCCATTTCTGCAAAATAGCTCAAACGGAATATGGGTTAGATTCATATTGAATACAAAGACAGAAGAAAGTTCGTGAGAGTGCAAAGACTAACATACAACCCTAAAAAAATTATGCCATGGTTTTCGGATTTCCCACTTTTGCAAGTAGAAATCGAGTTCTTAGTTTAAATTTAAAATTGAGACTTGACTTGAGAGGAGAGAGTGGGATTTGAAAATTTTGAATTTCAAACTGCTTCCAGAATGTGCTAATAGGTAAGGACCGTAGGGTAAATATAGGTTTTTATCCTTTAGTTTTTAGAGATACAGTTGACGAAACAACCCTCACATTATTTTGATTTCGTTTTTTTGTGTATGGACATTTCAGTCAAAATCCCTTATTTGGCCTCTTGGCATTATAATAGTAAAGATTGAGTTTGATTGTCATGTTGGTATTTTCTGAGTTCTTTAATTAAAACACCACTTGCTTTTCTCAAATGCATTGGCATTTTTGATATGACTAAATAAGTGTGAAGTGCAAACACGTAAAAGGTACACATTTATATATTGCAAAACTCGATAAAAGAAAAACCACAGGATCTCTATGATTTTTTATTTCTTTTTCTATTTTGGAGGTTAAAAAAGAAAAACCAACAAAAAAGAAAAAAGAAAGGCTTAGAGAGGAGTAAAAAACTCACTTAAAAAGTGAGTAATACACGAAGAAGGAGAAAGTAATCATTGGTCAGATAAGTAGTGTTCTACGGTATAAGCTGCTAAAGAATGAGATTTTCAAAAGCCAAAACTGAAATCAACTGATAAGAATAAGTTGAGCTTGTCCTTAATTTTGGATATGGCATTCTTGATGCGTCAAGGTGTAGGAGATAGATTGTACTTCAAAGCATTTATCACAAGAAGAGAATCACCTTCTATTATGATATGCATGAGTACGTTTAACAGATCTCTTACGTTTAATCACAAGAAGAGATCTTTACGGTTGAGAGTACGTTTAATAGATCGATACTTCACAGGTCATTTATGTGATTGATCTTTGGGAAACTGCTCTAAATGCTAATTATTTTGCTAAAATTAATGTTCGACGTGATAATTGTCTAAGTTTTACTTCTAGGGGATGGAAATATAGTTACAAAACCACGGATAAGATTAACCCCTCTATCTCATTGGTAGTGGGGAAATAAATTTCATAGATCCTTGATGTAACAACTAGATCCAATTTAAAGAAGTTGCTAAACCAATGGTAACGTTCTCCCTAATCCCAACCTTAAAGTGGATGATCTTATCGACCGACAAACCAGAACTTGGGACTCGGTAAAGTTTCGTGTTGTATTTTATCAATATTTTGTAGAGAAGATTGAAGACACCCCTTTGACCCTTACTCCCACCAGGGAAGACCTAGCTAACATGGGATTTATCCCGGATAGCCCTCCCGATCTGTAATCCTATTTTTTATTTTTTTTACTAAATACCGGGCTTGACTAAAACTACGAGCCCGGGCTGTGAAATTTATTTTCAGAGACCCCTTGATCCGTCGCTGATTCCTACTAGAGATAAAAGGATATGGGAACATGCTAGGATAGTAGATTTTAAACCGAAATTCCCATCATTGTCTCACCTCAAGAGGGGACACTTCGGATAATTATGGATTAAAATATGGTCTCAGAAATTATCAACAAGAGTTAAACCCTTCGTGTGGAAGGATTTGAAATAAGCTTTACTTGTGCAATTAACCCTGTTGAATCCTTATAAGAATGATTCTAGTAAATATGAATCATTTCCAATGGTTACTTGTATGGTTTGGTGACCATCAAAAACTTAATTGTTTATACAGGGAAAATTGAAGAATCAATTTTGGATAGAGCAAAATCGATGTTGCTGATGAGAATATAACAACAATATTTTATTAAAATTTTTGCAAAAACCGCTCCCTCTAACCAATCTACTTGGACTTCTCCTCCTAGTGATTGGATTAAAATTAATTGTAGTGGGGCTTAGAATATCTCTTCTATGAAAGAGGGGTTGGATTTACATTAGTGATTCTGGTCACCATTTCTTGATTGTAGAAGCCATTTATATATCTTGTTTTTCTGCAGAAGAGGCAAAGTCAAGGTATAAGGGTGGCTAGGAGAACGATGTGGGATAGAAATGAGCAATAAATCGTGATTGAAAGAAGTAGGAAGATTAACCAGAACAATATGTGGGGATAATAAAACTCATTCTTCATTTGTCTAATATTGAATCCCTAATTTTGAAGTTTAGAACCTAAGTAGCATGGTCATCTCCTCCAATTTGGCTCCTGCTATTTTTGAGTGGCTACCATAGGATAACATTCGGATACGTAATCGAGTTTTTTTTTAAAAAAAATTTTTTTACAGGTGATGGCATCTCTTTAAAAGTATTTATTTTTTGTTATGATTTTAGGTGGTACTTACGTTAATAATAATCACCTCTTTCATGTACTATGCCATGATGACCTTTAGTTTATAATTGGACATTATACACAAAAAAATTACATTAATTCATTGGTATGTAGATAGAAATTTTGGCGTATTGGATGTATTTTCAAACTTTTTTACACTGGTAGGAGACTCTATTCCTGCTTTTACCATCTCAGATTTTGTATTCATAAGTTTGTGACATGAAAATCATTTAAAAAATTAGCTATGGCTGATGGGTTTTTTTAGACTCATCGATGTTTGTCCGGTAAATAATCCTGAGAGATAATTGTGGGGCAACCTTTTAATGGTTCTAACATTAGGAAGATTCAAAGTGGGTCATACGGTTTGTCGGTGGAATTCTAGGGATTTCTACGTCGGTAAACCTAGATTTTCCGTTAGAATAACAAAGATAGTAAATGGATTAAAAAACTTATTTTTACTACACATACACTAGTAAAATCGCACGCGCGATGCGCCTGCCGTTCGGAACTTCCGAAAGAAAAAACTGAATTTAAAAAAAAAGTACATAATACGACATAAGGACTACCACATACATTTTAGATTATTGTTTGCCTAGCATCAAATCAATTAATATTACTCCAAGATATTTATGTTGGACAATCAAAATAGTAAACAGACTACATCATTTAGCATTCGTCTCAGCATCAAGACCCCTAAGAGTTTCTCCTCACAACATTATTCGCACGTGCTTTTCCTAATGTCTCCTAAAGGTCAGCACTGTTGTGATTTGGAAAAGGATCAAAACAATACCATGCAGTTATTGGATGATAAAGGAAGGATCAGAAGAACAGAGCAAGGAAAAGGATCAAAACAATACCACGCAGCTAATGAAAAGGTGATTGCATGACAATATCCTACATTTCTTGACAGTAGGTTGATGATGTCTATATTCAATCTGCACCCATAAAGTAAAATCTTAAATCGTTTACATAACCATCAATAAACTAAGTTTGAGGAGGTAAAAGAGGAAACTTACCCATTGAAAAGAAAGAAAACCAATTCATACACGGATCACCGAGGCAATCTTAGTGGATAAAATCAAACTACTCAATAAAATAAACAACCAAAAATCAAAATCACACATGAGGCAGAAGTAGGAGAATCCCTCTGTGCCACCATTATCTGCTTCCAATAAGTACTCAAATGTGGATATCAGAAAAATACTATCTCCGCAAAAATGCTCAATAATTCATCTCCACAGATTCAATAGACATAAAATAAAAAGGCAAAAAAATACACTTTGTCATCTGTTTCTACATTCTGAAACTAATCAGCAAACTTCCCAAATTGTCATGGAAATAAAATACCCTTAGATACTATCATATTTAAACCCAGTAGTAAATAGCAAATAATATGTACTAAGACCGATCATTTTAAAGGGGACTCTAAACACATTTTTATGGTCATTCAACAACAATGGATCCAAGTTGGACGTTCGACGTGCATTCCTGATAAAAACACAAAGAAATATTGGACAGTTAACTTCAAATGCCAAATAGGTATATGATTAACCTAAGCCTCCATCTAGAGTTGTGTTTCTAAGATTTGCAAGCTGAACCTCTTGAGCCTGTGTATATTGTATTACCAAATACCATAAAGCACGACTGACAATTTGACATTAGACTTTATATGAACCCATGACTTCTTTAAGAACTAAAGCATAACTAACGTTAATTTCTGTTAGGAATTTCAACAAACAGTCAGAATTACGGAAAAATATTGAAACCCCAAACTGAAATTAGGGATCTGATTTTCTAAGTTTCAACTGAAATGGAAGTGATACCTGCAATCAGCTCTTCAACTCATATATATATCCAAAACCCAATAAAATTACCAAAACCTTTAGGTCCTTTACACATTTGAAAATCATACCCGAATTTTACACTGAATGAAATAATTGAAACGATTAAAAGAATCAGATAACTTCATAATTACAAAGAATCAAAATACATGTAGACTTTAATCTAACTCCTGCACCAATTTGATTTGATTTGATTTCTCCTTCAAATCAGAATCAACCCAACATCAAAACGGAAAATAGGTTAATTAATTGGATTACAATTTCCCCTTTTGATGCTGAGATGCTGTCTCTGTCGATTCTCCTTGTTGAAATTAAAGATACTTTGAAAAGAAGATTTGATCATAAATCCCATCCGCAAGAGGAGGAGGAGATGGAAATTTAAAATTGAATGAGATAAAAGAAAAAAGAAATGTAAGTTTGCAAAAATGGGTTCAGTGGGGTTCGGTCGTGAATTCGTTATTTTGTCTATTTTACGTATATGGCCTTCCTAGATTAGGATTATTACATCTCATACCTCTGTATGTTATAATCATGAGGGATAATTTAGACATTCCTCCATGCTACACCAAAACCACCCAAAATGGGGCCTTTTCTTTATTATAGTAAGTTTTTTCCACTTTTTTTGTACTTTCCGATCAATAAAATATCAAAAAGAAACTTCACGGACCGTGAAAAAAAAAACGAAAGAGAAAACAGCCTCTCACAAAGTGGTGGGGCCCAAAACCTCCCCTACAAATACCGAGTAAGAGATCCACCTCATATGAGATGCGGTTTTTTTGTTCGATCCATTTTAAATCGCTGTAAAATATCACTCTCAAATTTACATACTAAAAAAACTGAATACAAATAAGTATAACTAAATCGAGACATGTACCTCTCAAGAATTTGGTAACATAAACGTAAAAACCAAGACACACTAATTCGAGTAATCAACACTTAGATTTGCTAGTGAGCTACATATCCACCACCAATGTGCCACCACCATGCGAGCTACATATCCGCCATTTCAAAGAAGAAATGCAAAGATCTCATGGGGATCTCCATATCTACCACCAGCATGGGGAGCACCATATATATCCGCCAAGAAAGGTTGTTATTGCCTCCTAGATAAGAATGTATAGGAGTAAGAACAAGTTCGATCCACATGTAAATATGAGTTGTTAATTGTATTTAAGAACTTATGTAAACAGGGTTTTTTTTGTGATGTAAGACTAGTCATTAAACTAATTATTATACTAGCAAATAATGAATAAAGAGAATCAATAAGTTGAGAATACTGGTTAAGGGATCATCTTCAATCTTAAGGCATGTACTTTTAACTAATAACTAGAGTGATCAATTAAAAATTCATATTCAAGAGTCCTGGAGTACCCCATCGATAGCATACTTCGGTAACCCCATCGAGAGCATACTTCGGTAAATTCCACATACCATAACGATGAATATGCAAATCTTGCTCAAAGAACAACCCAATGCAACATGTTATTAAGTTTAATCCTCCAAAAGCGTTAAGTTTTATGAATTAGGCTAATCGATGCGATAGAAATACGACGAGTAATCTATTTAACACAGGTCAAGGTTCTAAATGCAACTACACAAAAGGTTTTGAATACAATCAACAATCACATTATGCTACATATGACAAGGTTCATCAACAATTACGTAACTCGAAACCCTATCCTAGCTATAGATATGCATTCATGGTTATTTAGCAGCGCTTCTAAACAAACATCTACATAATCATACGTGACGGTAATAAGTATTAGAAAAATAACAATAACAATAACAATAATGATAATGATGAGATTAAGATAACAAAACTAATATATTAATCAAATAACATGTTTTTGATATCCGAGTACATCCTTAATTAATATGGAAGGTTTTAATCATTACGAATTTCTCAAAATTCATGGAAAATATATAGAAAATAAGGTAAAGCAAACCCTAGATATCGTGAAAATCAATCGCAACTCAAAGACCAGCAAGTTCCTTGTCCTCCTTTTTGTTATAAAGTCTCTTTTGTATCTTCTAAGGGTTATGCAAGTCTTCTTATATAGCTTCCACAAAATCTAGGTATTCAAGTCTCATCGAGACTAAGTTGTCCCAATTAGTATTCCAATACACGTCAAAATGTGCCATATAAGTTTGCCACAGTCGTCATGGTTGATCTCATTGAACCTGATGTAGGACATCTGCCTTAGTCTACAAGTTATCTTATTTCCTCTTTTTTATTTTACTTTATTTAGAGTTCTAGTATTTTGGGTATCTAGCAATAGCCTATATAAACATGCATACGATTGTCTTAGGGTAATAAATCTTTTATCAAACAATATTATTATCAATCCTACTATTCGTTTTATACGAATCTCTTTTATCTTTTCCTTCATCTCTTGATTAATATCGTCAATTCTCATCATTTTCTTCTCTTCTCATCCCTTGCAATATCCGTAGTGCTTTCTTCACTATTCGTTCTACATTAGAACCATGCCGACTCTAGGACCAAAATAACTCTAATACTCTGCCCTAAAACTTATTACATTAGGCATGGTCAATTCTCAATGTACCGTGCCGACTCTAAGGACTTAAAAATACGATTTCTCTGCCTAAAATAGTGCTTCGATCGACATAGTTCGCGAACTGACTAGATTAGTTTGTGTACTTGGGGATTCAAAAGTTCCCTGGAACATCTCAAAATCAACAAGTTCGCTTACTGACTAAATTAGTTCATGTACGCGAGTTAACTAGAGAATAATTCATCGAGGATTATTATTTGTAAATTCCAAGTTCGTGTACTGAGCAACTAACTTGACGACTACTTATGAATTTAATACGCAATTACGATATGTCGAACAATAAATTGCTATCAACCTATTATGTGGCTAGTTCTTCATTGCTTGAATTTGTGATTCGAGTTTTATCAAATACTAGCTTGAACTCGAGATTTCTTCATTGCAACATGCATCATAATACTAAAGTCAAACAACATTGTCTCGGTAGATAAAATGGTAGATAATATGAGTAAATATGATAGTCAATCTTTACATACATTTGTTAATGAAGTTCCCGTAGATGTCTTGTTGTTCTCCAATCTTCAATTTTCAAGGTCGATTAATGAATTATTATACTCAACTACCGTACTCTATTCCTAGTCCGAGATTGACCTCAGTAGAATATAAACCAAGATATAGTTTTGATCAACTAAATTTGATAACAAGCTTGCGCTATACCGAAACTTGTGAGTTTGACAGAGCGATGCTCTAACCGTAAATTTTCTACATAACATTTAAAATGGAGAAAGTCTAAAATGAGAGTCGATAGTTAAATGATTAATCCGACAGAATTTTGTAAAATTATGAATTGTATTCACACAATATTTGAAACCAGCTACATAAGAGACTGGAGAAGGACATCATTCATCCATTTGCAATAGTTACAGACAAAGACATACTAAAAGGTTACTTATGACATCTTCTTAGTTGACACTTAGTACAATTGAGTGGTTTATTGCATATATCAGAAAACAATCTAGTGAGTCTAGAAGAAAAGAATGCTATATTTATAGACTCAATGAAAACAACGCCAATACAACCTTTGCTAACAATTTATTCATTTAATAGAATGTTATGCAACTCAATACTAGAAACATGAGGATTACGAATCCTTGTAGAAGTTGCAAAAGCTGTAATAACTCATCCCTCCACTGATATTGTCCCTACTTAGATACTGCTGTTATCCGGCAGTGTGGGGTTTTCAACGGGCATGTCTGCGATAATCTAGCAGCAACTTCCCGGGAGGTCACATATCCCTAGATTACTCCCGCCCGAGCACGCTTAACTGCGGAGTTTTCTGCCAACTCTGGAGCCAACTGTGCTGAAAAGGCCTCGGTGTTAGGAAAGGACAAACCATTACTTATATTCCATTCGGCGAACCACTGCCGAAATCGGGGTATTACAAAAGCACTAAATTCAGAATCTAAGCCAACTAAAGTAATTACAATAATTTCATCATCAGAAATAATAGATCCAGCTGCATGGAGTTGATCTGTAATAGTCTTGATTTCATTTGTATAAGAAGCAATAATATAATCATCTTTCTTGATTGTCATCAAATTATTTATCAATTAAATTGAGTGAGTTGAAGAAGATCTTGTAAACCGAACAAAGATAGATTTCCGAAGGTCATAAGAAGAAATGACATTTGCAAAGTAAGAGATTACGTTATCAGAAATTATCAAATTGACCCGCTTGAAAATGGTATAACATCCCCATCTATCCAATCTGTATAAAAAATATTCTCAATTTCATTCGTAATATTATTCTAGAAGTAAATTGAACAAGACATTCATGAGATCCATCAAGAAACTTTATAATCTTGAATTTGCGAATCACCAAAAGCATCAATTATTTCCTGATCAAGTAATTATCATCTTTGAGTTTCAAAGAAACAATACTTATGAATTGATTGATGTACCTTAGAGGTAGAAAAAAAAAAGTCAAATTTCCTATTAAACCAAATTTGTAATTCATTTGGTAAACTAGAGATATTAAACAGAAAAAAAGAAAAACTGGGTTGAAGATTATGAATATTTGAGTTGTAAAAGAAAGATGGAAGCACAGAAGATCGAAACCACAAGAAAACTTCACGATTTCTTGTCTGATACCATCGTTACGCATAAGAAAATATCAAGATTCATTATCAAAACAGAGATAGTGCAAATACATATTATAAACAGAGTGTTTTCAGGATTATCAACACTCAAATGAACGTGTCACCGTCGTATATGACTCTAAAAGACATGTGAAATGTAATAGGTGTAGTGTAACAAAAATATAACCACCCGAAAATTGCACTAATAGACTGAATGTAAAATGAGTGTTTGAATAAAAGAAAACTCTATATGGTATGTTACTTTTCTGCACGGAGAAACCTCTTTTCGATCTGACAATCCATAGTCTTAGATTTACGGCCTCTACTTTCAAAAAAATATAAAATGAAACCCCAGTTACTTTGCATCTTAGATTTAGAAAATTCATGTTACTGGTAACACTTTAAGAATCGCTTTGCTTTACTTTTTTTTTTTTTGGATTTTTAAAACTTTCAGAATGTTGGTTGTGTATCAGCAAGGATGCTACAGCGGTATTAATTTTTCACGAGGTTACCAATTCTCATTCCCAGACAGCCTTTAATTATATAGAATTTGGTAAACCTCTGTGAAATATGGTAACTCTCTCTGGCACTCATTCTTGAAAAATTACGTTATCAATTGTATATGTTGGCGACCGACTTTTGGTCACATTGCGAACTTGTTTGAAGTTTTCATCCGAATGCAAATTAAATTATCTATTTTACCAACGTGCTTTAGGTTTGAACTTTTAGCAAACAAACAAAAGATCAAGCCCCTAGAAATATATTAGAAGTTGAGATTAAAGATTTCAAGCTTTGTAGGTGGCAGAAGTTGTTTAAGTTCGCTTAAACTTAACTTTAGTTTTTTTCTTCTTAAACAAGATCACACCGCACGTGCTACAACTTATGTGAATCCATATTTATCCGTGGATTTTATTTTTATATTTGATCCTGCCCATTGATTTATAGTTATCCCTAAACCTAAAACGAAACCCAATAATTAGATTTTTCTCACACTTCTTTTCCCTTTTTCTTTCCTTTCCTCTACTACCTTCTCCACGTCATTTTTTTTCTCCTTTTCCCGCCTCCATCTACTTTAGCGGTGATCTTTCTTCTCTTTTCTTTACTCACCTCTATGCTACACGGCTCCGCTTCTTTTAGTAAAATCTTAAACACCACCACCTCAAGCCGTAGTCGCATCTATCTAAACACAAAAAAGAAAAAGTTAATTAATCACTTGATGTTATTTTTATAGGAGGGATTAGTAGTTTGTCATTTTTTTTACAAATCGGGGATTAGTAATCTGTATTTCTGTTGATTTATTTTTAAGAGCCTTTTAATTACTTTAGTGCCCTTATTTTCTTATACAAATTTACATTTGAAATATTTTAAGAGGGGTAAATGTGTAATACTATTAATTTGTACCCTTATTTACTATTATGCCCTCAACGATTTGCTTAATGGGTATGTGTGATATATAAAAACAGGGGTAAAATACTCCAAAAAATTTACAGCTTCAACTAAGGGTAGTTGGCTTTATATAATAAAATAATCCTAGAATAGATTTAATTTTAGTTTAATCTTAAAAGAATTCTTGTTCGGGATAAGGGTGAGAGAAAAAAGATTGTATTGTATCTCAACTCAAGTATTTTATGGGGTAAGAATCTGCGAAAAATTTGGAGATACCATTTATAAAAAATGGCAATTTTAGATTGAAAAACAAATTAATCCTTTTCTAAAATCCGTCTGCTTAAAATATACTCATGAAGAATAATTGCCCAAAAACCCACAAAAGGAGTATTCCTTTGCTTAATTCACACTTGTTTAATTTGCTTAAGCCAGCTAAAATGAGAAGTAAAATTTTAGTAATTACAGTTACTCATACTTAATGCGTCGTCGACGTGGATGTCACCAATTTTGAAGTATCTATATTTTATTATCAATTTTTATTTGTTTTATTTTCTATATATACAGTGTTTATACTGGACATATTAGGGTATATCGAGATTAATTGGGATATTACCTAATGAGACAAAATAAGGTCATTTTGAAGTAAAGCATAACACCCCTTAGACACATATTTTTAAAAATGGCTAATCTACCCTTGCTTAATTAACACTAATAATCTGATTAAGTTAATTAATTTAGTTAGTTAATTAGTTGATTAAAACTCCGAAATTAGGTTTTATTTAGATTGAACTCATGGATTATGTGGAAAGATTTTTGAGATTTTATTTTTTGAAGAATTATGTTTGTAATGGAAAAGAAACCATACTACCCAAACATTTATAAAAATGGGATTGTAAAGCTGCTGGGTGATTTCATACTCAAAATTTGAGACGAGATGCATACTTCTGAAACTGAAAGTATGAAAAGTCGGCATGGTCGACAATTTTTAAAGATAGCGACCAAAAATAGCCGGCAGACTAGTAAAAAATCATTATGCCGACTATATGTTTTTTTGACCTACATGCAAGAAAGGTGTTGTAAATGCTTGATTAGTCGGCATGGTATTTATTTCTGAACCTGCCGACATGACATTAGTCGGCAATGTTGACATTATTTCTTTCCTTGCTTGACCTTTTGCATCCCAAACATGAACAATGAAAATATTTTTCAACTAGTCGTCAGGGTTAATATTTGAACAAGGAAATGACTAAGTAACAAATAGGCTTAGTCGTCAGGGACGACAATAATATTAGGTGCCAACTAAACCCTAGTCGTCACCTTAGCAAAAATAAAATAAAATAGTAACAACGGATAACAAAAAGGTACACAGAGAAACTTGGTTTTGGTCAGCAATTAGTCGGCAAGGTCTATAATTATATAGTGCCGACTAATGAATAGTCGGCATGGGTGTATTCAAATAACATGTCGGCTAATAACCAAATAGGACTCGGGAAACACAGGGATTTTCACAGCATTAGTCGGCAGGTTAGGAATTTCAAGAACGAATGACTAATAAAACTACATTTAGTCGGCAAGGTTTTAAAGTTGAATACTGTGACGACCCTGTAAATGGAACTTCTAGATATGAAAAGTCGGCATGATATTCAACCTAAGAAGACAACGACTACTCCTAACTATGAAAAGTCGGCAAGGTCGTTGAACAGACACCATACCGCCTACATAAATGCAAATCCAGAAATTCTAATTTTGTGACCTAATTTGACATGCAAACAAAAAATCAAAGTACTGGAGTGAGTTTAAGTAGTCACTTACTTTCTCAATCGCGTCATTTCTTTGGTTTCAGCAGTTTCAGTGATTTCTTCTTCATCTACTGATTTTTCCTTCCATTTGTATTGAACTTTTTTTTCCAATGCCATGGTATTCAACATGGTTTTTAATAGCGTACGCTTTACGCTTCGCTTCAATTTTTTTCAGAAACGCTCTAAAGCGTTCCTATGAAGCATGTAGTCAATGATTTTGACCAAAATCAGAAGCGCAAAATGGTCAAACTTCAAGAAATAATGTTCTAAAAAATTAAAAAGGATGGTGGGATTCAAACCTACCACCAAGTGTGTGGTATGTGAATGCTCAACCATTGTTCTACATGGTTATTTAAGATAATATTTGACAATATTTTATATCTATAAATATTTTCATACCTATTTATAATATAAAAATCAAATTTTATATTTTACGATTCACCGCCAACCATGAATCGCTGCTTCCCGCTTCAACCTACGCATCACTTCTAAAAAAATAGAAAACGAGTCACACTCCGCTTCACGCTTTCAATACCTTGGTCTTTAGTACTATGTCTTCTATAAGTTTGTTTCACACGCGGCTTCATGTTTGAAGATTAACCGACGATGAAATTTTCAAATCGACGATTACGACAAATTAATTGACGAGTTTTCGATGGAGGTGTGGTGGGAGGAGGCCAGTATGGTAGAGCAGAAGACGGGAGAGGAGAAGATGAAATGAGAATGAGTTGATAAGATGATGATGATTATGATTATGATAATGATAATGATAATTATAATTATAATTATAATGGGTAATAATAATTTTGTAACTTCACCCATTAGGACACCCCCTTAACCCTTTAAAAGAGTCCACTTAAAATCGAATATACCCAATTAATTTGTGCATACCCCAATTAATCTTGGTATACCCTAATCCGTCCAGTGTGTTTATTAGTTACCTAATAACAAATCATATATCTCATTAAATTCTACGGGAAAAATCTTAATAATTGAACCTACAAATTCACGAGTATTTTTGTACAAGAGATTACTCCAAGCTCTTTCTCTGGAGAATTTTTGTACAAGAGATTACTTAAGAAATTTTCTTTTCACCATTGGAAAAATATCAATATGCAAGGATCTAAAAAAAAAAAAAATTTCTTTTTTTTTATTCCATTGTCGGAATTTTTTTGGTTTCCCTCAAAACTCAAGCTTATCCTAAAAAAAATAAAAAAAATAAAAAAAATAAACAAATTCAAGAAATTTGTTTCATCAAAGTCTTATTCTATAGAAATATTACTCAAATAATGCAAAGGGAACAAATGATTTTGTTTAAAAATTTGCTCAAACAAGAATGTGAAATGTGATTAAGATGTTTGGTGGCATTCCATGCATAGCATGCTTTTAATAAAAACTTGGAGAATGTTTTTTTTTTTTAAATCGAAAATGCTATCCCACCTCCCTTTTCACCTACCTCCAATCTAAACTACACATCTAGGTTACTTAGATTCACATTTAGATTCAAGTGGGGTTCATTATTCCCCAGATGTGGGGTTTAGATTGAAGGGAGGAGAATATTGCCGCTTTAAAAAAAAAAAGGAATTGAATAGCACTGCCTCTTAAAAAAAAAAAAAAAGTGTGTACCATTGGGAATGACCTTCCATTAGGCTGGATATCCCATCCTCCTTCCACGGTGAAGGTTGAGGTTTAAAGCTCGTAAAATTGTTAAAAGTGTCGTAAAGCCCCTCTGTGAAGGGAGTGTGTGATATAGACTATAGAGTAGTTAGAGCTAGATAGGGGTGTCTGGCTGGGTGTACCCAGGGGAGTAGGGCTCAGCTTTACCTGTAAAAGAAAAACAATTATCACTCCCTGAAAATGGTGTCATGAATATGACTCTTCCATTTCATGTAATATAGGCAAACCCAACTTTCCCATATGGCCATAGCTAATTTATCTCTAGGTAAGTCATCCTAGAACTTGAATACATGAAAGATGCCATGTGAGATTGAATTCATCCAAGAACTGCTGCAATATCCGAGTAAGTGGCCGGAGAGGGGATAGTAACTTTCGGGAATATGCATGGGGGACAAAGAGTTGTAGTAGGTAGCAGTGTTACAGCTTAAACAAGAAAATCATCAAAGACCTAATTAAACATTCAACTTGGCATAACTTCGTTACATTGCTTGGGTTGTTACATGACGCACAACTTGTTTGCACAACTTCGTTGCTCATGGCCAAGAAGAAGCGATGTGACAATTTTTACATTTCTCTTTGTTCTTGTTAGATCACTTTCATCAGCAATTCTCCCCACTTCGATGTGGCTTTGCTAGTCACGCAGCACCACAAGGATCACCATTAGCGGGCTAGTTCAGAACCTCTGGGTTCTCTAACCCCTTTTGGAATTCCAGAATCGGAAGTCATTATGATCTGTGTCGCTTGAAGCAAAACTGATCAATATGACACAGATGGGGGGAATACATATCTGGAAAAACAAAAATGAAAATAAGATTATCACAAACAGCACTAAACTCCACAAAACCGAGGCATTTAATTGCAGCTAATCAAAAGATGATGCTTATAAACTTAAGATGGGAAATGAAACTATGACCCTTACCAAAGGCATTTAATACATATCTGTCCATATTAAGATGATGCCTTATAATCATAATGCGTGTTGCATCTGTGTAAACTAAAAATGTGGCAGCATGGTGTAAGATTTGTACCTGCGATTTTCCGAGTCTCCATATACCAAAGATTCAACCATTTTGTTAATTTCTTCCTCTCTTTTTTCCTCATTTTAGGAACAAAAATATATTAAATTTTCTGAAGA
The DNA here is from genome assembly GCA_023531295.1 of Papaver armeniacum. Taxonomy (NCBI): domain Eukaryota; kingdom Viridiplantae; phylum Streptophyta; class Magnoliopsida; order Ranunculales; family Papaveraceae; genus Papaver; species Papaver armeniacum. The sequence continues at coordinate 59,036 of JAJJWW010014792.1, forward strand.
AGAAAGAAGAAGAACTGTATTATTTTTTTCTCTGTTAGTGTTGAATTTTGATTGTAGTTAAAATCGTCTATTTATACAAATAAGGTTGCTTGTTTGGTGTTAGAAGTGGGAGTTAATTAGGCAGCTGTCCCTGCCAATGACATGCCATCCAAGCGAAAGCTAACCATTGAAATCGCATCTTTGCTTTTTCTTCTTTTAACGCAAACCCCCAAAAACGCATTTGTTGGTTTATGGGCCTGTAAGATTTGCAAAAAAAATAAAAAAAATAATAATATTGGATAAAGAAAAAGGGAAATGGCTTGATTGAATACAAATTGAATCGACTAAAACAGAAAGATTCTGTTAGTAGAATAACAGAAAAACAACACTTCTCCGTCAAGATATTTTTTCATTATTTTGGATTTGGATGGCCAATGGCCATTCATACCTGGCATTGGTAGGAGGCACACGAGCCCATATATGTCAGAAGAAAATAGGACCAGGCAATTTTAAATTTCCTGAAAATTGAAATCACTTCCAACAGAGAAGGGAATGTTTTTGAGTTGCTTTGCTTCACTGGGAAGACCTACATGCTCATTGCCATTTCTACATATTGGATCAAGTTCATTACCTACCACTACCACTGTACTGCCGAAATGGAAGCCTATAGTTACACAACTGCAAGAACAGTTCTAAGCAAAAAAAGAAATCTGCAGTTCTACCCAAGACTGCTGAAATTACTAAGTAACTATGTATATATGTACGCATGTGTTTCTCCAGTACCATGTTCATACTCGGAAGATGTGAACATGCATCTCGAAGTTTATCCTGTCAACAAGTTCAAAGACACATGCATCGCCTTCCTTCACATGATTATCTGTAACGAATTCATACCAGCCTTGAGATAGCTTTGTATTATTCTGTGACCGAGAAACATATCGGACTTTCCAGGTTCTGCCATCTGAAACCCTAAGAGTGACCACCATCCGCACTCTGTTTTTCAAATATGAGGTCCCAAAAGCCTTAGGTACCCCCTGCATGGAAAAGAAATTCGAGATGCGCCATTAAAATCTTAAAGATATTTAGCATCTAACACAAATTACTAGTTGCCACTAATCTCTCAATAAACTTTCGCCTATGTAAGTGATCTTAGTTGATAGTTTTAAGCAAAAAGTTGTAAATATAACCTTTCGGCCGACTATAGACATTTTGAAAATTGTAATATAACCAGTTTCGAAACTACTAATACAGAATCGGAGCAAGAAATGCAACTATAGTATTGCCAATACTGCTGTAGTGGTGTCATTAGTGCTTTCTTAAGCTTACCAGGCATCGTGCTTTTATATAGGAGGGATGTATAAAGGCCTTGAAGAACGGATTGTCAGATGTAAACTTTTTAGCTGCTTCAAGTGCACTTTCTTGTAATCGGTTTGCCTGGAGTACTGCAGTATGAGATCTCTTGGGAGTAAACTTACTGGACGCTTTTTGTTGTCTGAACGCTTGGGGAAAATCATGTGTGGCTACATTTTACAATCAAAATATAACATAATCCAACAAGATTCATAGAAAAAGGCAAGAGATCGGAATTTAATTTTGCGAGTCTTACCAGGTTCACTTGATGCAAACAGACTCAACAAGGGTAGACATGGCAGGTTCATCATTGGTTTGAGTACTACTATCCAAATGTACTGGAACTATTTCTTGTGAGACTCGGAAAATGTGAACATTCATCTCTACACTTATCCTATCAACTAGTTCAAAAACACATGAATCACCTTCCTTCAAATGATTCTCTGAAGCGAATTTAGTCCAGCCCTGAGATGGCCTTCTATCATATCGTGCTCGAGAAAGATACAGAACTTCCCAGGTTCTCCATCTGAAACCCTAAGAGTGACCGCCATCTGCGTTGTACTTTTCAAATATTGTTTTGCAAAAACCATAGGCACCCTCTGCGTGAAAAAGAAAATCAAGATGCGTCATAAAAAATTTACAGATACTTTTCAGTTAATATAAATTAATAGTTGGGACGAATTTCTTAACAAAGCCAACCGCCTATGGTTGCAATCTTAGTTGATGGGTTTAAACAGAAATTGGCAAGATAACCTATCGGAAGACAGCACAGAGATATAACCTGTTAAGATCCAACTAGTACAGCTTTTAAGCAAAAAAGAAAGAAACCAAAGTACTGTTAATACTGTTGTAGTGCTGCCATTACAGTTTTATTTGAGTCCATGCGTCCGTGCATTTATGTCTGAAAAGCTTGGAAATGCAAACATCATCCCATAATTCATCCTATCAACTAGCTCAAAGATACAAGCACTGTCTTCCTTCAAAATATTATCTGAAACAAATGTTGGTCAGCCCTTGATAACATTCCAAAATCATGTTTTGCATGCATGCTAGCGAACTTGGTTGTAGTTCAACTTAGAAAGGGATAAAACGACCTAGTAGCAGGTAATAAACAAGTCAGACAGTAAATTTCTCATAGAGACCATTTTCCTATATACTGGGCCAAAGCTACCAATATCTTGACCAAAGAGCCAATCTCTAAAGGCATAATATAATAGATGTGCTTTAGGAGCATAAAGCTTACCACGTAGCCTCCTCTTACATAAGAGGGTCGCATAAGGACCTTGTAGAAGGGATTATCAGATGTAAACTTTTCAGCTGCTTCAAGTGCACTTTCTTGTAATCGGCTTGCCTGGAACGCCGTAATATAAGATCTCTTATGAGAAAACTTGCTGGAAAATGCTTTTCGTTTCCAGGATGCTTGGGGAAATTCATGTGTAGCTACAGTTTACAATCAAATTGAAACATGAGGCAAAAAAATCCTTGTAATAAGGCAAGAAAATCAGAATCCAATTGTTAGAGTCTTACCAGGTTCAGCTTCCTGATTAAGACGGCCTTCAATTGATGCAAACTCAACAAGAGTAGACATGGAAGGTTCACCTTTGGTTCTACTACCCGGATGTATTGGAATTATTTCTTGTGAGACTCGAAAAATGTGAACATTAATCTTGATATTTATTCTATCAACTAGTTCAAATACACATAAATCGCCTTCCTTCAAATGATTATCTGAAACGAATTTACCCAGCCCTGATAGCCTTCTCCTACCTTTCCCTCGAGAAACATATCGGACTTCCCAGGTTCTCCCATCTGAAACCATAAGAGTGACCACCAATTGAGTTTTGTTTTTCAAATATGAGGTCCCGAAAGCGTTAGGTACCCCCTGCATAGAAAAGAAATTCAAGATGTACCATCAGAATATTACAGATACTTCGCAGCTAACATAAATAAACAGTTGGGACTAATCTCCGTTCGCCTATGGTTTTGATCAGACATTACATTCTACTGAACTTGGTTGACAGTTCAACTTAGAAAGTAACACCTATTTGCATGTAATAACGGTCTAGATAGTGAAACTACCATGGAGATCTCGCTTATACCCTGCACCAAGAATACCAAGATCTTAGATCTTGACCAAAGAGCCAATCACTAAAGTCATTATATAATGGATATGCTTGCATAATAGAAAGCTTACCACACGTCCTGCTTTTAAATAAGAGGGTCGCATAAAGGCTTTGAAGAACGGGTTATCAGATGTAAACTCTTTAGCTGCTTCAAGTGCACTTTCTTGCAATCGGCTTTCCTGGAATGCCGTAGTATAAGATCTTTGAGGAGTAAATTTACTGGCAAACGCTTTTTGTTGTTGGGATGTTTGCGGAAACTCATGCCTAGCTACATACATTTGTAATTAAATTAAACCACGAGTCAACAAATCTACGTAACAAGGAAAGAAAATGAGAATTCAACTATGACGGCCTTACCAGATTCAACTATCTGATTGTGATCATCTTCATTCAAGGCAAACACACCAAGGGTAGACAAGGAAGGTTCATTGTTGCTATGAGTACTACTATCCGAATGCACTGAAATTATATCAACTGCAGCTGGATGAGCTGAAATCACTTCAACATCGTCCGAATGAGTTGAAATCACTTCAAGTTCATGATCAGTATTTTCAAAATGAGATGGGTACTTTATCTCAGTAGCATTCATGCCAAATATATGAACTTGAAACTTCAAATTCCCATCATATCTGAAAACCATAAGATGCCCAACACAAATAGAGTAAAACTCCATAAATTCTGGCCAACCATTCTCAAAATAAACTAAACCTTCAGCTTTCCTCATTCCTATATGCCAGACACCATTGGGAATCTGGATGATTACATGGTCAGACTCAGACAGCTCTTCTCCAAACTTTCTGGCAAATTCTTTTGGAAGTTCCTGTCATGCACAAACTGATTTCACTTTCAAGGCAAAAAAAAAAAAAAACAGAAAAAGAGACATTTTTTCTGGTACCCAGAGAAAAACAAATCTGATGTTAACCCTTACCAGCCGTTTGTCACTGATGATGGAGGAGTGGAATATCTTGAAAAAATGCATTGTTGAGAGATGATACTTGCTTCTCTTAAAATCTTGCTATTGGCTCTGCAATGTAAAAAAGAAGACAAACGAAATAAACAGAACAAGAATGCAGCATCTACCTCTTTTTATGTGGCATTTCATTTTTATATTGATTTCCTTCTTGTTTTGGACTACAATTGTTGCAGAAAATGACACATGTTGCTACATGCTGCAATTCTAATCATTCATAATATCTGAGCAGGAAATATTTTATTCCTCACTCTCTCTGGTCTAATCATCTCCTGTTCCCAAAGTACAGGTCGCCAAACCTAAACAACACTGTTGCTAAAGGGAACCTATGAGTTCATTTCTAGAGGGGTTAGTTTGTTTGCTAAAGCCTAAAACAAAAAAGCACACTGACAAACTCAAATAACTTGACTTGTCCTCTGAAGAATGGAAGAACTAAGGAAAAAAACACACATTTTCAAGTCATAATCTATGGCTGCTAATAAGGGATACCAATGGGATTTGATACGCCCCCAAGTAAATTAGTACCCCTATTAGCAATCTCGACAAAACTCAAAAACATTGTCAAATTCACAATGTAGAGTGAACCACTTGCACCAAAACAGAATCCAGAACTTCTAGCTGGAATCTGAATTGCTAGCTCACTCAACTAGTAGCACAGAAAAATAAAAAAGAAGCAAGACAACAAACAAAACCACAATATTAAAAACAAAATTCATCCTTTGTGTCAACAGAGTGATGAAGTTATTTACATTCTTCTTACACTGTTCTTTGGTACCTGTTAAAATCTCAACAGCCATGGCTTAATCAGGAAAAGATACATTTACCAACATATTTCATATGAAAACTGACACACAGCAGTTTCTGTAATAGCGTCCACTGCTACATAAGACAACCAACGTAGCGAGCACGGGGATATTTTTTTTGTAGGTGAGGCCATTGCACAAAAATGAGATCAGCAATATGCAGCTTGTAAAGAAGAAGGCCGCTTAAAGATAGCCTCTTAACTCTAGCGATACTCTCAACATAAAATATGGATGACCATCTAACCCCAAGTACCTGCAGCCAAAAGCCAAACAAGGTCAGGCGTTGTGGAATTCTCGTATTACTTAAAGTGAGATTGTGTATATTTGCTCCTAAGATGAATACACCCAAAAATTGAAAAAATCAAAAAGATGATAGCAAAACCATGAAAGTACTGTATCATTTCCCTGGTTTCATTTAAACAATATTCATCTTCACAAATCAGAATATAAAGCTCGATGAAGAATAAATTTGATTTGGTAGTCCCTCTTAGGATGAATTTAGTATTCTTGGTTCATTTTTGTGTTAATGAGAAATGAAAATATATTGATCGAGCAAAAAAAAAAAGAAGAAAGTTTACCTTAAATAGGAATGCGATTACGCAGAGAGGAAAACACGTCCCAGGGCCATTGCAGAGGATCTGAAAGTATAACCTCACTAAGTTGCATGAATCTGAAAACTGTAATGTGACTTCCATTGTTGCCGTAATAATTACAGACATTTAATTGGTTGCAAAGTTGAGATCATACCACTTGAGGCCTGATTTTTATCATCAACAATAGAGCATGAATCAAAGCAATTAGTGTTGTCCCTATTGATGTCAAATATGATTGACCTACTTCTCGGCTTCGGTAAATTTGCATGAACTGAACTGTTACCTTTAGTTTGTCAGGATCTGCCTGCAAGTAAAAACCGTTTCAAGAAAACAAATCGATACAAACGAGCTTCGGAAAAAGATAGAAACTCAAGTATTGTATGGACTATGAACACCGTCAATTTTCCATTAACAAAACATAAGGAAAACAGAAAAAGAAGAAAAATCACTAACCTGATCAACCATAGAGGCTTCCAGTACTTGAGCCTTCTGAAGACTCATATTATCAGTTGAAGCTGCTACATAGACTCGCGGTGTAAACCTGTCCCATTGAAGCACACGGATGAGATTAATCATCTCAGCTGTGTGACCGCCTACATTAAGACCACACACAAAGAGATCATATTCAAGATGATGATAAGCAATGAGAAAAACAGAAGAAAGCAATTTTCCAGCAAAGACAAAACAAAAAAGATGATGGTAGAGTGATGAATTTACCTGAACCTAGAATGATTAGGGTGCTGACAGCTTTGGAAGGTGTATTATGAAGAGGTTTCCTGCTTTGATGTATGACGAACAAAATACGAACAATAAAGATGATGAAAATGGTGATGAGGATGACAATAAGACTAGGCATCGTCATTAATGAGAAGCAACATCCATTTCCCTTGTCCATGATGAGACTTAACTGCCTCACCAATAATATCTGGAATCAGAGGTATGAGATTAATAATAAGTATAACTCAAGAATTTCACAGGACACAAACACAGAGTCAACCACATTAACAAATAGAACACTAAAATAGAAGTTCAAATGAATTTAAAATGGCATTAGGTTGCTGCACGAGGTCAAAGAAAAGGAAGCAACTCCAGAGATTGAGCTAGTAGTTCTGCTTAGAGTCCCCTCCAAACTTGATGAGTTTGTTAGGTTTAATCATGAGCAAAGAGTGATGCAATTTACTGTGATTATCATGTATCTGCTTCACAAATTTGGCGCTCATTCCTCCACCCAGAGAAAAGAAACAAAATAATATACAGGAAACATTTTAGCAGAAACTAGTGGCCATGCAACAAGATCACAGGAATGTAAGAAAACAAGAAAGACAAAATGAACTGAATAAAAAAAAAAAATAGACCACAAATAAGGTTTTTACGAACTATCTTTCTGGTGAAGGAAAGAAACAACTATCTTTCACTATAATCCCATTGTGAGATAAACACTCAACGAAGTGATAAAGTAAACACACAAATAAAAAGGTTCTGAGAATATATGTTATCAGGATAGAGAAGCACTATCCACGATGAGTTCTCACTCCCAACTACTAGCATTAGAGTTCTTGGTGCATAATAACAATTAGAAGAGTGATAACTTTATGAGACAACTCCATTGGTGTGTGTTGCACCAAGAGGACAATAAAATCTATTTGGCTCAATGTTCTCTAACTGAATAATGATAGAAAAAATCCATCAAAAGGGATGGCAGAATTAGGACTTGATTTCGATACATCCACATATAATTGCAGCTAAACTTCGTCACAAATCACACATTCAATGGTAGGAGTATGAGAAAGAAACAAAAAGTTTACCTTATTCAATTATGGTGATGGCCCTTAAACGCAGAATTGCATATGCAAAGCAGTTGGCTCACATGTCCATAGATGTGTTTCCATTCATCTAGCCCAGAATAGATGCAAGGTAGCAGCAATCCTGTCACAAGGTATCAGCTGAGCAAATTGAATTCACCAAACAGAAAAACAAAACCCTAATTTGGAAAAACAAAAACAATAACAAAATTTTCGATATGAACCCTAAAATGTACCTTCATGAGCAGTGGAGATGGTTTCAGATTGAATCTTGGAACCAACCCAAATTATCACACAAGCTGATGCGAGAAAGAGAAATGGAGGATTTTGGGGATTATTACAGTTCTAGTGGGCTAGTCTATTCAGGGTCATTTTTGTCAATGAAAATATGCTGCTGGAGTGAAATTTGTATTGAAAGTCCGGCGTCCACTGCCTACTGCCTAGGTCCGATTTGTAGGGATCAAATATGTGCATAGTCATAATGGGCTTGCCCGTATTAACCACGGGTACTTTTCGGGAAGGTTTCAAATGGAACCGTTTTTTTTTTTGGGACTACTCCAAAATGGTGGGGGACTACTTTGTGATAGAAATGTCTACCCTATACTTATAAGGGTGTCACCAAGTGTGGAAATGACTAACCTACCCTTTACATATATATATAATCACCTCTTCCTATCACCACCACCTATATATATATAACCACCTCCTCCCATCACCACCGCCGCTCACCACCATCGACCACCACCACCATAGACCACCTCAAATCACCACCACTGCCACCTCTATATATAGCTTAATTTAAATCATTAACAAAACAAAATCAAAATCAAAATTATAACAAACCCATTACTTTTCATTCGTTTTCCGTTGAAAAAAATGAGAAGTAATCATCAAAATGAGTTGAAAATGGAAGTTATAGACAGAAGTTCGGTTAGGAATTATGTGAAAATTTTTGTCGAACTAGCCGAACTCAACTTTAATGGAGGTTTTTGTTTTCAGAGAAAAATTCGGTTACGTCGAAAAAAAAAAAGGTCCAAGCCGAACTCATAGTTCGGTTACGTCGCAAAAAGTTCGGTTACATTGCAATTTTTTTCTCCTAACCGAACTTTTCTCTGAAAAACCTGCATATTGAGTTCGGTTATGTCGCAAAATTTTTTCTTAGACGAACTCCTAGTTCGGTTACGTCGCAGTTTTCTTCTCCTAACCGAACTTTTCTCTCGAAAGAAAAACTCCATTAAAGCTGAGTTCGGCTACCTGTGTTTTCAGAAATATTAGTCGAACTACACTTGCAGATGAGTTCGCTACCTGTTCTTTAATTTTCGTAGCCGAACTTTTTTAACCAAACCAAAATTAATTTGTAAATTGTTCATTTTTAGGAATGTTTTGGCCAATTCAAGCACCGTTAACTAAATTTGAAATTTCCATGAGTACACAAAACATCATACTCTTGTTGTGGCTCTTAAAGAAAAAGATCTTAACTTTTTTTCTTCCAAAACCCTCATTTTCATTATCACCTTCATCTTCATCTACTTCCTCTCAATAATTCTTCTTTGAGGTGGTCGGTGGTGGTGGTGGTCGGTGGTGATGGGAGTAGATGAAAAGGAGTTATATATAGAGGTGGCGGTTAAACAAAATCACCACCACCACCACCGACCACCTCAAATCACCACCACCGCCATCTACTCCCTCTTACTAATCCCTCAATAAGCCAATTTAATCCCACTAATCATTAATTAACTCACTAATTATTACGCTAATTTAATTACCAAGGGCAAGTTTGGTATTAAAAAAACTTAGATAAGGGGTGACTCATTATTACTTCTAATATCCACCCAAAAAAATGGAGAGTAGTCCCCCACCATTTTTGAGTAGTCCCCAAAAAACGGTTCTTCAAATGTTGCCATTTGCCCGTCATATTGGTTCTTACTACCTTCGTTTCTGGATAAAAGAGATACTTTTATTTTTTTCATTTTAGCCTAAAAATAGACTAAATTTAAAAAGTGAAAGTAACACTTTTTCCAGAAACAGGGGGAGTATATAATAGGCACTGCACTGTAGGGTTTTTTAAGAAGGCTATTATTGGGGTGTCACATTCCATTAGAGGGGCGTCACCTAATAGGACAAAAACGGGTCACCCGTAAGTAATTTCAAAAATCCCTTATTTCAAATAATTGTGTAATGACTAAACAATCCTTGTTTGGCTTTAGTTTAATTAATTAAACCTAGCTACGTCCTAAATTACTGGAAAATCAACTAAACCTAAAGGCGTCGAAAAATTGGAATTACGCCCGGAAATCAACTAACTAAACCTAGGCGTAAAATTGGAATTACGCCCGGAAATCAACTAAACCTAGGCGTAAATTGGAATTACACCTGGAAATCAACTAAACCTAGACGTAAACGACATGCAAATCAAAGTTTACGCTTGAATTGAACTAAACCTAGGCGTAAGTTCTTCAAAAACTAAATTACGATTGAAAAATCTAGTACCGTACCCAGCGTAACACTAGCGTAAAGTAAATAAAATCCTAATTTACTTGATTTTATTCGATTAAAGCACAAAAACGGGTACAAAAAGATGGGTTTGTTTGATTATTACCTTACATACACCATGGGTTGTTGTTGAGGAGTTTGAAAACATGATTCTTCAATTGATTGAATCGGTGGAATGAGTTGAGGTTGATTGAGTTGTTGATTACCATCACTAGGATCAGTTTGCTTCTTCCTCATCTATTTTTAGTAGTTTTAATTGAAGGGTAATTTTGACAAATTGCTATGGAATCAAAATATCCCTTAACCAGATTTTTGGTCACCAAATATCCAAGTGAAGCCCCTCTAATAGAGTGTGACGCCCCAATAATAGCCTTCTTTTTTAAACTGAACGAATCTTACAGCAAAATCATGGCTACTGCGACTGCGGGTGGGTGAGTTGTCAGCAGTAGAGCTAAACAACAGGTGAGAATTGTTTTTGTTAGAATTGTGCATATAGAATTAATAACATGAAGAAGTTTTTTCTTTCATTGATCGGCAAAAAAAAAGTTTATTGATAAAAAGAAAGAGCGAGTAAAAGACTTATACCACCCTACCCAATACAAAAGCCAAAAAAAAAAGAAACGAATAGTACAAAACATGGAGAAGTTACCTACTGACATAATCGAAGATATATTATCTCGCTTACCTTACCAAACCATGATCAACGGCAAACTCTGGCGAGATATATCAAGCAACGTCAAGGTAGGTCTCCTTTTTCAGTTTGGGAAATCTGCTTTCAAACTCAGTTATGGAGGACAGCAATACGACGACATTGATATGCATGGCCATTACTCTTACAAGACACTTGTGGAAATCGCTAACAATTGGTCTACCGATATCGAGCTAGATCCCTCATCTTACGTGGTTGGTTCATGTAATGGGTTGGTTTGTTTTGCAATGAAGTGCAAGTCCATTATTGCGTATGATCCCATCTACGTGTGTAATCCCATCACCAAGGAGTATGTATATCTTCCAACATTCAATTGGGACGAAGCACCTAATGATTAGGGGGTTAATTATTTTAATTTCGGATTTTGTTATCACCATTCGATGGATGTGTATAAAGTTGTTAGAATCCTCTTCAATTATAGGAATATGTACGGGCGAGTTCAAGTATACACTTTGGGTAGTGGTCATGGTTGGAGAGACCTAGGAAGAATTCATCACTTTTTAGGTTCATATCCGGGTGTTTCTGCAAATGGAGCTCTTCATTGGTTATTTGAGTGGGCAAAAAAGAAAATTATCTCTTTCGACATAGCAGGTGAAGAGTTCCGATTAATCCCATTACCACAGATTTCGCATGTTGTTGGGAGGGCATTTGTGTTTTGTTCATATAGAAGAAGGAAAATCGATAAACTTATTCATATATAGGCTTTAGAGAAAAAGAAAAAGTTTAGCGGTTATGACAGGAAAGAGCATGAGTCCGACAACTTGTGGAATTTGAGGAAGAAATTTAGTATATCATCCCCTAAATATGTGGAATATATGCCATTTGCAGTTACCAAGAACAATCAGGTTCTAATGACGGATGATGAAAGTGTGTTTTGTTATGACTCGGAAACTAGAGTACTGAGAAAACTCTGGGATGATAATCAAATGGGAAGTATTCAAGTGACCTCTCGGGTGAATAGCCTTGTTTCACTTGCAGAATTACGAGAAAAATCCAAAAGAAAGAGTTTGTATATGCATCCATTTTTTGTTTCTCAAGAATATTAATTTTTTTTAATTGGTACTCCTATAGTATTACTTTGCATCTTGTGGTTCAAATCACTTCAAGTTCATGATCAGTATTTTAGAAATGAGATGGGTACTTGATCTCAGTAGCATTCATGCCAAATATATTATATATGAACTTGAAACCTCTAATTCCCATAATAATATATATGAAAACCACCACGGATAGAGTATAACTCCATAAATTCTGGCCAACCATTCTCAAACAAAACTAAACCTTCAGCTCTCTTCATTCCTATATATATACCATTGTCGAATGAATGGTCAGCCTCACACAGCTTTATTTTGGGGACCAACCTTTTTTTTGCCTAATTTGATTGGGCCAAAGATATTAATTTGGGGCCTCACACTAGAGGACAAAAAAGGTCACCCAAACCTAATTTGGGTCACCCCTTAACAAAAATATTTCTAAATACCTAAACTATCCCTGAATGATTAGTATTAAAACTTAATAAAGTTAGTTTAATTAGTGTGGTTAGATTATGTTAGATAAAAAAACAGATTTTTTTTTTAGAAGAAGAAGAGGAGGTTTTAGAGGAAAACTTGGGGTTTTTAGAAATGAGTAATTCAAGTAGGGGAAATGATGTTGGAGAAGGTTCAAGTAACAAAGATGATTGTGTTGATGGTAAGATTATCTTAAATTCTCCCATGGATTGGATATATGTCACAACACAGAGAAAGAGTCATCAATGTCGAGGGATGTATACCCTAACGACTCTATAAAGTCGTCAATGTATTGACACCAAAAATGACGACTCAAACCTGCAACTTTTCCAGGTTATGAAAAATCGTCAGGGTAATATGATATACCCTGACGACTCTTAGCTTGGGTCACAAAGAGTCGTTATTTTGTGTGTCTATACCAAGACGACTCTGAAAATTTTTGGGACAGAGAGGATGTTTATTTTTCACCTAGGGTCGTTGACCTTTAAAAAGGGTCGTCCATAGAGGATCGTCATAGGTTTCTATATTATGTTAACGACTCTAATCTAGGGTAAAAAATATGAAAACCATAAATGTGGTCGTTATCTTGATCATCATATACCCTAACGATTTTTATGGTCTCTATATGCATATGAAAAATCTTTAGGTTTAGGCTTGTCGAATTGACGACCTTTTACTCAGAATCGAAATTTTCGGGTGAATTTTTTTTTTTTTTCTTGGAGTCGTTAATGGAGGAGAAGAGAAGAGTCGAGAGGGTGAGAGGGGAGGGAGTGATCTTTTTGTTTAGAACTAGAATTGAATTGGGGCTTAGGATTAAGGGTTAATAGGTTTTTAAGATTTATTTTTAGTGAAGGGTATAATAGTACTTTCATAATCGGATTAATACACCCCTGAAAAATTTGGGGTACAAATAAAATGTCAAGGCCCCCTATTAATATTTTTGGCCCCCAATCAAATGAGGTGTTTTTGGGGACCATTGTTTTATTTTGGGTAAGACATTAGAAGTAAATCTAGGTCACCCCTTATCTAAATATTTATATTAATACCAAAATTATCCTCATGATTATTTTTGTATAATGATTAGTTAGTGTGATTAATCATTGATGAGGAGGGATCCCCTCATACTTTTATTATAACACTATCTCACACATTGAGCGTTATTTTTGTGAACAAAAACCAGACAGTAACGTTTTTGAAGATAAAATTTTGGGGATATGTTCTTCTTACCAAGTTCTACATACCTACCAAAAATGAACGTATTCCGAGACATATAACACCACCATCTACTACTTTGAAAATGAGCCGTTGAAAATCAATGTATTTTTGACCGTCGAAATTAAGACCGGTAGATTATGAGGTTTCATATTTCGGAATGTGCTCATTTTTGGTAGGGATATAGAACTTGGTAAGAGGAACATATCCCTAAAATATTATATTCAAATCCATTACGGTTTGGTTTTTATTCGCAAAATGACGCCCAACGTGTGAGATGGTGTGATAATAAAAGTGTATGGGGATCCTCCTCATCATTGATTAAGGTTAAATTAAAAGATGATTTTATTTAAAAGAAATAGAATTATTGAGTGACTAAAGTAATAGAAGAAGATGGAGAAAAAAATTATTTTGAGATGGGTGAATATGGAGAAAAAACATCCCCTGGATACCGAAATATGCTTATAACTTAGTGAATGTTTCTATAAATGACCCAAAATATCATTAAAATCAAAATTGTAACAAAAAATTTCAACCAGGTCAACAAAGTTTGGTTATATTATATGAAGAACATGTAACCGAACTTTATGCAAATGCAATTCGGTTAATAAATCCAAAATCATAGGCAACCGAACTAGAGCTTTGATGGAGTTTTTGTTTGTTCGGCTAGCTGATGAAAAATCAAATGTAACCGAACTCAAAGTCCGATTGAGACATTTTTTTTTGCGACGAAACCAAACTTTTTTGCGACGTAATTGAATTTTTGTTTGCGACATAACCGAACTCAAAGTTCGGTTGAGACATTTTTGCGACGCAACCGAACTCAAAGTTCGGTTGGGACATTTTTTTGCGATAAAACCGAACTTTTTTGCAACGTAATTGAATTTTTGTTTGCGACGTAATCGAACTCAAAGTTCGGTTGGGAAATTTTTGCGACGAAACCGAACTTTTTGCGACGTAATTGAATTTTTTGCGACGTAGCCGAACTCAAAGTTCGTATGGGACATTTTTTTTGCGACGTAACCGAACTTTTCTCTGGGAAAAAAAAAACCTCCATTAAAATTGAGTTCGGTTGGTTCGACAAAGTTTTTCACATAATTTCTAACCGAACTTCTCTCTCCAACTTCCATTTTCAACTCATTTTGATGATTACTTCTAATTTTTTTAACCAAAAACGAATGACAAGTAATGGGTTTGTAAGAATATCTTTGTTAATGATTAAAATTAAGCTATATATATATAGAGAGAGGTTGTGGTGGTTGGTGGTGGTGGTAGTCGGAGGTGGTAGGTGATGGTCGGTAGTGGTGGCGGCCGTGGTGGGAGGAGGTGGTGGTTATATATATATATAGGTGATTATTAGGTTAGTTTTAAATTAAATGAGGTTAAGGATAGTTTAGCCATTTCCACATTTTAGGACACCCCTTATAATTATAGGGAAGGTGGCCTAATAAGATCATGGTCCCTTCAAAAAAATCATGGTCCCCAAAAAATAGTTCAAAAATAATCGTTGTTTTTACCAATTTCTAATATAATAAAACAAAAAAAAACACAATTTCCAAAAAAATAAAATAATTTTTTATTAAACGTTAACAAAATCCTTTTTTAAAAAATCTTGTCAGGCTGTCAGAGGTAGAAAAGATTGGTTTCCGCCTTGTTTTGGACTACAGTTGTTGCACAAAATGATACATGTTGTTGCATGCTGCAATGGCAATCATGAATCATACCATATAAGATCTGAGCACGGAGTATCCACTTTCCTACTCTCTCCTGTCAAATCATCTCCGATTTCCAAAGTTCATGATGCCACAAGGCCCACGACTAAACAACACTTGTGCTAAAGGAAACCTATGAGCTCATTTCTAAGGGCGTGAGACTTGAATTGTACTTTCTATTCTATTATTATTATCTTTATCTACTATATATATATTATATATATCGGATATATAAAGTCAACTCCCCTCACTGTAGGGCAGTGAAGCTGCAAATTATTTTGACCATTTTACCCTTAACTTTACAAGGTCAAATCGAAAGTGAAAATATTATGTGAGGAATAAATGGTAATTTACTAATCTCAAAATCATTTAGGTTTCTTTTTTTTTTTGGGAGAAAACCAACTTTTAAAAGTGTCGTATCACGCATTACATGTTGAATCGTGGACGTCCTACAACTTGCCCCCTCGCATGTTTACACCTGACCTCTACGCATATTATCAAGGTAGATTTTTAAGTGTCTTATGAGGCATCTTCCTATGTACATGTCAAAACATGATATTTGGCATATATGCACCCACTATGGGTATGCCAAACTGCCAAACTCATATGCCAATATGTTATTTCGGCATATAGGCATACACGATGAGTTTCCAGCGAGCGATAGAGTCTTCGTCGCTCGATGGTCAAAAAATCGCTCGTTAGTCTTCAAATCGCCAGCGACAGTCAAGCTATCGCTCGCTAGTATGATAATCGCTTATCAGATCTTCATCTAACGGCTACAATTTCCCCCTACCTGATTTCAACCAATTCCAACCCAACTTCAAATTCATTTCACCATGCATAGTGCATAACCGAAGTGGATTTGACTACAGAGGAAACAACATGGATCATGATAGCGTATTTCCACATACCCACTCAGAGAAAAGTGGATGATAGTTGTGGTATAACTTCTTAGTAAGGCCGTATTTATTATTCGTGTTACAAAATCGACTATGAGCGACTCCTCGCTCAAATTCATCTTTTCTTTTTCTTTTTCTTTTTTTATTGGTCTAATTCGCTACTATCAAGGTGAATTTTTAATGAAATGTAAATCTGGTTTCAATCTGAATATTAATTTAAAAGATAGTTTCCATTAATCTAAAAAAAAACAAAATTACATTTCACATTTCAACTAAAAGAAAACATTTTAACTACTCATTTCCTTGTCCGTTTCCTTGTCCATTTTCTCCCGGACCAAAGATCCAATTGCCTGCATTTTCTGGATCCATAGAGTTGTTCAACAAACTAGTTAAGGTGCCGGTTTGAGACTGACTTGGTGGTTGAGTCTCATCAGAATCACCATAACCTTGATAAGCAATGGGAGTACGGGGTATGGGAACATTATACAAATCTTGAAATACGTGTGATTGATATTGTTGCTGGAATGGTTGAAATGCTGATGAGGTTGAGGCAATTTGGGTATCTGATTCGTTTGCCTAACTACTTCCATGTTCACACCACCACTGGAGTCGATGTCAGTTTGCAAATGACTAAACATACGTGTAGGAGTTGTATCCATGCCAATGTTTTCTTCAACACCATGTACTGCTTGACTTTCTAACACCATGTTTGGAGTTGAACTTTCTGGTACCTCCTCCATATTTGAGTATAAATGAAGTCTTTCTTTCTATCTATCTTTTGATAACCACTTAGTCTATTAAATGGAAGTAAGTTCCCTTGGCATGGAATTCCGGTTAACATGTATAAATCTATCGGTGTAACTCCTATTAACAATAATTATTCATAATTAGGATTTGTTGATTTTTATGAAACAAAACACATAATCTAAAAATTAAATTACTAGAAAAGACCGACTTACCGCATTCAAAGTCCTTGAAAAGAACGTGTTTGTAGTCTTCCACCATCGTTCTAATATAACTTGAACACCTCGAGTCTTGGTTTCTAGGTTGTATTTGATATAGATGTCGCCAAGGATATCTTCTCACTCTCTCTTGAACAGCAGGAGGAAGTAATTGAAAAATTATACGTAACTCAGTCCATCCACCTCTTAGATGTATAACGTTACATCGCCCTCATTATCGAAAGGTGATTAGAGAATACACCTTCACCGGCTACTAGTCTAACATTATTAAACTCATAATTTGTATCCACAACAAAACTTACTCCACTGCCTGGGGTACTAGTAGATACTTTCCCTTTTTTGTTTCTTTTTTTTTCTCTCCATATCTTTTTAAGATAATCGTTTTAGAACAAAAGTTTAAAGAAAATCAGTGGTTTTCAGAAGGTTTTCAGAAGAAGAATTGAGAAGAGTTTAGAAGAGGTGGGAGTATAGTTGCGGTATTTATAGGCGTTAGAAACTCGAATGGTGGCGATATTGATTATATCGACAACGATATAGTGAATTTCGAGCGATATTGACAATATCGCCAGCGATAAAGACTTTATCGCTGGAGATATTATGAATATCGCTCGCTAGGGATTCGATCGCTCAGCGGTTTCCCCATAGTGGCGCAAATGGTTTGGCATGCCAAAGCACCATTTTTTTGGCATGTGCATAGGAATAGGCCTGACCACAAAATTATCTCCCCACAATTTATTTCTTTTCACACACGCGGGGCGCGTGTCCGCGACCTTGTATTATATAAAGGGAAGACCCCTTAGGCATTGTAGCAATGAAGCTGCAAATTTTGTTGGACCATTTTTCCCTTGATCCATGCCCATACAAACGATTGGAAATAAGTAATATAAGGGTATATTAGTAATTTAGTTTATTTAAA
This sequence comes from Papaver armeniacum, assembly GCA_023531295.1. Classification (NCBI taxonomy): domain Eukaryota; kingdom Viridiplantae; phylum Streptophyta; class Magnoliopsida; order Ranunculales; family Papaveraceae; genus Papaver; species Papaver armeniacum. The sequence continues at coordinate 77,067 of JAJJWW010014792.1, forward strand.
AATTAACTATGCAAATTCAGACAAAAGTGATAGACCTGGACCCAGCTTGCACGTGCATACGCACGTGCAGAACACTAGTGAATTAAAAAACTAAGAAAACACACACATTTTCTAGTCATAATTTTTGGAACAACTTCCATTTGCCAAGATGCCTGAAACTAAAACCCCAAATTTTGCTGAACAAAACCCATGGCCAATAATAAGAGGTACCAGTTTGTTTGGGTGTATCATTCCCAAGCTAAAGGATGTTTTATCGATGTGGTACTCTCCCCGATAAATTGGTTCCCCTATTAACAAAATCCATGGCCAGTAATAAGAGGTACCAGTTTGTTTGGGTGTATCATTACCAAGTTAAAGGATGTTTTATCAATGTGGTACTCTCCCCGATAAATTGGTTCCTCTATTAGCAATCTTGACAGAATCAAAAACATTTTTGAAATTGACAATGTAGAGCAAGCACAAAAGAAAAAAAAAAAAAGACAACAAAAAAAAACCATAAACAAAATTCTGGACCTTAGAAATAAAACAACGACATTTGTAGAGAAAGATACTTGTTAGAGTTAACACTCGAAAATGATTCGGAAATTTTTCATCACTCGGTTGTTAGATCAAGTATGATCAAGGGGTATCGATTTGTATCAACAGATACACGAGCAGCAGGAGGAGAAATGGCGGATCCGGGAAATTTTGTTGTCTCGCTACCCTATACACGACTAGTAGAGATTGAGAAGGTTATAATACCAACTAACTGGTATTAGCCCAATTGGCCAGGGGTTGGGATCCCAACCTATAGGTTGCGGGTTCAATTCCCGCGCTGATCGTGTAAAAAAAAAAGGTGGCTAGATGACTATTTTTCCTGGACATGCATCTGACGTTGTTGTGCTCAAACCTGGGGTACTCACATTGGTCTCCAAGAGCAAAACAGTTGACTACTTCATCAAGTGTGGATATGTGTTCATCCATAGACGCCCTGTAATTGAAGTCTACTTCAGTGATGAGCTTTTAGTACCCATTAAAGTGGATAATAAGGTTCAGACAAGTCTCCCTGATTGTATTATTGCAGCTTGGGCTCTAAAGAATGTCACAGAGGAAGCTAAAGCTTAAATTGTATTCGCCTCCCTTGCAGGTTCAGACCATTAATTATTTCCCTTTTTTCTCCGAATTGTTAACTTATCTTGTTGTAATGACTATATGGAAAAGGTTTGCAGATTGCGTACCTCTATTTCTTTTTATCTGAAAAAATAAAAAACTCCTCCTTTGTGTCAACAGAGAGATGGAAGTTATCCACATTTTTCATTGGTACCTGTTAAAATCAACATGCATAGCTTAAACATGAAAACATACTAGTTCATATGAAAACTGACATAGCAGTTTATGTAATGGCATTACTCAATCCTACATAAGACAGCCAACATAAAGAGTACGGGGATATTTCTTTTGTAGGTGAGGCCATTGCACAAAAATGAAATCAGCAATATGCGTCTTGTAAAGAAGAAGACCGCTTAAAGATAACCTACCCTTGCGATACTCTCAACGTAAAATACGGAGGATCATCTAATCTCTAGAACCTGCACCCAAAAGCCAAACAAAGTCGGGCGTCGGAAAACTCTCAAGTGAAATTGAGTATTTGCTCTTAAGACATGTGAAACCAAAAGAAAAATGATGATAGAAAACCCATGAAAGTATACTTAACTATTACTTGCATCTTTACAGATCAGATTATAAATCTCTATGAAAAGTAAAGTTGATCAGGCTGACACAGGGCCGATCCTGCGAATAGAGGTGTCAAAAAGGCCAGGCTGGCCCAAGTCTGGTCTGGGCTGGCCCGTATAAGCAGGCCAAAGCCTGGTATGGCCCGTGAATAAGTAACCCTGGCCAGGCCCAGGCTCAAAGCAGGCCCAGGCCAGGCTCGAATCTTCGGCCTTTTAACCCTGTTATGGCCAGGGCTGCGTTATCCCGGGCATGTATAGGCTTGCCAGGCTGGGCTTGCATCGGCCTATATATATATGAAGTGTATTTATTATACAAAAAATGTACGAAGGTGAGGGTCGAACCCACGTTCGACGACTTTTATTAGGGGGTTCGGTACCACTGAAATGTGTGGTACCGCATGCCTCTGTTCACATTCAGATTTATTTGTAAGGTTAGTGATTTCAGTTTCTTAAATAGACATTTCAATTAGTTACTTAAATTATTTGAATTAGCTATTACTCCTCCGTCCTAAATTAGGAGTCCGCTTTGACTAAGTCAAGATATTAAGGAAATCTTATAAATTGTCATGACTAGCCCTTGACTAGCCTATTTAATGTTATATTATTTCCAAAACTAAATTATTAGTGTTAAAATAAGTGGAAGTTTATTAAAAATTTTATAACTATTCATAAATGTATGTATTTAAAAAGGGAATGAAAATTAATACAAAGATATTGAGTAAGTTTTTTTTTTCCTTATATATGGTGATATTATTTAAGATTTGGATATTAAAAATGATTTTATGACTATAAAAATAAAGGGTATATTTGATAGTTTAAGGGAAAAGTATGTCAATAAACAGAGCGGACAGATAAAAATGGACATCCCAAAGTAGAAATTAGGACAGATAAAAACGGACAGAGGGAGTATATACTAGTAATGCCACATGTGCGATGCACATGTTTGAATTTGAATCTTTTAACAACACCAAATTTGATAATAATGTAAAAAAAATCTTAAAATAAAAATTTAATATCCTTGTTTATACTCATTACGTAGATAATTTAAAGAGTTTTCTAAATATATTAATTTTGCAAAAATCCGATGTTTATTTTTAAAGATATCCAAAGTTTTTATTTTTTTGATCTATTTTTAAAATAATGGCATTCCTGTAAATATACAAATATTAACTAAAAGCTTAGTTAATGGGGGTATTATTGTCATGTGAAAAGGCTTCACCAAAAATACCTCTTTTCTTTATATTAGTATAAGATAAGATAAGATATAGACATTTTCATATGTGATTGATTAAGATCTTTCCACATATAAGTTGGTGAATTAAGATCTTTCCAAAACGTGATTGATTAGGGCCATAAATCATATTACCATATTTAAATTTAGATCTTTTCAAATCTTCATATGATTTAGTTGTTTTTATTCTCCTTTTAGTTACTCAAACAAATTTAAGAAAATTTATGTTTATGTCAACTTATCTTATTTATAGTAAACATGCATTTGTGATCATGCAACTTCTTTTGTTCTTTCAAGCTATACAATCATAATTATTGATGATTAAGTATTTCCTAATTTATTGCAATCAGATTTCAATTAAGTTCGGATTTGATCTCATGACCTTAAATAAAATTGAGTTAGCACTAAAAACAGAATATTTCCATACTACCTAATAGTTGTCTCTTTTTTTTTTAATACGAAAGAAATTTCATTAAAGAAAAAGAGTTACATATGCTTGTCCTCATCGAGGCATAAAGATAACCAATGGGGAAAATTCACACTCCATTCTTCCTCACTTGGAGATTTCTAGCATATTTTGCTATGGAATCTACATGATTAACATCTCTATGCACATAAGTGCAAAGCCAATCCTCAAAATCTACTAATAATTCCAAACAATCTAACACAATGTTTCTAGTTGTCCATTTTATTGAAAGTAAACTACCATTAATAGCTCTTATAACATTTGAGCAATCTCCTCCAAGTGCAGCTTTCTAACACCCTCCCTTTGGCCCAAATTATCGCTCCCATGAGTGCTAGCGCTTCCGCTTGTTCAGGGTCTATTGCTTTTGAATGCTAGCATCTACCTCCATGACAATCACCTGTAATATCACGCATAATCAGTCCACTGCCTGTAACTTTAGTTAACTCAGGGAAAGAAGCATCAAAGTTAACTTTAGTAAACCCATTTATAGGTTTTCCCAACTTCTGTCATTTTCAGATACAGCTGGAATAGGGCTATTTTGTCCCAGATTTAATCTGTACCAAGTAGACATTTCAGACTGAATATTAAGAGCAACTTGAGAATGGGTTAGCTGAATGTTATCAAAGACTTTCTTACATCTATATTTCCAAATGTGCCACAAAACAAACCCATAAGACTTCATCATAGAAGCACTTATTTGTTGATTATTGTTACTCTTAAACATGTTAACAATCCAATCCAGCACATTCACATTAGATATTTCAAGTATAAAATTACCATTCACAGCAGACCAAACTATTTTAGCAAAGTCACAGTCGATAAACAAGTGTTGCATAGATTCATCTACAATATTACAGTGGGGACATTGAGTGCTAAAAGTGTGGCAGAATCTAGATAGCCTGTCATTGGTTGGAAGGCAGTTGCTAATGCATTTTCACAGAAGCTGAAGAATAGAATGTAGCAGTTTTGTTTTCCAGAAAACTTTCCAGTCAACAAGAGTATTAGGTATAAATCCATTCAAAGCATTATTATCATTTAAAATTACTTTGTAAGCACTTTTCACACTAAATTCACCATTGGGATTAGGTTGCCATCTAATATGATCTTTACCCTGCATGGGAATCCTAATTTCAGCTATCCTATTCACAGTGGTTTCATCAAATAAATTCTGGAGGATATCCATCTTCCAGTGTTTGTTTTCATCATCTATTAACTGTGAAACATACATCATATTGGTTGAGGATAAGCCAGCATCACAATGAGATTAGCAATACTTGGAACCCACCTAGTTTTCCAGATGTGAATAAGTTTCCCATCACCTACTTCCCAACAAGCATGCCTTTTAATAATATCTAAACCCTCACAAATACCCCTCGGATCCAAGAACCATTAGGAGAAACAAGATCGGTAAAAGGATCAAGGTTACGAAATACTTACCTCTCATGAGCTTCACCCAAAGATCATCGGGAGAGTTGATCATTCTCCAAGCCAATTTGGCTAATAAAGCTTTATTCAAAATAGCAGATTATTTTATGTTCATACCACCATAAATTTTTGGTTGAGCCACCTCTTCCCATTTCTTAAGAGTAATGCCTTTTTGACCTTTCTTTTTGTTCCTCCAGAATTTCCTATGGATTCCATCCATCCGATCTGTGAGTTGTTTAGGCATAGAGAAAACAACCATATGATGTGTAGCTAAGGAGCCAAGCACCATCGCACTAAAATAGTTCTATCGGGTCTGTTTAACAAATTTAGATTTCCAAGTTGTTAATCTATCATCATAAGTGTCAAGCAGAGGAGAAAAGGATTTAACTTTACTTCTCTGTAGTAAGAGAGGTACACCTAGATATTTATCATTTAAGGATAGTTTCTTGATGTTTAAAATACTAGAAATATCATTCTTTACCTGATCAAGAACACCGGTGCTGCTAAAAGTCGGGCCGATTTCGAAAATTTATAGATTGTCCCGAGTACTTACTGAATTGTTCAATAATGTTTGCCAAGTGACTTGCTTCAGCTGCATTTGCTTTAGCAAAAATTAAGCAATCATCTGCAAAAAAAAAGGTGAGATATACTTGGACAATTCTGATTTATTTGAATACTATGAATGAGGTTACTATTTTCTGCTTGAAGCAGAGATTTGGAAAATGATTCCATGCACAAAATGAAAAGGTAAGGAGACAATGGATCTCCTTGCCTCAAGCCTCTTTCTTCCTTAAAAGTATCACCAGGTGCACCATTAAGTAGAATTGAGGTAGAGGTTGTGCTAATACATTCCAAAATCATGTTACAAAAACTATCACAAAATCCCATAGCCTTAAGAGTGCTTATTAGAAAAGACCATTCAATCCTATCAAAAGCCTTAGACATATCGAGTTTCATAGCCATCCAACCTTTTTTATCTTTGCTTTTTTTCATAGAGTCCACTAATTCATGTGCTATCACAATATTATCGGTTATAGATCTCCCTGCAATGAAAGCAGTTTGAAAAGGAGTAATGATTTTTCCTAAGATAATTTTGATTCTAGCAGCTAACAGTTTAGATATCACCTTGTAAGAGGTATTACACAAACTAATGGGTCTAAAATCAGCAGCATGCTTAGGGCAATTGGTCTTAGGGATTAAAGTTATGAAATTGTGATTCATTTGTTTTAGGATATGGCCAGAGTGGAAAAAAGCTTGAACTACTTTCACAATGTCATTACCAACAGTATCCCACATAATTTGATAAAACCCAGGTGGAAAGCCATCAGGCCCTGGGGTTGTCCAAGGTTTCATAGCAAAGATAACATTCTTAATCTCCTCACTAGTTGGAATTGCAGTTAACATATCATTATCAATATCAGAAATACAAGGAGAAATAAAAGCATGATAATCATTTGCAAGAGGAGGGTTAGAAGATCTACTCATGTTGAAAAAGTGTGATTTCAAGCAAATAGCAATGTCACTCCTCTCAGTCAACCAAATCACAGAACTGTTTTGTAGGGTATCTATCTGAGTTCTTCTCCTTCTAAAATTCATTTTATGATGGAAATAGGATGTGTTTCTTTTGCCTAACATAATATCATCCTCTTTACCTCTTTGGCCATAAAAATCAGCCTCTACATTGTAACAGTGAGCTAATCTATCTTGCAGCTGGAGCAGATTAGGGTCATTAGGACTAATATTTTGAGAATTTAATATCTCAATTTGGGCTTTAGTTTGAGCAATTTTGGTATTAAAGTTACCAAAATGATTAAGGTTCCATTTTCTTAGAATCTGTTTAGTATGGAAAAGAGTTTTAGAAAACTTAAAAGCAACAGAACCATTATCGGTCACATGCCAATTTTCAGAAATTAGACTCTTACATCTAGGATCTCTAAACCACATCTTATTTAGTCCGAAGGCTTAAAGGTATTTACTGAATCTCTATTAGTTACCAACATAATAGGACAATGGTCGCTAGCTAGAGGTATCATGTGGTAGGTAATAGCTTTAGGGAAGAGAAGCAACCAACTAGTATCAGCAACTGCCCTATCCAATCGTTCAAGAATTAATTCATGATCTTGCCTTTTATTAGTCCAAGTGAATGGATTACCTATGTAAGGCATGGAATGTAAGTCATTACAATCTATCAGGTCATTAAATCTATCAAGGCTGTTTTGGGTCAGTGGAATACCACCTTCCTTTTCCTCAAAGTTTCGTGGGATAAAGTTTAGGTCACCTAATACTATCCATGGCAGATTAGCTTGAATGGCTAAGTTTTGCATATGTATCCACTGTTGGTTTCTACAATTCTCATTTAAAGCACCATAGAGAAAAGTAACCAGAGAGTAACCACTCTTAGCATCTATTTGTATCTTACATTGAAACATATTGTAAGTAGCATCTATAACATGCATATCAATGCCATCTTTCCACAGCAAACACAAGCCACCAGAGAGACCAACAGGGTCAAGAAAGCAGACATTTGGGAAATTATATTGAGAAATATATAAAGACATTTTTTTCCTAGAATTTCTGGTTTCTATTAAAAAGATTATGTCAGGATCATTGGACCTAATTAAGTCTTTTAGGTGATATCTTGTATTTTTGTTCCCAAAACCACATACATTCCAAGAAAGGATTTTCATGGCTAAGATTTTGTTGTAAAACAGGGACACAAAATGAGAATTAAATAAAGAGTTTTTAAAAGTTTGAAATTGAGTGATTACCTAGTTCTCTCCATTTTTTTTGCCAGTGTGTTGAGAATCATCAAAAACTTGTTGCTTATCCTTAGTGGTCATCATCATTGTTGTGGAGTCATCTTGTTGAGTCATAGTATGAATGGGAACTGCAGGAGTGGATCTATGTCTTTTTCCTAGTCTTGGTTCTTCTAAAGCTTCACCTTGCCCAGTCATATTTGCTTCTATCATCTTATTATTGTCAGATTCCTTTATCATCCATCCATCTTTAGGAGGAATGAATGGAGTATGCTTGACAACCTTCTTGTTAGAGGAGCTTGAACTTGGAATGGAGTTTCTGATCTTCATATTAGATTTTGGGTTGCCGGTCTTCAACTTTCCAAATCTCAGTGGTTCACTGTGGAGTTCCACCAGCTTGCCAGCAATCTTCTTACAATCAGTACTTGAATGCTTCAATACAAAACATTCCTTGCAGATTTTGTGGGGTTGCTTCTCATAATAAAATCTAATCCATCTTGTAGATCCAGCTGTTGTGGCTGCTAGAGCACCTCTTCTTAGTGGAGTAGTGAGCTTGATCCTTACACAAACTTTGAAAACATCTCCAGTTGGGGGAAGGCCAGTTTTAGGCTCAATTGCCCTTACTTCACCCATTAAATCTCCCATATCAAAAACAGCTTTCTGGTTCATATGTTCAGGCAGCAAATGTTTTAACTGGATCCAGAATTCTTGTGTTTCCCAGTCCAATTCATTATGATTCAAAGTTGCATAATAGGCATGAAGAACCACCAAGTGACCATCAATACTCCAAGGTCTTGTGATAAACACCTTGTTGAGCTGATCCTCATCTTTGAAACTGAAAACCATGGTGTTTTGATCAATTTCAAACACTCTGACATCTCCCTCAGGAAGGAAATCCCATACAAATTTCAGCTATTTTTCAACCTTCTTGTCAGAGATCTTCCCATTAGTGATAAGTTTTCCTATCAAAGAGAACTCCATATCATCTTCTTCTTCTTCAAGTTGAAAAAGTTCATTATTGTGCACGGCCATTTCAGTTGAACTATTATCTTTCTCCAAAATAGTTTCTTTTAACTTTTCAGAAAGATTTGAAACTTCTTTTGTTGCCATATCTTTATTTCCTGCCCTCAAGCTCTCTTTTTGATTTAAGAGATGATTCTTTTGGAAAAGGTTTCTGGTTTTGTCTTGATTTATAGATGATTCATTATTGTGATGTCTCGATATTATATAAAACCAACATATCTGACATTTTGAATGTCAAATGTAGATAGACGAGCTGGTTAAGTATGGTTGATGAATCGGGTTCGAGTCTCATCAAACTATTTTTTAACAGCTAACAATATACAGGCTTGCCAGGCATAGTCCGTCCTGGCTCAGGCCCAGGCTGGGCTCGTTGGTTGGCTTTCCCGAGCCAGGCCGGCCAGGCCTGTTAAATTGACATGCCGACCCAGGTTAGGCCGACCAAAAGCAGGCCTGGCCAGGCCGGGTCGGCATGTTTGACACCTCTACCTGCGAAATTGATGCCCCGAAGTTAATCCTCGGGACGTTGCCCCTATATAAGGCTATATACATAATAACAAGAGAAACTAGATATTTTTTTAGGCCATCTTCTTAACAAAACTAAGCAACTATTTATTTTATTGGATCTTGATTAAAAATATAATAGAACAAAAAGATAAAGTCAAAATATAGCGAAACATATCGACGTAAAAACTTTATAAAATAATAAGACTTTTTGGATCACTTTATATTACCGAAATATGTTTACTATATGCACTAATTAATACTAACTTAATTATAAAAATGTGTTTTTTGTGATAAACACACAATAAATAAGTGTGATTTTTCTTGAAAAACATGGAAAATTGTATTATAAGTTGAGTTCCTTCATTTTAAACCCATTATATATTTTGATACATCAGTTGTGTCCACTTATTTTAAACCCGTTACTTTGCACTTTGTTGTATAATTTGTGTCTCTTCATTTTAAGCCCATTGTTTGAAAGTATTGTTGATTCTTGTGAAAGACATGTCTATAATTTGACAAAAAAACACGAAGATGAATTATGTGTCCCTGTATTTTAAAGTTATTGTGTCATTTATTTTAAACACATTGTTTTGCAATCGTGCTACATGAACCGCTGATTGACAGCTGATCTTACGTGGCAAGTGCAGGTGTAGATTGACGTGTATTCATTTTCGTCCACATCATCATATAAACGAGAACTTCCATGTTTTTCTCTTTCTTATTTACACCAACAAAAACTCTATAGATCGTAACTTCCCTGTCGATTTGACCCTTTGTTAATCATCTCTTTCTAGTTTACTTGTATTATTAGAGAAGGAAATACTATGAAGATTATCGTCTTTTTAAACCCCTATATTGTGTTTTTCCTTATGGTTCTTCTATGTATGCATTAACCATCTATTATTATTTCAGTTTTGATTGGAAACTTAAATATTGAGAAGATATGATATCGGGGTTGATTTAATAGATCCGATCTTTTGAAAAAAATAGATATCAATTTAGAAACAAAATAGAAGAATTTCTGAGCTAAATATTTTTTTATTTTTTTATTTTGATCAGTACAGTGAATCAAAACTCATTCTTTTTAACTTCATGACCTTATTAATTCATGTTGTAGTGTGGGCTGCAATTAATCAATCAAAAGATAAATAGAGAACCAAAATCAATATTCAATCAATGAAGAAAAAGAACAACATGAAAATGGATGATTTTTTTTTATCACCGTTAGATCAATTTATACATATGTTGACATACAATAGAAGAAATCTTTTGTGTTATTCTTACTGTAATTTTTGATGACAAGGACAAAATCAAAATGCTCACCACTCTGCCACTGTGCTTGACACATAGGATTAGCTGTCAATTAGCGGTTAACATGAGAGTCATATAGCATTTTCGATTGTTTTGCCACATGGCACTTTAATTCTTAAAAAAAATGTAAAACTAAATGTAGTGTTACCAAGTCAATAAAAAATGATTCTCCTTTATATGATAAAAACTACTGATTGATTGATTCACTTTATGACCTAATTTAATTGTGACAAAAAAAAGAAAAGAATAAGTCGATATAAATCAAGATATGACGATTAGTGAATTAATAATCTGTTATAAGAATTAATGAGTTACCTAGTCACCTTGTATTGTTTTAAAGGAATATTAATTCCCTAATTCATTTTGTTAGAGCATTGCTCGGTCGAACTCGCATGCGTTGCTATCTCAAGCATGTTTGTCAATATTAGTGATCAAAAATATATGTCTTGATTTCTAGTTTACTTATGACTAAGTCTCGGTCTAGGATAGTTAAGTATAGTTGAGCTCCAGACTCCATGGCGATTATCTTACAAAGATGAAGAACTACTAAAGGAACCAGTGGAACTTCATCCGACCAAAAGGTATGTGGAAACTTGAAGTCATCTATCACTCAAAAGTCTACCTACTCTATCTCCTACTCTTGATACAAAAGTCGTATAAGTATGATAGTTTTCATACATACACATTTGCTATTTAGAGCCGAGTTTAGTCGCCCATCTTTTTCTCGAAATATGTGTTGGTAAGCTTTTGCTTTAACCATTTTCAATTTTACCCGTGACAAAATTCATGATGACGTTTCAATCTTGAAAATAGCTTTGATGACGATAGTCGATTCTTTTTGTCTAACGACTATTATAACATTATAGAAGAATGTTTCCATGATTGAAATGTGGAGTTGAGATTACTTAAACAACTATGGATATAAGCATATATAGCGTGTTCGCACATTAGTGTATAAATCCATGTGCCGGAAACCAAGTGGGTGCATATGTGTGCATGCGGTATTGGTGAAGGAGACAGGTTATGTACGCATACTGGCGGGAGTTTTCGAGCAGAAAATTTGTGTTGTAGTTTGTGAAGTTTGCAAACTGAAAACCAGTCACCTAGGTATGCGTACCCGTACCCGTAACCAGTCACAAACATGCTTGAGATAACAGCGCATGCGAGTTCGACCGAGCAATGCTCTAACAATCTCCCCCTTTGTCAATTTTAGTGACAAAACTATCAATACATATGGATTACAAAATAGATAAAACTTTGTAGATTCTCGACCACATGCTTGATCTCCTTGGTGCTTCAACATTACTCGAAAACTTCGTCTTTTACAAGTACTCCCATGATTCCATAGATGTTCAATTCAACATCATAGTTGTTGAAGTTCCGTAGCCATAACAATGAGAAAATAAAAGCTCTCGATCATTGTTATACATTGTCATAGTATTATTACACAACATCAAAGTTCTTATATCACAACTTCGACAACAATACTATGGTGATATGTATCACTCCCCCTTAGTCAATACTTTCGTCTCAACATGAAAACCACTCCCCCTTACATAATGAACCGTAAAGCACGTAAATCATATGTATTTGTAGTGTGAACTACATATTAATTCTCCCCCTTTTTGTCAATAAAATTGGAAAAGGTACGAAAACGGGATCCTAATGAGCTTCAAGACCAAAGAAAAGTACATATCAACTTATTTACATGCAATCATAAAGCCGAAGCTAAATGCATTCATCAAGGAGTTTATAAAGATACAAGATAACCCCTAAATAATTCAACAGCCGCACTCCCCACAAAGATATATAAATTAAGCGCAAGTTCAAAAGAACCCTCCCCCATTTGATGTCATTCCCGAGAGAATAACAAGAGCGACCTTACTTTTACAAGAAAAGAAGGATTTTATTGGACACCAAAAACCATAATGAAATGATTTTCTATATCCAAAATTCTCAATTAAACTAACCACAAGAAAACCCATGATCAATTTAATCGGAATACACAATCAAATTAAACACAAAAGTGATCAATTTAATTGAACATGTTCGACATAAGAGAACTTACGGAGTTACGACTATGTTAACCATAAAAGAATGATTAACTCAATCATTTTGTGCTCAACACAAGAAAACTTTATGGAGCATTGCAGTATACACATAAGATATGGATTAGGGAAAGATCAATACTGCGGCATATACAAAGATTCATTCTATCTTCATCACTATTTGCATAACCACATATAATAGACATAATCTTTGTTAACAAAAGATTTTAACCTATCTTCCATCAATATTTGACATAATAGGCTTAACTTTTGTTTGTCAAAAGTTCATCGATCTTGTATCAAAACTCGCATATCGACATATAAACGAGATAACTTTTGACATCGTATGGGACAATAATAGTTCACGGACGCAAACACACATATCACATAACATATTACAATATATAAAACCATAAAGATTAATACTGCAAACATCATCTTCCAAATCAACTTTAGAATTTAAATAAATAAATCTAAAAACATTGCAAGATGAAAACGTTGGACATAGCTATGTGTACTCACAATAATGGCTATTCCAAACCCTAGTTATCCTTCTTAATCAAAAACAAGAATAAAAATTCTTATAAGAAGTTTCCTAGATAACACATTAACACCAATGTAAAGAAGCACAAGAAGCTACTCATCATCTTCATCTTCGGGGACCATGAAGGTGGAACGAACTTTGTCCATGTCATCTTTAATATCGGGATACTTGGTAGCAATCACAAGTAATTGTTCTTGAACACAATTTACTTTGGTATTCAACTTACAAAAACCTTTGTAAATTTGGCGAAGAAGCTTCGTAGAAGAATCACTCGAGCCATCAATTGTGTCACACATTTGCCTCTTGCATTCATATTCCCTCATTCGATTGAAGGTACATGGTCGAACAAGCTTGGGGGTTCCAATGGAGTTCCCAATCGGCTCAATGGAGAAGTTGCGACAAATGCACGCAATCAATCAAGGGAAGTCTAACTTCTTGTCAATGGACGTCATGTCTAACATTTGTAAAATAATGAATCCACAAATGTCCAGACCTTTGGTTTCCATAACAAGGTAATAGACTAATTACGCAAACTCACGACTCCATCGAGAGTTCTCAACCGTGGAAGGACAAAGGTTAGAAATCCCCAATTTTCCGAAAGACCTTAGAGGAAAATCTAGTTGATTAGTAGGAAATTTTCCTCCATTTCACACAACACTTTTACCACAAAGACCATTTGAGATAGTTTCATGAGATGGTCTTTCATTGCTTGGTCCAGGAAGACGAAAATTACCCAAAGGGATTTTCGTAATCTTTGAAATCAATTCTCTATTAATTAGAATCCTTTCTCTATTTACCATGGTCTTGAATTCCATGTCCTCAAGAACAACATCATGAATGTTGGAATAGAAGATTCTAGTAAGAGTATCAAAACCTTCTCCAAGGCCATCAAAGATGTTTCCAAGCTTGAATTTTTCAAAACAAGATAAATCCTCCTTATACCCACTTGTATCATCCAATTTCTTTTCTAAAATAAACCCAGTAGAAGAAATCATTTCAAAAACTTTTCTACACGATTCATCCACAAATCTAATCCTAATAGAATTTTTTTCAATGGGAAGATCCATAGAAGAGGATGAAGAACCTAGGTTATTTGAAAACCCTTTTGAACCCTTAACATTCTTCATGATTCTAGAAGGAAATAAGGGAGTAGGTAAGAAATTACTTACTTGACTTTTATCTTGAGAAATCCCTTCACAATTGTTCTTCAACAAGCTTTAATGGAGAAGAAAAAAAAATTGAACCCTAACAGTTCACGAACGTGGACAGATAAGGGAGGAATGAGGGTTTGCGTACCCGTACTTCTTTTATACCCACAGTTGGGCTTGAAACCGTTTACAAAACGCGACACACATAAGGGATGTAGGTTTCTAGAGGTACACGTACTGGGATAAAATACCAGTATGCACAAATCTTTTTGAAAAGCTTTTGTCACAAAAAAAAAATAGGAAAAAGAATTCATAAACAAAGTCAACCAGTTACTTGCCCCATTTCAAGTTATATACAAATGGGGTGACGCCATACCTGAATTCAGGTGGTGTAGGATGCAGAATTTCTCATGCAAATTCTTTGGTTGATGTTTGTGGCTAGAATTAGGAGTTATATCATAATGACAAAACTCAGAATTCGTTTGGCTCTTTTTCTTATGACACAAAAGTGACTTTTTCTGATAGATGGTTCCTTTACCAACCTTACATGAAATCTTTTTATCAACTTCAAGTGAGTTGGTGGTTGGAACAGTTTGTACATCATTAGAATATGATTTGACTAGTACAAAACTTTTATCAGAACAATTCAATTCTTCTATGGAATTAAGCTTTTCTAAGAATTTTAAAACATTTTCAAATGCTATAAATAGATCCTTGTCAATTGATCCTTTACGATAGTATTCCTCAAAGAGATTAAGAGTAATTATTGTGAGGGTCCATACCTTTGAGCGTTGATCATGTTTTCTTCGACGGTTCTCTTCAGAGAAATTTTTATTTTTTTCTTTAGACTGTTTCTTCGCATCTAGATTTTCCGATACTCTAGATGGCATAATATTATCATGTGAGACCTTAAGTCTAAAAAATAATAATCTCTGAATAGTCTTTAAGAAACTCTGGTGTGCGTTACAGATGTAATGAGTAAGCCTCCAAACAAGATTTCCCATAGGGATAGACTTTTGAGGATCGGACAAACACAAACTTCTAAGGTTCAGGGTGTTTTCCTTCTCTCTCTGATACCAATTGAAAAAGCGTGGGGTCTAACAACCACACCCAATATTTCGATTAGCAATCTGTATGTACTAAATCCAATATACTTTTAAGAGAATCAACTAGACAGTCAGACTCAATCTTAATAAAAAGTATATCAAGGAGTTAATATCTCTCTCAATTGATTTGATCTTTACTCAAGCAAATAAGAATTTGCGAGTCTTTATCAAATACAAGGATAATAAACTTGGATGGTACCAAAGACCAATATCCAAGGATCAATCAATTTCCAGTCAAAAACCAAAGGTTGGATTTCACTATTGATTGATACAACGCGCAATCTGTGATATTTCAATTATATAACAAAATATAACGCAGAATAGAAATAACACAGACACCAGAAATTTTGTTAACGAGGAAACCGCAAATGCAGAAAAAACCAAGGACCTAGTCCAGTTTGAACACCACCTTTGTATTAAGCCGCTAATGACACTAGCCTACTACAAACTAACCCGGTCTGGATTGTAGTTGAACCCTTATCAATATCACACCGATTCAAGGTACAGTTGCACTCCTTACGTCTCTGATCCTAGCAGGGTACTACACACTTGATTTCCTTAGCTGATCTCACCCACAACCAAGAGTTACTACGACCCAAAGTCGAAGACTTTAATAAACAAATTTGTATCACACAGAAAAGTCTACAATAATAGATAAATCTGTCTCCCACAGATAAACCTACGAGTTTGTTCCGTCTTTTGATAGAAATCAAGGTGAACAGGAACCAATTGATAAACCGGACTTATATTCCCGAAGAACAACCTATATTATCAATCACCTCACAATAATATAAATTGTATGGTAGCGAAACTAGATATTGTGAAATCACAAACGATGAGACGAAAATGTTTGTGATATCTTTTTATCTTGCCCTATCGGAGATATAATCTCAAGTCAATTATTCAATTGAACTCATACAATAGAAAATGGCAAGATCAGATCGCTCAACTACAAGAGAAGTAGTCTCGTCTGTCTTCATAATCCCAATGAAGTCTTTAAGTCGTTAACCGACAAGGTCTCGAGAAGAAACCTACGGTTAAAGGAGAATCGACTCTAGCAAACCAACTAGTATCACACAGGAGGTACGCGTACGGGTACGCATACCTAGGTGACTGGTTTTCAGTTTGCAAACTTCACAAACTACAATAGAAATTTTCGGGTTCGAAAACTCCCGCCAGCACGCGTACCTGACCTGTCTCCTTCACCAATACCGCATGCACACATATGCACGCACTTTGTTTCCAGCACATGGATTTATACACTAATGTGCGAACACACTATATATGCTTATATCCATAGTTGGTTACGTAATTTCAACTCCACATTTCAATCATTGAAACATTCTTCTATAATGTTATAATAGTCGTTAGACAAAAAGAATCGACTATCGTCATCAAAGCTATTTTCAAGATTGAAACGTCATCATGACTTTCATCATGGGTAAAGATGAAAATGGTTAAAGCAAAATCTTACCAACACGTATTTCGATAAAAAGATAGGCGAGTAAACTCGACTCGAAATAGCAAATGTGTATGTATGAAAACTATCATACGTATACGACTTTTGTCTCAAGAGTAGGAGATAGAGTAGATAGACTTTTGAGTGACATATGAGTTCAAGTCTCCACATACCTTTTGGTCGGATGAAGTTCCACTGGTTCCTTGAGTAGTTCTTCGTCTTTGTAAGATAATTGCCATGGAGTCTGGAGCTCAACTATACCTAACTATCATAGACCGAGACTTAGTCATAAGTAAACTAGAAATCAAGACATATAGTTTTGATAACTAACATTGACAAACATGCTTGAGATAGCAATGCATGCGAGTTCGACCGAGCAATGATCTAACAGTAAGGAGCGTGAATCAGTGTGATATTGATTCGGGTTCAACTACAGTCCAGACCGAAGTTAGTTTGTAGTAGGCTAGTATCTGTTGCGGCTTAATATAGTGTGGTGTTCAATCTTGACTAGGTCCCGGGATTTTTCTGCATTTGCGGTTTCCTCGTTAACAAAATTTCTGATGTCTGTGTTATTTCTATTCTGCATTATATTTTGTTATATAATTGAAATATCACAGGATGTGCGTTGTATCGATCAATTGTGAAATCCAACCTTTGGTTGTTGATTGGAAATTGATTGATCCTTGGATATTGGTCTTTGGTACCATCCAAGTTTATTATCCTTGTATTTGATAAAGATTCGCAAATTCTTATTTGCTTGAGTAAAGATCAAATCAAGTGAGAGAGATATTAACTTCTCGATATACTTTTCTCTAGATTGAGTGTGACTGTCTAGTTAATTCTCTAGAAAGTATATTGGAGTTAGTCCATACAGATTGCTAATCGAAATATTGGGTGAGGATGTTAGACCCCCGTTTTTTCAATTGGTATCAGAGCAGGCAAACATGTTTAAAGACCTTATCAGTCTGTGTTTGTAGCGATCCGACTAGATGGACAGTAAAGTCTTTATAAACTCTTCACCAGGAATATATCACAATCTTAGAGAATGTTCTAAAAACCTTGTTATTCTCCAAAGGAAGTTGGATGAACAAATCTGGATCAACTGTGATCTTGCTGTAGAAATTGCAAAGCATAAGGATTTGAAGTTTGTCAAAATTTCTTCATTGATGATGAATAACACTTTTGATTCTTCTCTAAAGGATCATAGTGAGTCAAGTGTTAAACAAAGTATATGCTTTGAAAAACTTGATAAAAGGAAGAACTTCTTAAATAAGATTATTGATGTTAACCCTTGTATGTTTTGTAAGTCTCACAATCATGCTCAACATACATGTACACGTTTTCAGAAAAGTATAAAAGTTGCGAGCAATCTTCACGAGAAAGCTGAACAACTGTTTACTTATCTAAAAAGGTGTACAATACTAACAAGAAATCCTAAACAGGAAAGTAATGTTAGTATAGCCTTTGCTTTAAAATCAACATCACCCTTTCAATGGTTTCTTGACAATGCTTGTAGCCTACACATGACTTGTGACCTTTCATGATTTTTATCCAAAAACGACTTTGAAGGAGGACCAGTTACCTTCGGAGATGAGAGTTGTTGCTACATTAGCAAGAAGGGTACGATAAAGCTTCCCGGTGTTCCAGAAATCCATGATGTAGTATACGTCAAAGTTATGACTGCAAATCTTCTTTCTATTAGTCAAATATGTGACAAAGGCCAAAGAGTTGTCTTCAATGCAAATGGATGTGGACAAATCTGGAAAAGTAATTTTTCAAGGAACTCGTGGTAAAAATAATTGTTATCTTCTTGATACTCAGTTTAGTAATTGTTACAATTTGACTAAGGTGGAATCTACACATCTTTGGCATGAGCATTTTGGTCACATCAATTATCGTCTCTTAACTAAGATTATTAACAAGGAACTTGTTATAGGCGTTCCCAAAATCAATGCAAAGATTGACGGTGTATGTGGTGCCTGTCAAAAGGGTAAACAAACGAAAGTTCACCATAAGTCATCTCGAGATATTCTCACTAAGGCTCCACTTGATTTAATTCATATGGATCTCTTCAGACCAATTCAACAATTTATTGTTGGAGGAAAAAAGTACGCCTTAGTTATGGTAGATAACTACACTAGATTCACTTGGGTAGCATTCCTAGCTCATAAGAATGAAACCCTTGGTGAATTCAAGATTATTGTTAATAGGATCCAGAATGAACAAGGTCGCAAACTAAAGAAAATTAGAAGTGACCGTGGCACTGAATTCAAAGACACCAAAGTATTTGAATTCCGTGACAAACTGGGGATTATTCAACAATATTCACCACCCATCACTCCTCAAGCTAATGGAGTTGCTGAAAGAAAGAATAAGAATATTCAGGAAATGTCCAGGGTCATGCTCCATAACAAAAACTTACCTCTAAGGTTTTGGGGAGAAGCTGTTTTCACAACATGTTACTTGATCAACCATGTCTATCTACGGACTAAAACCCTAAACACCCCATATGAGTTGTGGTATGGTAGGAAACCCAACTTACACTATCTTAGAGTGTTCGGAAGTAAGCGCTACATCCTAAAAGATCGAGAACATAGAGGGAAATTTGATAGTAAAAGTGATGAAGGTATATTTTTGGGGTATGCATCTGATAGTCGTGGTTTTCGAGTCTTTAATCTTAGAACCCAAGTGATGATGGAGTCTGCAAACGTCATCATTGATGACATTAGTGACTTTCATCATGATTTTCTCCTGCTGAATTGCCTCCAGTCGAGACAACTGAGAAAGTCAGGGAAGTTCCGGATTCAGTTGAAGTTACACCTACTGTTACTGATCCTGATCGTTTGAGTGACGAGGAGAAAAACACTGATCAAACTGTGCCTGTTGAACAATAATGTGTCCCCCACGACACCTATGGGTTCAAAGAAACCATGATCCCAACAGTATCATTGGAGGAAGAGATTCTACTGCAAAGACTAGAGGACAACTTCAAAATTTGTGCATTTTTAGTTGTTATCTCTCACAAGTAGAACCAAGGAATATTGATGAAACTCTTAGCGATCCCTTATGGGTGAATGCAATGAATGAAGAGTTAAATCAATTTCAAAGATAAGATGTATGGAAACTTGTACCTTGTCCTCCAAATATCAATATTGTGGGCACCAAATGGATATTTAAGAACAAGTCTGATGAGTTTGGCACTATTGTCAGAAACAAAGCAAGACTTGTCGCTCAAGGATATTCACAAATCAAAGGAATTGACTTTGACGAAACCTTCGCTCCCGTGGCATGCCTTGAGTCCATCAGATTATTATTAGCTCATGCTTGTTTCTTAAGGTAAAGCTATTTCAAATGGACATCAAATCCGCTTTTTAAACGAAACCTTAAAGGAAGAAGTCTATGTAGCTCAACCGAAGGGATTTGAAAACCCTGACTTCCCAGATCACGTCCTTAAACTCAATAAGGCGCTATATGGGTTAAAAAAAGCACCTCGTGCCTGGTTCGAAAAACTGACCTCATCTCTTCTTGGGAAAGGTTTTTCGAGAGTGGGAGCTGATAAAACACTATTTACCAAGTGGAGTGGGAAAGATGTTGTGATTTCTCAAGTTTATGTAGATGATATCATCTATGGATCAACATCAGAGAAAATTGCACAAGAATTTCAAGTATCTCTTGGAAAGGAGTTTGAAATGAGCAATGATGGTGAATTAAAATTCTTTTTGGTTTTACAAATTCAACAACACAGGGATGAAATTTACTTATCTCAAGAGAAATATGCTAAAGATCTCGTCTTAAGATTTGGCCGTGATAAGTCTGCCCCTAAACTAACTCCTATGCCTACCACTAGTAAACTGCATCGAGATGATAAAGGTGTAAATGTGGATCAAAAAATCTATCGATCTATCATTGGAAGCCTTCTATATTTTACAGCCATTCGACCTGATATTGCTTTTAGTGTTGGTTGATGTGCTAGGTTTCAGGCAAATCCAAAGGAATCTCATCTTGCAGCTGCAAAAAGGATTATACGCTACATTAATCACACTGCAGGGTATGGTCTATCCTACACTTTTGATACTAACACAAATCTTACTGCCTATTCAGATGTAGATTGGGCAGGATGTGTGGAAGATAGAAAAAGTACATCAGGGGTTTCTACTATGTAGGAATGACTCTTGTAGCTTGGCATAGCAAGAAACAAAATTCATAATCCCTCTCAACATATGAAGAAGAATATATCGCTGCAGGCTCATGTTGTACTCAACTTCTATGGATGAAACAAATGCTTGCTGATTATGGAATCAACACTGGAATAATGAGAATCTTATGCGACAACACCAGTGCAATTCGCATAACATAAAATGCAGTTGAGCACTCAAGGACTAAGCACATTGACATAAGGTATCATTTTATTCGAGATCTTTATGAGAATGGTATTATTACTATGGATTTTGTGCCCTCAGAACAACAATTGGCTGATATTCTCACCAAACCATTAGATACTGCTACGTTTCAAAATTTACGGCAGTCTATTGGTGTTGTTCTGGTTCATTAGTCGTCCATAACTCTTGCCCCTGTGCTTATCTCGATCCTTTGGGCAATTGAGTTTGGAACTTCTTGAGGTGTAAAGTTAGTTTCCACGTTTGTTTCTAGTAGATGTACTTTCTAAGTATCTTAGTGTTATCAATAAAATCCTTTTTTTCTTGTAAAAGTAAGGTCGCTCTTGTTGTTCTCTAGGGAATGACATCAAATGGGGAGAGTTCTTTTGAACTTGCGCTTAATTTTCATATCTTTGTGGGGAGTGCGGCTGTGGAATTATTTAGGGGTTATCTTGTATCTTTATAAACTCCTTGATGAATAATTTACTCTTTATGATTGCATCTAAACAAAGTTGATATGTACTTTTCTTTGGTCTTGAAGCATCTTCGTGGAAATTTCATTAGGATCCCGTTTTCGTACCTTTACCAATTTTATTAACAAAAAGGACAAATACATATGATTTACGTTTTTTACGGATCATTATGTAAGGGGAGTGGTTTTCATGTTGAGACGAAAGTATTGACTAATTAAGGGGGAGTGATACATATCACCATAGTATTGTTGTCGAAGTTGTTATATAAGAACTTTGATGTTGTGTAATAATACTATGACACTGTATAACAATGATCGAGAGCTTTTGTTTTCTCATTGTTATGGCTACGGATCTTCAACAACTATGATGCTAAATTGAACATCTATGGAATCATGGGAGTACTTGGAAAAGACGAAGTTTTCGAGTAATGTTGAAGCACCTAGGAGATCAAGCATGTGTACGAGAAGCTACAAAGTTTTATCTATTTTGTAATCCATATGTATTGATGATTTTGTCACTAAAATTGACAAATGGGGAGATTGTTAGAGCATTGCTCGGTCGAACTCGCATGCGTTTCTATCTCAAGCATGTTTGTCAATATTAGTGATCAAAACTATATGTCTTGATTTCTAGTTTACTTATGACTAAGTCTTGGTCTAGGATAGTTAAGTATAGTTGAGCTCCAGACTCCATGGCGATTATCTTACAAAGACGAAGAACTACTAAAGGAACCACTGGAACTTCATCCCACCAAAAGGTATGTGGAGACTTGAACTCATTTGTCGCTCAAAAGTCTATCTACTCTATCTCCTACATACACATTTGATATTTCGAGCCGAGTTTACTCGCCTATCTTTTTCTCGAAATATGTGTTGGTAAGCTTTTGCTTTAACCATTTTCATCTTTACCCGTGACGAAAGTCATGATGAAGTTTCAATCTTGAAAATAGCTTTGATGACGATAGTCATGAATAAGGATAGTTATAACATTATATAAGAATGTTTCAATGATTGAAATGTGGAGTTGAGATTACGTAACCAACTATGGATATAAGCATATATAGTGTGTACGCACATTAGTGTATAAATCCATGTGCCGGAAACCAAGTGCGTGCATATGTGTGCATGCGGTATTGTTGAAGGAGACAAGTTAGGTACGCGTACTGGCGGAAGTTTTCGAACCAAATTTTTTTGTTGTAGTTTGTGAAGTTTGCAAACTGAAAACCAGTCACCTAGGTATGCGTACCCGTACGCGTACCCAGGGAAGTTTTCAACCGAAAATTTCTGCTTTGTTTCCAAACTCAAGTCCGGTAGCTATGGTACACGTACCCGTACGCGTACCTAAGCTGGTTATATTTCTCAAATCGGAAGTTCATGAACTTAAACAATAAATCAATAAGGAATGCAATATTTGCAAACCGTGGCTATATTGTTCATAAATTGATTCAAGTGAATCAAACCAATTTTGTTTCAATTATGTCTATGTATAAAGATCTAAGCAATTGAACAACTCTTCAACTAGTTCTTATGAGTCATTTGAACTAGTTATGAGAAAGATGAATACGGTTAATATGAAAGTGCTCAAATGGCTAACCATTGGTTAACTATTTGTGAACCAACCAAATGTACACATTTAGGTACGGTTACTCATACCTAAATGACATACGGTTCATTTGTGTGTGACAAGCTAAGTTTCGATCTAACGGTTGAAAGATATTAGCTTGGATAAATCAGGTTTTTCATCTAACGGTGAATATTGAATGCTTTGTTACCAAGGTAACTTATATTGCAAACCCTAATTTGAAAACTATACAAAGACGACGTCTA
This sequence comes from Papaver armeniacum, assembly GCA_023531295.1. Taxonomy (NCBI): domain Eukaryota; kingdom Viridiplantae; phylum Streptophyta; class Magnoliopsida; order Ranunculales; family Papaveraceae; genus Papaver; species Papaver armeniacum. The sequence continues at coordinate 100,475 of JAJJWW010014792.1, forward strand.
ACAACTGGAAAAATTAATCCCCACACCTCATGTGTGATACTAGTTGGTTTGCTAGAGTCGATTCTCCTTTAACCATAGGATCTTCTCGAGACCCTGTCGGTTAACGGCTTAAAGACTTCATTGGGATTGTGAAGCCAGACGAAACTACTTCTCTTGTAGTTGAGCGATCTAATCTTTCCATTTTCTATCGTACGAGTTCAATTGAATAATTGACTTGAGATTATATCTCCGATAGGGCAAGATATAAAAGAAATCACAAACATCTTCGTCTCATCGTTTGTGATTCCGCAATATCTAGTTTCGCTACCATACAATTTAGATTATTGTGAGGTGATTGATAATACTAGGCTGTTCTTCAGGAATATAAGTCCGGTTTATCAGTTGGTTCTTGTTCACCTGGATTTTATCAAAAGACAAAACAAAACTTTTAGGTTTATCTGTGGGAGACATATTTATCTATCCTTGTAGACTTTTCTGTGTGATACAGATTTGTTTATTAAAGTCTTCCACTTTGGGTCGTAACAACTTTTGTTTGTGGGTGAGATCATCTAAGGGAATCAAGTGCGTAGTATCCTGCTGGGATCAGAGACGTAAGGAGCGTAACTGTACCTTGAATCAGTGTGATATTGATTAGGGTTCAACTACAGTCCAGACCGAAGTTAGTTTGTAGTAGGCTAGTGTCTGTAGCGGCTTAATACAATGTGGTGTTCAATCTGGACTAGGTCCCGGGGTTTTTCTGTATTTGCGGTTTCCTCGTTAACAAAATTCTGCTGTCTGTGTTATTTCTATTCCGCATTATATTTTGTTATATAATTGAAATATCACGGAGTTGTGCGTTGTATCGATCAATTGTGAAATCCAACCTTTGGTTGTTGATTGGAAATTGATTGATCCTTGGATATTGGTCTTTGGTACCATCCAAGTTTATTATCCTTGTATTTGATAAAGACTCGCAAATTCTTTTTTGCTTGAGTAAAGATGAATCAAGTGAGAGAGATATTAACTTCTCGATATACTTTTCTCTAGATTGAGTCTGACTGTCTAGTTGATTCTCTAGAAAGTATATTGGAGTTAGTCCATACAGATTACTAATCGAGATACTGGGTGAGGTTGTTAGACCCCCTCTTTTCAATTTTTCTCTCCCTTTTTATTCTCCGATCTAAAAGAAAAAAAGAAGACAAAAAGTTAAGAAACAAAAAAGAAACAAAAAACACACGCATGGGTTGCAAAAAGTAAATATGATTTCTTTATCTAAGTAACAGTTTTTTTTTCTTCTACCCCTTTCAATAGTTTAATATTACCAGGAATACCAACAAACTATGTAATAGAGGTGTATTCGATCAAGAGTTTTAAGGATAAGTGTGGATTCTTATTTTACATGAAATATATGGATTTATAAGATTTCATTATATATCCATGGACTTATGTTAAACTATCATGGATTAAAGTGGAATCTTTTAGAGATTTGTATGGAATAATAAAGTTCAAAATTAGGTTGTCTATATGAAACACCTTTATCGTTTAATAAAATGTCTGATTGAAATTTATTGTCACGGTCTTCTAATAAATTGTGTTTCTATCCTTCACATAGTTGAAAGAGGTAATTAAACAAGTTACCAAGTTCATGGGTTTGCCATCAAAGTGAGTTTTGATTAAGATGAATACTTGGGTACTTTTTTGATTAACATTTATTATTAAAACGGGAAAATTGAAAAAACAAAATTTGTTTTGATGATTTACCAAGGAAAAATGATACGACTTGAACTACTATAATAATATAAAATTATGGGGTACTGACGAAGTGGTAAGACTGAAGTTTATTTGCAGTTGTCTCATTGAATGAGGGAAACTGATATCATTCTCGATAGATAAGTTATCTCGAGTGTTATGTTCGTGATAAAATTTTTCTCTCAAGAACCCATAAAATTCTCGTAGCTAGAGATTTGGAGAAGGAAAAAAAAAGATATTTTGTTCCATAATTTGATCAGAAAAATTCACAAAAGTCTTGGATCATTAAAACACATAATAAATTGAATACCAAAGACTTTTTACGAACATTTAAATATCTAATTTGAATACCTCGGATTTTTGTGGAATTAAATATCCATGGTTTTGAATGCCTCAGATTTTGTATAAAACTATATAATTCTAGTTTGTTTGTTTTTTTGATGGGAAAAGATCATATATTAACTAGAAAATGTAATACAAGAGGATTACAAATCCATTTTTATCAAAAGCATGGTATCTATGCTAGTTTTTTGAACTTTTTGATGCCGTTTAGTCGACAAATGCTGAAGATTTTTAATCCTTGCTTCCTTGGCAATATAGTCCACTGCTGAATTATGCTTCCTTGCAATATATCTCCCCCCCCCCCCTTTTAATGAGGGCAAGACTAATAAAAAGTCAAACAATTAAATGACAGGAGCCGTTGGATCTCCTTCCTTTAAAATCTGGACCGTTAGATAAAAGAATATTTCCTAAAAGATTCCGTGTGACTTTTTTTGGTTACTATGGAAATACCCCTGGCATAATAAGTTTCTTCCTAAGTTCTCCTCCCACAGCTTCTTTCCTTTCTCATTTTTCCGGCTGCGAACTATTCATCGCCAGCACTCTACGAACAACCTAGCAGTAACAACTCCATCACCACCGACGCCGCCGCCACCTCTGTCACATAACCTCTTTATCCACCAACCCCAGCACCACCAATACCAACACCAGGAGCACTACACCACCATAACCACTACCGGCATCATCGTTGCAGTCGCAGTCGTCGCCATTGCCATAACCACATCAGCAGAGAAAATCCCTGAATTTCCAAATTAGAAAATCCTTGAATTTCCAAATTATGCCAACCAAGGAGAATGATATTCTGAGTATAAAGGTTTTGTGGGTTCAAACTGCCATAACCACATCAGTAGAGAAAATCCCTGAATTTCCAAATTAGTTTGGGAATGATATTAATCTCAATTGTATATTTTGTTCAAAGATTGATGCGAATACAAATATTCTCAAAATCATATTATCAGATTAATGTTAATAGACAGGGATATACCCACCAATGGGAACAAAATCAATCAACATTGGACTATAACACAGTAATTAAAAATCAATAAATTGAATAAATGATTAGTAAAAGATGAATTTTTCAATGCAATTTGAAACCCTAATATCGAAGAAATTAACATGAAGTGATTCCCACTTTCCAAAATTAAGAGTAACTAAAAAATAATCTTAACCCAAATCCCCAAAGTCGAATTGAATTACAATAAAAACCCCATCTACTTCTGGGATGAGTCAACTCTATTATGAAAACCAACATTGGACTATAACACATTAATTGAAAATCAATAAATTGAATAAATGATTAGTAAAAGATGAATTTTTCAATGCTACCTAATATCGAAGAAATTAACATGAAGTGAAGTAACTAAAAATAATCTTAACCCAAATCCCAAAGTGAATTACAAACCATCTACTTCGTAGTCAACTCTATTTAGTAAAGGAGGAGGAGGAGCGAGTTAAGAGGAAGATGGGAGTAGAAAATGAAACCAAGTTAAACAACTCGGCACTAAGAGCTTCTCCAATGGAATGTGTGTGGGGGGAAAAGTCTTCATCCACGTAGGATACAAATCCATATTTCTAAAAATCTTTCTCCAATCCTAACCTCTTCAACAAACTTGGAGATGACATGGCATATTTTTTGATAGACATCCTCTAGCTCAACCTCTTGTTTCAAAGGTTCACCAAGAGGATTTATATCAATCCTAATCAGCATTTTATTATTAAAATAATTATTAATCAAAAAATAGATTAACGATATTTTTATATCCTTTCCCCTTCCTTTCCAGAAGAAGCTTTTCTTCCCCTTCTCTTTGTTTCTCCCTTGTTTTTTCAACCAAAGCCGGAAAGCTATCTCGTACTGTGTATCAATCGGGTAAATATGGTTTCTTCTTGTTATCAATATCTCTTCTTTCATAGATTAATTGAATCTCCATGATGATATCCATATCAATATTATAGCTTGTTACAATATTTTATTTCCTTGAAAAATTAGAGTTGATGTAACAGTATAATACCATTAATCAACTGTATATCTATCTTCGTTGTTACCGACTTTGTCTCAAAGTTCAGAGAGAGTTATGACGATTTTTTTTATGCAAAGAGTTATGACGATTTGATTTGTATGTTTGATGTTTTTTTTCTTCTAACAGTAGAATTATAAGTCCATAATGTCACACACTTTAACGTTGATATATAACATGTTATATTTGATTTCAAGTTGTAGAGTATTTATTCATCTTTGAGCATATACAACATTTTTTAGGTTGAATATTCGTGATGGCATCATCGAAACATCCATATGACAGTGATAGTTCGTCTTCTGGTACTGAATCAGATGGGGATGATTCATTATCTGTCGTCCGGAGCTTTAGAAAGAAACAACGGTTTGGCGACAACTTTGACAGTACAATGAAGAAATCAACTGGAATTATCACCTCTACTGTTCCATCCATGGTTGCAACTACAATGATAAACGTCAATGGGCCTCATGGTGGATCAGTTTTGGGTAGAAGATACATCGAACGTGATAGAAAGGTTCGTCATAATTTAATTATCAAAGATTATTTCAGTGGCGAGGAATCAAAATATCCACCAAGTTATTTTCGTCGTCGCTATCGAATGGATATTGATCTGTTCAAGCGTATTTTACGTGGAATTCATTACCATGACGACTACTTTACACAAAGGGTTGATGCTGCTAAGAAGTATGGTTTGAGTCCTCTGCGAAAGATGATTGCCTCAGTGAAAATGCTTGCATATGGTTGTTCAGCTGATTCTATTGATGAATACATTCAAATTGGTGAAAGTACTGCAATTGAATGCCTGAAACGCTTCTGTGATGCTATAATTGGTGTTTTCGAGGAACGATACTTAAGAAAACCAAATGAAGCTGACATCAAAATGTTGCTTAAAGAAGGAGAAGAACGTGGTTTTCCCGGAATGCTCGGCAACCTTGATTGTATGCACTGGCCTTGGAGGAATTGCCATGTGGCATGGCATAATACACATACAAATGGTTTTAAAAAGGTTCCAACTTTAATTTTAGAGGCAGTGGCATCCCAAAGTCTTTGGATATGGCATGCATTCTTTGGCATGGCCGGTTCAAATAATGATCTTTCTATTTTGGACAGATCTCCTTTATTTGATGACATAGTTAATGGTGTTGCTCCACCATGTAACTTTGTTGTTCAAGGTCGTCAATACAATATGTGATATTATCTATCTGATGGAATTTATCCTCAGTATGCAACTCTAATTCAAACTATTTCAGTTCGACTAAGCCTAAAGAGAGGTTTTTTGCTGATCGTCAAGAATCTATACGAAAAGATGTGGAACGAGCATTCGGAGTATGATTGCCATATTCTTATGTTCATGCGCTTTTTGGAGTTTAGCTTTGCTAGTATTTTTACCCGGTAGTCGAGCAACTCCTTGTTCGGCATCAATGTTCTCCTCATCCACATTTGTGACACCATCCGGCAGTGAAGAAGTAGGCAATGTCTGCGCTAATGCAGGTTGACTATCAACAAGACCTTCACCAGTCTTCTTTTCTTTCTTTGAAGTTCCAGTTTTGGTGAGTTGTAGTGAACACCACTTAAGATTTTTTTTTCATAATTTCCCAGCAGTGTTCGAATTTTAATGCTGATCCATCCCCCGTCTCCTTGTAAACTCTCATTGCATCTCGTTTCTGCAAATGCGGAACAACAATGTTAGAAAAAAATTAATGCAGAAACAACAAAATATGTGGAATAAAAAACTAAGTGATAATCTAACCGCATCCACAATATTATTTCCACTCTTTGGAGCTCTTTCAATAGCTTCATATGAAGCATGAAATTTGGTGACAACAGCTTGGATCAGACCCCAACGACATGATAAGCCATTGGCTTTTCGCGACTCATCATAAGTGCCCATGTTTTCCCTCCAAGCAACCAAAATACGATTCCACATTCTTTCACTTGTTTGGTCTTTCCCTACAATGGAATCGACAGAGACATACAGATACGCCTTTGTTAGTGCGATGTCTTCTACCGATGTCCAAAGCCGACGGGGAGGATTAGAAGATTGGACAGTTGAAGATTTTTTTCCTTTGTTTTTTGATACTTTTGAAGTGCTTAATAAGTTAGTTTCTAAAGGAGAAACTGGAGCATTCATATGACCTTGGAATGAATACCCAACCCCGTATGGGTGTTGAACAATAGACGGAAATGAACCACTGAATTGATTCATACTGAAATGGGGGTACGGGTGAGGAAACTGAGGTGAAGGGAACTGGTTTGGTTGGAGATGTGGTTGTTGACTAGAATGATAATGGGTTTGTGGGTGACCAGACACAACACTCGGTTCAGGAGAGGGTACAGGGACATGAACTTCTTCAGTTTCGTTGCTTGCTTGTTGAACCTCTGGTGAGATATTGTCTGACATATTTGAGTAGCAGCTACACAAAAGAAAAGAAAACAGATCTTGGTTTAGGTTTTCTTCACAGTAAAAAATAAACCATAACATGTAAATAACATAAAAGTTTGTTATTTTCCCGGACAATAAAATATGAGATAAATCTTTTATTCGATATGAAAATAAGGGACAGCTCGGCAAAGAATTGGTAGAAAGGAAGGCCGGTTGGAGAAGCTTTATTTTTCTTCCTTGTAGTTAGGAAAATTTATTGCAAAACAAGATAAAGGATGTCTTCCCACAATGCCACATATGAAGCTGACCACATGACCATTGGAGAAGCTCTAAATTAATTTATTAATGGATATTTTAGTCTCGGTTACTCTCAAGGTACAATAGAAGTCCTAAACGCACGTAAGCCATGGACCTATATAGAAGAATGGTTAGTATTGCTCACATATGGAATGGGTTCATTACTTGGTGAGCTGCTAAAATTGTAGGATTAGGGTAAATGAGATAACAATTGAATTTTTCGGTGTATCTTCGTGTAAAATTATTATGTAGTTCACGTGTATAAACAGTATGTGTCCTAAACTTTTTTGAGAGTACGTACAACACTAGCACCATTTCAGCCACCACAAATATATCGTCGCGAAAATTATAGCTTTTTGAACAGGGCCATTGCCGGTTGTCACCACTAATAAAATCCGCATTTTAAGTAAAATATTTTCATGTTTGGTAGGAAAAAAAAATCTTTGTGACATTTTTACGAACAAATACCAAAAATACATATTGAGGAGTATGTGACAAAATAGAGTTGTGAGATGGTGTTGTTATAAACAAATTTTAGCCGTGGATGGATTAGTTTCAGGTTGAGTATGCTATCAAAGAGAATAACCAGAGATTTTAGTATAGAAATTAAAAAAGAAAATTGGAATTCCAAGTAGAGTTGGAAGAGAGTATATGTAACAAGAAAACTCTAGCTATCAATCCACTGAAGCAGAATTCAACATTTCAGCTTAAGTTGTTTCTAGAAGGACTATATAGGTAATATACAAGAAGAAAAAAAAAACACTACTCAAATTCGTATTAAAAGAGAATAGTAGAATAAACAAGTTTAAGAGAAAGATAAACACTACTCAAATTCGTATTAAAAATGAAAACTCAAAAGATTTTGTCTGCCGACGTGCAATGCACGTGCACTCTACTTGTTTCACTTTAGCTTGAGGTAGTTCACTCAAAATTATCCTTGCTTCCTGCATAGTGTTTTCCGTTGTCCACGAAAAGTCTGAGCTTACCTTGCTTATGTTGTCTGCCAGTACTTTGCAGTCTGTGACTATTGAAACGCTAGACAAAACATTTTGTTTTAGCCAAGTAACTGCCTTTAGTAAAGATTTTGCATTTGCGTCAAATGCTGACGTAGCCCACTCCGAACCCGCTGATAAGTACATGAAAGTCTCATGATCCGCTGAGTATAGGATAAAGGCATAACCCATCGACCAATCTTCTTTCATGAAGGACTAATCTATAAAAATTATCCAATCTTAATTTAGGTTGGACCAGGAGTAATTGATTGAGATTTTCTTTTGTATTTTTATATCATCTTGAAGGATATTCGAAGGGTAGATTGTATCTATTAATTTGGCCTATTAGATTGATCGGTTCTGGATTTATTTTCTCAAAAACAACCAAGCATCCATATTTCCAGATGAACCAAATGATGGTGGATATTCTTTTCTGTAAATTGACCAAATCAGGTTCCGTAATCCACCATCTAGCCCAAGAAATAATCGTGTCTGTATTGCAGTTTAAGATTAAATTTTCGATAGAGAGATCAAACCAAATTGCTTTTGCGAAAGGATACTCTCTGAAGAGATGGTATTCCGTTTCCTACGCTTGATTATTACACATCTGACAGTTCGTGTCAATATTTGGACTGTGAGCTCCCAGTCTAGAAGAAGTTGGAAGAGCTTTTTGAGCTAGTTTCCAAATGAAAAGTCTTATTCTTGGGATTACCTGAATTTTCCAAATCTTTTCCCAGGGAAAGTCTAAAATATCATTATTATCGTGATCCTGCTTGGCTAGAAAATTATAGATATTCTTAGCCAAGAATTTTCCTGAGTGATAATGCCTCCATCTAATAATGTTTTGCTCTTGTCTTATTGGATTTGTAGCTTGAATTTTTTTTTCTATCCTCTAGGTAAAAGTATTTGTTAAGTTTTTCCTGATCCCATTTATTTTGTTCCGTTATTAACTCTTGTACCATTGTTGGTGCCTGATCTTGTAAGTTGAGAATTTTGTAGATAATATCCGCATTAGGAATCCATTTGTCCTCCCATATTCTTACCCGATGCTCCATTTTTGACTTGCCAAACAAAATTTCCCTTAATCAGTCCTAAACCTTTTTGGATGCTCGTCCAAATCCACGTCAAATTCGAAGTTCTGGAGGCTTCAAGTGGGTGTGAATTTGGGAAATACTTGGATTTAAGAAGTTTAACCCATAATTGATTTGTTCAGTGATTAACCTATTGGCAAGTTTTGTGAGGAGAGCTATATTAAATTGATGCGGGTTTTTAATTCCTAAACCTTCTTGAGAGACAGGCTTGCGCATATACTTGTCCAAGCTCTTATGAAACCTCCTTGTCTTTTTTGCCCTTCTTTTTTCCACCAGAAGTTTCTTTGAATTCGGTCAAGTTGATCTAGAGTTTCTTTTGGCATAGCTAGGACTTGCATTTGATAAGTTGGGTAGGCTTGAAGAATCGATTTAATCAAAAAATGTCATGCCCGCTTGGGATAGAAGTTTGGATTTCCAGCCTTGTAGAGTGAAATAATATTTTTGAAGGAGAGGCTCAAAGTTGGCTTTTCGATTCTTATCAAAGAAAAGAGGTGGACTTTTAGAATTTTTGTAATAATTTTTCCATGTTTGGGATGGATACGGGGACTAAAATAAACACTTGATTTTTGAAAATCAACCATCTGGCCAATGATTTCCCAAAAAGCAGTAAAGAGTCTAGAAGGTTTTTAGCTTCCGTTTTGGTGAATTTTTGCTAGTTTGAATACTAGGGATTCTTACAGATTCACAATTATCTATAAATGTATTTTAACAAAAAAACTTAAATCATTAATCCAATGTATCTTAACAAAAAATAAAAAAAAATAATATGCCCCTAGAAATATGTTGCCTTGGCAACTTTATGTCAGGGCCGGCCCTGGGCTGATCTTAAATAGGAACGCAATTACGCAGAGAGGAAAACAAGTCCCGGTGCCGTTGCAGAGGATCTGTAAGTATATCCTCTAAGTTGCATAAATCTGAAAACTGTAACTTAACTTCAGTTGCTGTTGAAATAATTAAAAACATTTAATGGTTGAAAATTTGAGATCATACAACTTGAGGCCTAAGTTTTATCATCAGCAATAGAGCATGGCCCAAAGCAATTAGTGTTGTCCCAATTGATGTTAAATATGATTGACCTACTTCTCGGCTTCGGTAAATTTGCATGAACTGAGCTGTTTCCTTTAGCTTGTCAAGACCTGGCTGCCTGAAAGTCCAAAACGCATCAAGAAAACAAATATATACAAACAAGCTTTGAAACGAGATAGAAACTCAAGTATTATGTGCATTATGAACACCTTTCAACTAATAAAATGAAGCAGAAAACAGAAAAAGAAGAAAAATCATTAACCTGATCAACCATAGAGGCTTCCAGTACCTGAGCCTTCTGAAGACTCATATTATCAGTTGAAGCTAGACTCGCGGTGCAAACCTGTCCCTTTGAAGCACACGGCTGAGATTAATCATCTCAGCCGTGTGACCACCTACATTATGATCACACCCCAAAGTCAACATATAAGAGATAAGAAAAACAGAAGAAAGAAACTTTCCAGCAAATACAAAACAAAAACAATGATGGTACATCATGGTAGATTCATGAATGTACCTGAACCTAGAACGATTAGGGTGCTGACAGATTTGGGAGGTGAGTAATGAAGAGGTTTCTTGCTTTGATGTATGACGAGCAAAATACGAATAATTAAGATGATGAAAATTGTGATGAGGATGAAAATTAGATTAGGCATCGTCATTATGGAGAAGCAACATCCATTTCCCTTTTCCATGATCAGAACTAACTTCCTGACCACTAATATCTGGAATCAAAGGTATTAGATTAGTAATGAGTATAACTCAAGTTTAAGGAATTTGACAGGACATAAACACAAAAATGAAAACATTACATTAAGAAATGCAACAGTAAAATAGAGGTCAAAATGCAGATAGCATTATGTTGCCACACGAGCTTAAAATAAAGGAAGCAACTCCAGAGATCAAATTAGCAATTCAATTAGAATTTCCTTCAAACTTAATGAGTTTGTTAGGTTTAACTATGAGCAAAGAATGAAGCCACTAATTGTGATTGTCATGTATCTGCTGCACAATTTCGATGCTCATTCCTTCACCAGTAAGTTCACTTGACTCTATCCTTGCCATTTATTAAGCAAGAACCCCTACTAGCAACAATAAGTCCCCCCCGCTGACGGCCACTGACATTAGAGTTCTTGGTGCACAATAATAATTCGTAGAGTGATAAAATTACGAGACAACTCCATTGATGTATTTTGCAACAAGAGGAGAACAAAATGTATTCGGCTAAATGTTTCTCTAAATGAATAATGACATTAACAAATTCATCAAATTATTGGCAGAACTAGGACTTAATTTTGATACTTTCACATATAATTGCAGCTAAAGTCATGAAGATGTTAAGAGTATGAGAAGAAACAAAAAGTTTACCTGCTCAATTTGATCAATAATGGTGATTGATGGCCCTTAAACCAAGAATTGCATATGCAAAAGCAGTTGCCTCACATGTCCATTGATATGTTTCCAGACATCTCTCTCAGAAAAGATACAAGATAGGAATCCTGTCACATATATATCAGCTGAGCAAATTGAATTCACCAAAACAATACCCTAATTATAAAAATTGAAAAACAGAACAAAATTTTCGATATGAACCCTAAAATGTACCTTCATGAGGATGGGTGATTGATAGCTTCAGATTGAATCTTGGAACGATACTTCCAACACAAATTATCACAAGCTCAGAGAAAGAGAAATGGAGGATTTTGGGGATTATTACAGTTTCTAGTGGGCAAGTGTTTTATCTGTCTATCCAGGGTCATTTTTGTCAATATGGAAAATATGGAAGTTATTTATTTACACTCTTCTTACACTGTTCTTGGTACCTCAGTAAAATTTCGAAATGCATGGCAATCAAGAAAACAACATATGAAAATAGACACACACACCGGTTTCTGAATTTTGGCACAACAATGTTTTATGTTTACATGGATTTACAGCATAGTATTGTTAGATAGTGAAGCAGACAATCTTGACGCCAGTACCGGCCTTACGGCGATACGCAAAGTAGAGAATATGGAATTTTTGAGCAATTTGCAGAACTAAAACTAGCCCATAAGTGAAGCTTTGAACTTGAGAACCAATGCAATAACTACAAGAAGGAAGATGATGCCACACGAGGAACCACCAACTCTGTGAATCCAGTAAGGATCAAACTTAGTAAAATTCTGGTCTAATTGGCGAGAGCAATAGATAGACACCATTAACACCACGAGCAACAGAGGTAACCATGACGCAAAGCTAAACTCGTAAACATCTTCTTCTTCCTCTTCCTCTGATGCCTTTTGATCAATATATAACGGCGAAAGCACTGCAAGAAGACCCAAACATATTGCTACTAGCTTTTCACTAGACGAAGGTTGTTTAGCCATACGTGTATGTTTTGCGCTTCTTGTTTGTGTGAAGTGTTGTGATAATGGAGATCTAAGGTGTGGTTATAGGTCTAAGGCTTGTATAAGAAGATTGGCATATATTTTTGTTGGGAGAAAAAGATGATTATGCTCCTTCCATTATCTTATTAACTAGTAATATGAATGGCATATTATGGTTGGTAGATAATATGGTAGATATGGAATCCGATTCTATCCATATTCAACCCAGACTCAGACTCAGACTTGTATCTATTCTCAAGTCAAGACCTTTTGTTGGGTGATAATGTGAAGATCAAAAGGTTCAATGCATACTGAACAAATGAAACGGAAAATAATTGTGTTTTTTTTTTTTTTTTTTTTGGTTAAGTGCATTCAAAAGTTTAACTTAGGGAGTAAGTAACCCTTACATCAAGATGAGTAGAGCCATCGAATGTTGGGCTAATAGTTTCAAGCCTAACATTTGATTTATCTACTTCTAGAGCGGACTTAATACAAGAAGGAGGTTCATTCCTCCAATTGAGGATATTTCTAAAGGATTTGGCTTCCTTGGCCATTACATCAGCTACATTGTTAGCTATTCTTGGTACAAAATAAAAACCTAAAAAATTATGACAAAGATTGAACTCTCTTTTTACTTCATCCATTATAGTCTGGTTCTGCCAGGCTATTTGAGACGCCTTCCCATTCAGATAATCAAAAAGGTTCTTGTAATCACCTTCCACAATAAAGTTGGAAAATCCTCTTTTTACTGCCCATTTAGCTCCCTGCAACAATCCTAAGGCTTCCGCTTCTTCAGAGGTAGTAGCTGTGAATGGTCCTGCTCTGCCTTGTTCACAGTCTCCTGCATCATTCCTAAGAATTAAAGAGAAACCTGCAAGTGTATCCACAGAAATCCAAGCAGCATCTATATTGAGTTTCAGCTGTGTTTTCCTAGGAGGAGACCATTTATGAATCTCATACTTGTCAATTGATAGTTGCCTAATTGGGATATTATCCTTATACCAGAACTCTAAAAATATTTTTATTTCTAAACCTACTTGAGCATTAGTTTGTTGTTTGTTTTCAAAAACTCTGTTACATCTTTCCTTCCATATGAACCAGGCTTTTGTCAAGATTATTTCTATGGGTATAGTTGGATTTGTTTATTCATTCCTTACAGATATCTGAAAAGGTTATGGAACTGTCAAAGTTAAGCTTTACAGGAGGTGGCTCTGTAGCCTGTGAAGACTTGGCAAAAAAGGGCAAAAGCAAAAGATGTTCTATGGATTCTCGCAACATCATAACGAAAAGAGCGATTAGGATGAATATCCTCCATCAATTTAGACCGATTCAGTTGTAGAAATGGCATTATGTAAACACTTCCAAGCAAATTTTTTATTCTTTGAGACACATTTAGATTCCATAAATTGTTCAGGAGGAACTGGATGTCTAGGTTGTAATGATTCATAGTTCTTTCGGTAAGTTTGTTATACATGGACTTCCACGGTGAAAACACCGGATTTTGTAAGAAGCCATCTAAGAGTATTGTTTTATCTCTAGCTATTCTAGTATTGATTATTTTCCTAGCAATATGTTCAGAAACATTTCAAAAATTCAGTTCCACTTTTTAGTGATTGGATCAATCCGATCCTTCACAAGTGTTAAGTGAGTGTTAGTAGCTATCCTAAAACTACTAAGGTTATTTTCCATTTTGGGTATCCATCTATCATCCCAAATATTAGTACTGTTACCATCACCTATTTACCATATGCTATTTTGTTCAACAAGGTGTATACCCCTACTTATGCATTTCCAAATCCATGAACTAGTTGTTGGGGTTTTAGCCTTGAAAACAGAGGAGTTTCTGAAGTATCTAGGCTTTAATTGTGACACCCATAAGGCTTTTAGCTCAGTTATTAGTCTCCAGGCTAATTTGGTTATCATTGCTAAATTAAATTTTTGATCATTTCTGAAACCTAGCCCTCCTTTATTTTTAGGTTTACAGAGACAAGAATAGGATTTAGGGTAATATCCCTTTTTTGTTGTTGTTGTTTCAAATTTACAAATTTATTCACCAGAGGTAATGAATTATTTGAGCGTATACTTTGTTTATTACTCCCTCTGTTACTTAAAAACAAATATTATTCTTATTTGCATAATTTTTAAGACAAGCATGCGAGGGAGTAGTTTTTTTAATTTATTTCCAAAACTATCCTCAATAAAATATTTAATTGCCATTAATTATCATTAGTTTGGTAAAGCGTAATCTTGGACGATCATCCTATTACAAATTAAAGTGTCTCTTTTTTAGATACAAAAATTTAAAATAACAATGCCTCTTTTTTAGGAACAAAGGGAGTATTTGTTGTTTTAACTGATCGCACATAAACTAAAGAGGAGGGATCCCCTCACATTTTTAATATCACATTATCTCCCACGTTGGGCATCATTTATGCGAATAAAACCAAACCGTAATGGATTTGAAGCTAAAATTTTGGAGATATGTTTCTCTTCCCAAGTTCTACATGCCTACCAAAAATGAGCATATTCTGAGACATATAACACCACCATCTACTTCTTTGAAAATGAGCCGTCGAAAATCAACTGATTTCTGGCCGTCGAAATTAAGACCGGTAGATTGTGAGGTTATATATTTCAGAATGTGCTTATTTTAGGTATGCATGTAAAACTTGGTAAGAGGAACATATACCCAAAATATTAGCTTCAAATACGTTACGATTTGATTTTTATTCGCAAAAATGACACACAACGTATAAGATAGTGTGATAATAAAGTGTGAGGGGATCCTTCCTCTAAACTAAATTGTTTTTTTATAGAATATATTAAAGAAGTACGAATTTTCAAAAAATGCCAGTGTAAAATTTTACTATTAGAGTCAACCCCTAGTCAAGTATCAGTCTAACCTCGATAAATGAATGCCCTCGGGACCAAGAAAAAATAATCGTTTAACGGGATTATTTATTTATCGATAAATGAATAGTTATTCATTTAGACAAGATTTTCTTACTTAAAAAGTTAAATCGTATAAGAGAAGAAGTACAAATACACCTATAGGATATTGGCCAAAAAAAAAAAAAAATTCCCCCTAACACAACATCTAACCATGTGATGGCGGGATGATTCAAGTATTCAAAGTTCATTATCAGCATCGTTTTTATTCTAGCATCTTGCAAAGTCTTGAATTTGACCCACCAAATCTTGAAAAGATTAACATTTTGGATGTTATTAATTTTGATATTATGGCTTGGATATTTGATACGACCACAAAAACAATTGCAAATTGTTATTGTTTCCGCTATTTTAAGATTCGGTCAGGAGATATTGATGTTCTCGAACCAGAAAATGGTCAATTAGAAGAAGATATCCAAGGATTAACTGGTGTCATTTATAATTTATGTTCTAGAAATGTGACAAACGTCGAACATCTTTTAAAATATCCTAACGAGAATGATGCAGTTATGGAATCTCCAACAGACGAAGAAATTATTGAGTCAGTAATGAATAATGCGAATGATCTTGAACCAAATGATAGTAGTGTCGTATCAAATGTATCTAAAGATGCCTTTCAAGCGATGATCACTTTAAAAAACTACTTGCAATAACACAAGAAAAATATTCCAGAAATTGTGCAAGCATTGCATAAAATTAAGGATGCAGTGCATTTTGGTTTGGGTGGAAAAAAAAACCAACCATAAATGAATGTTTTCAGTTTATTTCTACATATATTTTTATATAAAATTTACTGATTATGTGTTTTTGTTCATTAATGCAATAAACGAGGTTATTCATTTATCACCTTGGTCCAAATCGGGATCTGAAAAAATTATTCATTTGGTGAGGTTATTCATTTATCGAACATTCGTTTATCGAGGTTGGACTATAATATTGAAAACTCTAGGATTAAAACTAGTCCCCACGTTAAAATGAATCGTGATTAAGTTAAAATTTAGGAAGTTGATCTTACAAGATCAAAGGGGTGTGCGATCCCAGTATTTTGTTGGACAGTGACACAAGTCCACCATAGCCCCTTAAATTCTTTTGGAGTAACGAATAACAACAGACCATATTGTCATTCTTTTTTGCACAAATATTTTTATCACCGAGAAAATCAATTCTTTTATGCACAACTAACGGGTCAATTATATCAAAGTCATATCTCAAATAAAATCCATGACGGTAATCATTTCTCCACTGACATCTTTGGAGATAAAAATCCATTCAATGTCGGTTTACTCTCAGGTTTGATTCGAAGATTAGTAGACAGTCTAGACTCTGGATACTTAGTACATAGTAGTGTGACTGGTACCAATACACAAAAACTCAATCGATTACATGGTTATTGTGGGACTTGTGTTATTTGGCTATCTTGTGTTCCTAAAATGGTTATTGAAATCAAAACTATTGCAGCTACATTGCCATAAAGTTTTTCCTTAATAAGAAAGGAGAATTTTATTAGAATAAAACACTAATACATGTTTTTATTCTCAGTTATAAAGTCAAAAAATATAGCGAAACATATCGACGCAAAACTTTATAAAATAATAAGACTTTTTGGATCACTTTATATTACCACAATATGTTTACTATATGCAATAATACTAATAATTTAATTATAAAAATGTGTTTTTGGTGATACACACACAATAAATAAGTGTGATTTTTTCTTGAAAAACATGGAAAATTGTGTTATAAGTTAAGTTCCTTCATTTTAAACCCATTATATGTTTTGCTACATCACTTGTGTCCTTTTATTTTAAACCCGTTACTTTGCACTTTGTTGTATAATTTGTGTCTCTTCATTTTAAACCCATTGTTTGAAAAATATTGTTGATTCTTGTGAAAGACATGTCTATAATTTTGTAAAAAACATGAAGATGGATTATGTGTCCCTGTATTTTAAAGTTATTGTGTCATTTATTTTAAACACATTGTTTTGCCACATGGCACTTTAAATTCTTAAAAAAAATATGTAAAACTGAATGTAGTGTTAGCAAGTCAAAAAAAATGATCCTCCTTTATATGATAAAAACTACTGATTGATTGATTCACTTTATGCCCTAAATTTAATTGTAACAGGGAAAAAAAAAGTCGATATAAATCAAGATAGGATGATTAGTGAAATAATAATATGTTATAAGAACTAATGAGTTACCTAGTCACCTTGTATTGTTTCAAAGGAATATTAATTCCCTAATTCTTTTTCTCTCCCTTTTTATTCTTCGATCTAAAAGAAAAAAAGAAGACAAAAAGTTTTTAAAAAATAAAAAAAAAAACGCATGAGTTGCAAAGAGTAAATAAGATTTCTTTATCTAGGAAGATTTTATAAAACATTTTTTTT